>CM034151.1:113800603-114281816 GCA_019776745.2 Taxus chinensis
ATTCAAAAAGGCAACTATAAAGAACTTCAAAACATCCATTTGGCATTCAATAAAGCTATAAGGTACTGCATTTTCTGCATACACAACATAGGAAGGGGAAGTTCATTTTGACATCCACACATTCTATTTATATTTCTACATATAACTAGCCTGTTATCAAGTGCACTCGCACAAGGGCATCCTTGGACACAATTTCTACACACACTCACCAAAACTATATGGATTTTGAGATGTAGCGCAATGTTTAGTTGTAAGTTCACTCTGTCGAGTGAACACCAAGGTTAGTCCAACTCCCAATCTTTATTTTTTTAGATTTGATGTGGTATTGTGGGTTTTAGAGGTGAAAATCTGTTTTGCAAGTCACAGGTACCTCGATAATCATATTGTGACACACAGACGATCAACACAAAATATTTGTGACACTTATGCGAAACAATGAAGATCAATTTCAGACCATTTTCATAGACACAGGGACCCAGTAAAGGTCGTCAACGCCTAAGTGTTCATGTCCTATCGTGGGTGCCTGTGTCTAGCCATATTCCTACAGTGTTTAATTTATCTTGAGCATGGATGACATAGATTACCTCCTATTCAAAAGTTTTCCCATCTCAGACATGTTCGAGATAGCACATAAATCAGCTAAGTCCATTCTCCTCTCTCTCTTGCACTTAGGGTTTCATATCTTATTAGCTTATTGCTTGTGTCAAATATGTATTTTAACATTCATTATCATATGTGACTCTGTAATTAGGGTTTTAAATATTTTTATTTTTGTTAAATCAACCCTAACACTAAGATAGTAATAGGTTTCCAAGGCCTATACGAAGGAGAAAGAAAGATATCCTACTAGGATTTAGAATAAGAGAAAGCCAAGAGATGGATAAAGCCAAGGGGCATGAAATAATAAGACAAATTAATAAATAAAATCAAACACAAATCTAACCTAATATATAAAAATGAATTATCGACCATCCACACAACAACAAACAAGCAAAAAAGGACAAAGAAGGGTTAAATTTACTTACATGTAGTGTGGCTGCTAGTGGATGATCCTTGACACTGAGAAATAATTGATATGGGTGGAGAAGGGGAAATCTCGAGTAGAAGACCTCTTGTCCTATGGTGACCCAAGTGAAAAATGACAAGATCTAAAGCCTCAAGTATAGCAACTACATGTAAAAATAAGCAGAAGTGTCCAATGTGTAAGCAAGTACAACTTTTTGGAATGATGAATAAGTGATGATCAAATAATGAGAGTGGTCAAGTATATATATTATTGACATGATTGCCTAGGGGTGATGACGTTGACAATGGTATAAATCAAACTTGACACCATTTCCCATGGGAAATGGCATTGACCTTGAGGAAAATCTAAGTTCATGAGAAGGAAAACAAAGGGAGGTAGAAGCCAAGACACAAATCAAGACAACGATGAAGGTCTAGAATGACCAAAAAAAATATAAGAGTGTGCATGAGTGTAAACGAGTGGATCAATTGGACAAATAAACATAATGAGTATAATGTGTGAATAAAATGAGGAAATAAAGAGATGATAATGGAACTACAACACAATATTGAGATCTTTCAAATGATGTGGTCTAACCCATATGACCAAGTTTGACCACACCCATATCTCAACAAGCACCTTGAGGCACCTACTGAGGAGGAAAATACATCAACAACCCCCACACAAGAGAAATGATTAACAATCATAAAAAATTAGGTGTATACAGAGTTCATGTTTGTAACAAGATTAATACCCTTAAAAGTTTTGTTATATGTGTTTACTCCTTGTTAACTTATGATTTTTGTGAAGTAAAATATTTATATCACTGCATTGGGTTTACTTTTTGGCATAGTGTTGGGGACTAAACTAGGCTAACAAATCAACTAGTAGGGTGCAACCAGACTCCACAACTTGTATAGACATCCTCTTAACACATACTAGGTTTAGATCTTTTGAGAAGAGAAAAAACATCCATCAAAGTAATATGTGAGCATATGATTGCACAAATGAATGTGGTAGGTGTGTAGCCAAGCTCTACAACCTTTTCCAACATCCTCTTACCCTGTGCCAAAATGGGAGCTTTAAAATTGGGTGTGGGCATTGTTGTCCACTCAAAATTCCCCTTCTTTTAAGAAGTTGAAAATTAAAATTTTGAGGTTAAGTGTCTTTTCCTGTTATTCTGATAATGTGAAAAGTTGAGAAATTGGAAAAATCTGCGTTTTTGGTTCATTTTGTGTGTTTTTCGGGCCTGTCAGACATTTTTGTCCCGCGTGTCCCAAGTTCATACGGGCTCTCTGTTCCTCGATCGGCAAGTTTACCCGAAGTCTGTTCTTTTCCGGCCCGTCGGAACTTTTCGTCCCAAATGTCCCAAGTTCGCTCGGACCAGTTGTTCCATTTTCGTCCGACTCGGCCGAGTCGCATATTCCACGTACTTTCATCCCACATGTCCCAAAAGCATTTGTGCATCTTTTCCCCGCATCACCCGAATCCGCCGAACCGCGTACTTCGCGCTTTCGCGTCCCTCGTGTCCCAAATGAACCAAATGCCATTCGTGCTAATTTTTCCCGCTCTACCCGAATATCTTGCTTTTCAATTTGGTAGATATGTATTTAATGTGCATTTATTGCCTTTCTCTCTCCTAAACGGCTATATAATGAAACTACCCTCTATGTGTTTTTGCACACTGCTTTCATGCTATCTATTGCTCGAACCCTTGCAACCAAAATTCTTGCGCGCGTATCCATTCCCCATGCAATTCCATCCCAAGTCTAGCTTGCAGCTTTGCTCTCCAAGTTACTATCAACATGAAGATCAAATTCCAGGGGCAGGAACAAATTTCACCACTCGAGTCCACCGTTCCCGATATCGGGGATAGTGAAGTTCGCCACCTTGACTTTGGGGATTTTTGGACAAGGATGACAGACGCGAACCCTTCACCGATGGCACAGATGATTCATGACAGTGGTCTGGCTTTCGCTGGTGGTTTCCCTATCTCGGTGCAATGCGCAGACACAGTGCTCTCATGTGGGGATCATTTCAACCCTGATTCAAGTGAGTTGACAAACATGCATGGGGAGCTCATCGCTCAACTTGACGCTGCCGCCATTGGGATGTCTCCCTTTCAGGTAGTATATGGAGCAAAAACTTCTGTAAGGATGTGGGTGGAGAGATTCAAATGGATTGGTCTACAGTGTGGAATGGAAGATCAAGGTCCTGGAGGAGGCTTTGGGAGAATTAAGGAATAGCTGGCAGAAGGGTGAGGCCTTCAAAACACTAGTTGTATCTGCTTTCAAAGATATACATTTCCATCTTCAGGATGAGACTTCTGGTGTGCCTCTCTCCTTACAAGAAATCAAAGCTCAATTCAGAGCTTTTGTCAAAGGGGATCTATTCAAGGAAAGCTCCATTTCCAAAGAAAAAATGAAGGAGATATGTTCTCTTCAATCTGCCATAGAAGAAGCCAATAAAGATTATCATACTCATGTCGAGTTCGATAAGGAAATGGAGAAGTGCCTCAGATTTTGGACTTAGTCTACCACCAACACATCAGTCCCACGTGGCAGAGACATAGCCGAGGCATTGAAGAGATTCAGACAACGGATCTTAAAGTCGGTGGGTCCCTCCCAGTCATAAGCACCTGTCTTCTTCTCCTAATTCTTCTCTTCTCTTCCCCTTCTTTCTCTCAGATTTGTTGTAATTAGTTGGGGTATTGCGATTAGCAACCCTTTAACTAATCATTAGTTAAAAGAAGTAGTTACCAAGAGTAATTGATTTGTAAACTATATAATGGCCTCTCCTCGCCATTTTGAAAAAGGAAGAACTTGGCTTATTTCTGAAAGTGTAAATAAATCTTGAAGAAATCAATACAGAAGGACTTTTCATTCTTTGTCTATCTGATTTCCTTTATCCCTAAGCTATTCATTTAATCTTGTTAGATCATTTGTCTGTATTATGCTGGGAAGCTTTGTATTCTCGCGGATGTTATTTACAGAACTTTGTGTCTTTTTAAATTCCATCTTATTAATGTGATACAAATGATCTTATTCCAATTCGTTGTACCCTCGCATGCATAAGGAATTACTCTGTCATCTATAATTCTAAATGGTGCCTTTCTGCTCATTCTCGCATTTTCATTCCTCAGCCCTTTTGTAATTGATGATCCTTATAGAAAACACTTTCATAATATCCAAGTTCCACAAGAAAATCATGCTTTGTATATGTGTAAATAGGTTCATTTATGAATAAGGGAACCTCTCCCATTAAAGAGGAGGGACTTCTTGTCCCCTAACTGTTTCTCTTCTTGAAGTCCCATTTTACGACCAACAGTTTTTGGCGACTCCGCTAGGGAATCATATTCCAGTTCTGTAATCATATATTGATCATCTTTTGATCTGGTGACTCCGCATTTTACTCGAGGGAGAAGGGCCCTTGGTATTGAAGATTCTCAGTTTTAGCTCTTGGAACAATAGGGTTTTCCTTTCCCTTCAACAAGAAGAAATAGAAAGGCTCGTTCAACAAGCACTCCTCCTGTCCAAGATAGAATCCCTACAGGTGGTATTCCTTCAGAGCAAATCAGTCCTAATCTTTGAGCTCTGATTCTTGCTGGTGTTTCAGTTCCTCTTCAAACCATTTTTCCAAGAATGGCGGCACCATTACCTTGGGGTCATCGTGTTGGGCCTCTTTCTCTTCCTCAACCTTTGCATGAGTTACCGAGATGTAACCGGAAGAACTTTCCTAAATTCAAAGGCGATGGTAAAGTACATCCTGATGAACACATCGCAGCCTTCATAGTTACATGCGGAGTTCTAGGAGTTGAACATGAAGACGTCTCCGTAAGGATTTTTGTTGAGACTTTACAAGATAATGCTGCTGATTGGTTCTATCACCTTCCGGCCAGAACTATCACTAGCTGGGACACAATGAGAACTAGGTTTGAAAACCGTTTCAAACCGACGAAAGACGTGCATGCTTTACTAGCCCAAATTTCTCAAATAAAGAAGGAATCACAAGAGCCCATTAGAGAATTTGTGGCTCGATTCAACAGGTTGATTAACAAAATTCCACCAAATACTCAACCTGTAGACCAAATCCAAAAATGCTTCTTCCTAAACGCCCAAATGCCTGAAGTTAGTTATGCACTAAGAAGGGCTAATCTCGCAACATTGGCCGAGGATTAAACTCTTGCTGTTAGTGTTGAAGATGATTTAATTATGTCAGGGAAGTTGAGGAGAGACCCTTCTAAATCTAAGTCTGCTTCTTCCTCCTCTTCCACTCCAAATACTGATCCATTGGTACAAAAACTTGCAAACGATCTCATCGCCATTAAAAAGCAATTGGCTCAGCATGCTCCCTATGCAGACGTTCCAAGGAGGAATTTTCAGCCCAAAAATCATTTGCCTACTTCTCAAACAAGGCTAGCACTTGAAGGACCTCCTATTAAAGTTCCTGTCAATGCAACCTGTGAAGTTGAGGAACCAGAGGATGAGGAGGTTAATAAAGATTGCGAGGAATTTGTTGAAGAGGTTGATGATGAAACAGATGAACTTGAGGGATCTCGAGTTAATTTCTTCACCACTGAAGGCATTGATGAAGGGAATGATTATGACGAAGTAGTAGCAGACATGAATAGCGAATCATATGCTGTCATGACTCGAGAGCAGACAAATCAGAGGGAGAAAGTGATGTAGCCCACCAAGAAATCTAAGGAGCAGCCGACAACTATCCCTGTAATTGCAAAAAGAGGATCTCCGATCCCCATTTCATCTACACCAAAGATGAGTCCTGTCAATTCTGCTACTAAAGTTACTTCTTTTTCCCCTAAAATTGATAAACCTAGGATCTCAAGCGATGATAACCCATCCACTTCTGGGTCTTTTGATATTATTGACCACTTGAAAAAGACTAAGGTTCAAATCTCAGAGGCTGAATATTATCAAACCCATCCCAAGGCTTTTGCTAAAATGATTCACTTTGTCAATTCCCTTTCTAAAACTACCTCTAAAGGCCTTTTACCTACTCCTTCTTCTGCACCACAGCCTAATCTGGTAGCCACTGTCACCTCACCCAATGACAAAATCAAACCATTCTATGTGACACTCCTTATAGCTGGTCATATGCTTAGTAATTGCGTCATAGACTCAGGAGCATCAGACAATGTGATGCCTGCTAAAGTAGCTCATGCCTTAGGCTTGAGTCTCACACGCACTTACGGATCTTGTTATTCCATGGAGAGTAAAGAAGTGCCCTTGGTCGGAAGAATTAAGGACGCACAAGTGGATTTTGCTAATTTTCCTGAGAAGAAAGTTTTGGCTACTATTCTAGTAGCAGACATTCCTCCTTCATACGGGATGTTGCTAAGCAGAAAATTCTGTAAGGATGTGGGTGGAGAGATTCAAATGGATTGGTCACATGCCCTCATACCTGTTAATGGGCAAATGAAGAAGCTGTTGCTTGAGAAGCAATCTGAGTATATTGTAAAAAAAAACTGATGATCCCAAAGCACAAATACTCTATGAGGATATGGGGCATGGCAACTACAGGATTATGCCTCCGGAAGAAATCCAACTCCCCAAAGTCTCACCTAAAGATCCTAATGGTGTTTGGATATTAGAGTTTGATGGAAGTTGTTCCTCAACTGGTTCTGGAGCTGGTGTCATATTGGTGTCGCCTGAAGGAAACATTCATCCTTTCTCATTCAAGTTGCAATTTGAAAATACCAATAATACAGCAGAGTATGAAGCTCTCATTCTTGGACTCCAGGTGGCAAAAGAACAAGGGGTGAAGAATCTTCTAGCTCGTGGGGATGCGGAATTGATTTTCAAGCAAGTTAGGAACCTCTTCCAGGTAAAGAATGGAAGGTTGAAACATTACCGGAATCAGGTTTGCGACAACATTGAATTTCTTGATGCTTTCTCCATCGAAGCAATACCTAGGGAAGAAAATACCAGGGCTGATTCACTAGCAGTCTCAGGGTCACTGCTCATACCTCTTCCTGACTTTTCTCAAGATAAGTTCACCATTGAGATGATCCATAGACCCAGTGTACCTAATAATACAAGTAACTGGCAGGTTTTCAATGATGATCAACACCTGCTTTCTTTCTTAGAACTCAAGGATAATTTTGAACAACTATACTTTGAAGGAAGCGATAATTTGCCTCGTGAAAGTGTGCCCTTTGACAAAGAAGCCACCCAAGAAGAAGAAGTGGATCAAGATGGATGTATCAAACTCAAAGGAAACAAGATTCCAAAAGGATTGGTGAGTTTAGAAAAACTGTTTGACAAACACGACAGGTATGTAATGTTTAAAGCTTCTACTGGACCCCAACAATCAGCTGAATATGAAAAAATTAATATTGGGAGTTCTACTGACCCTAAACTCGTGAACATTGGAAAATGTTGCACACCAGATGAGAGGAAGAAGGTAATGATCTTTTAAAGAAGTATAAGGATGTTCTTGCTTATTCGTATGAAGATTTAAAAGCTTTCCAACCAAAGGAGATGCAACATTTTATTCCTCTCAAACCTGGGATTAAGCCTTTTAAACAAAAGTAGAGGCAATACAATCCTAAAATAGCTGACACCATTTTTCAGGAGATACAGAAGTTATTGAAGGCTAAAATCATTTTTCCTATCCATCATTCAACGTGGATTATGAATATTGTGCCTGTTAGAAAGAAAAATGGTGAGATTCGTATCTGTGTTGACTTCAGGAATCTGAATCAAGCTTCCTTGAAAGATAATTATCCCTTACCTATGATGGATCAGGTCTTGCAAGCAGTAACGGGATCTGAGATGTTGTCTATGCTTGATGGATTCTTAGGATATAATCAGGTAGAAGTTAATACCACAGACCAACACAAAATGGCTTTCACTACTCCTTGGGGTACCTTTGCTTACAAAAGGATGCCTTTTGGGCTCATTAATGCTGATGCTACTTTTCAGAGAGCTATGGACTTAGCCTTTGGAAGTTTGAAAGGGAAGTGTATTGTTATATACCTTGATGACTTGACGGTGTTTTCTAAAACAAGGGCTGATCATTTTCAGCACCTGGAGACAGTTCTGCTAAGATGTAGAGAACATGGGATCTCTTTGAATCCTAAGAAATATATTTTTGTGTCACAGAGGGGAAATTATTGGGGCACGTTGTCTCCAAAGATGGTATAAAAATCAATCCTGAGCGAGTTCAAGCTATTCAGCAAATTCCTCTTCCAACCAGCAAAAAGGGCGTGCACTCTTTCTTTGGTAAGATCAACTTTTTGAGAAGGTTCATCCCTAATTTTGCAGAGCTAACTTTGAATATCTCTCAAATGATGAAAGGAAAACAAACATTTGGTTGGTCTCCTGAAGGGAAAGAAGCCTTTGAAGTATTAAAAGGGCCATTGCTAAAAATCTTGTTTTAGCATGTCCAGATTTCAGCAAAGATTTCATTATCTATTGCTACGGATAACACCTTGGCTGTTGTTTTGACTCAGGAAGATTCTAATGAGCACAAACTCCATAATGAGTTAAAATAAACCATAATGGAAAAACATGCTTTTGCAATGGTTAAAGCTGTCAAGCAGTTTCGTTTTTACATTCTTAACTCTCATTCCGCGGTGTTGGTACCAGATACAACTGTTAAGTCAATTCTCACACAGCAGGAAGTTGGATCCAAGAGAGGGAACTGGGTGGCCAAGGTCCAAGAATATGACATTGACATCAGACCAACTAAGCTCGTCCGTGGAAAAGGCCTGTGTGAACTCATCGCTGAAGGAGCTAGACATGATTTACTGGAGGATAAAGTTGGTCTTCCTACCATTCTGTTTCTTAGCTCAATTGACGAATGGTATGCTGATATCGCTCATTTTCTCACCTATGGGGAATGCCCCTCTCATTTTTCTACCAAAAAAAAGAGGGCTGTTAAACTAAGGCCAGTTCAATATGTGTTGTGGGAAAACACCTTGTTTAAGCACGGGTTAGATGGAAGGTTTTTGAAATGTGTGGACAAGGAACATCAAAAAAAGCTACTCTCAACTTTTCATGATCAGGCATGTGGAGGGAATTACTCATCAACTGTCACTGCTCATAAAATACTTCGTGGAGGATATTACTGGCCTACCTTGTTCAAAGATGCATCAAATTGGGTTGATAAATGTGAAGCATGTCAGAATTTCGTAGGTAGACCAAGTGGCCTCTTTGCAACTTTAAACCAGTGGTAATTGAGAAACCTTTTCAACAGGTGAGGTTTGGACTGATGGGTGGAAACTTAATCCCTATTCTCGTGCTGGTCATACTCATGTATTAACTGCCACCAAATTATTTCACCAACTGGGTTAGAAGCATTCTAGTAAAGAGTACTACGTCAAGAAGTAGTATGTAGCTTTATCAAGGAAAAAAACATCTTGGTAAGGTATGGTGTGCCAAACAAGATTGTGACAGTAATGCTTCAAATTTTCTTCAACCGAGATGATGGATTTTTTTATGGATATGGCTCTCCTTGGCTCACTCCTCAATATTACTATCCCAGGGAAATGGACAAGCAAGAATCCACCAAATAAAAATCTGGTTGGCATAATAAAGAAATAGTCATGAGGCCCAGAGAACTGGAACAAAAAAAACACAAAAACAAAAAAAAAAAAACACTCCACGAAAAAAACAAAAAAAAAAAAAATAAAAATAAAATATAAAAAATAAAAAAACAAAAAAAAAAAAAAAAAAAAAATCAAAATCAAAAATAAAAACAAACAAACCCAAAAAAAAACAATCAAAAAAATACAAAAACAAAAAAAACAAACAAACAATACCAAAAAAAAAAACAAGAAACAAACTACCAAAAAACAAAAATAAAAAAAAAAAAAAAAAACAAAAAAAAAAAAAAAAACAAAAAACATGATACAAAAAAAAAAAAAAAAAAAAAAAAAACAAAAAAAAAAAAAATAAAAAACAAAAAAAAAAAAAACAAAAAAAAATAAAATACTAAAAAAAAAAAAAAGAAAAAAAAAACAAAAAAAAAAACAAAACAAAAAAAAAAAAACAAAAACCCAAAGACAAAAAAAAAAAAAAAAACAAAAAACAAAAAAAAAAAAACTCTATGATGACCTTTGGGCAGATAGGATCCCACACCTAGAGAGCCATTGGATGTATCTATTCAGGGTGTATATAGTATGGAGTAGAACTCAATTGCCAGTAACATTGGAGCTACCAGCCTTGATCTAATGAAGGCCATTGAAGATACCAGTTTCAATGATTCTTTGGATAAGAGAATCATGGTATCTTCACAAATTGAATGAGGACAGATTGGAAGTTGTTGATAGGATATCTGCTCATCAACAGAAGGTAAAGGTCTTGTTGATAAGAAAGCCAGGTTCAGGGATTTCCAAGTTGGAGACACTGTTTTGTTGTGGGATAAAAGGCATGAACCTCGTGGCAGCCATGGCAAGTTTGATTCCCTTTGGCTCGGACCTTTCAAGATCAGGCACTTCACTGGTAAGAATTATTTTTACCTTTATTATATGGATGGTTCTTCTCTCCCACTTCCTTATAGCGGAGGCCAGTACCTGAAATTGTTCAAGTCATAGGTGATTGGAAGTCCTTTGTATATTCTGTATAGTGTTTTGTTTTTTTCTTTCCCTTTGTTTTGGTGTTTGTCCTCTGTATTGGTTTGCTTTTGGACTCCGTGGCCCAATGGATAAGGTACTGGTTATCCCTGAGTTGTTAAAATTCGCTTGTCTTATTCTTTGATTTATGCCAGTATCCCCAGAAGGAAGCAGCTGTTGTCCCACTCAAAATCCCCTGCTTCTAAGAAGTTGAAAATTAAATTTTGAGGGTTATTTAAGTGTCTTTTCTGTTATTATGCTAATGTGAAAAGTCGAGAAGAAATTGGCAAAAAAATCTAGCTTTTGGGGTCATTTGTGTGTTTTCGGGCCCTGTCGGACATTTTGTCCTGCTGTCCCAGGTTCATACGGGCTCTATGTCACCGATCGGCTTCTTGGTTTACCCGAAGTATGTTCTTTCGGGCTGTCAGAAATTTTCGGCCCAAATGTCCAAGTTCGCCGGACCCCCCCCCCCCACCCCCAAAAAAAAAAAGGGTGGGGGGGCTTTGTTTGTTCAATTTTCATCTAACTAGTAGAGTCGCGATAAGTCCGCGTACTTTCGTTCCTGTTTGTCCAAAAGATTTGGCGTCTTTTCCGCATCGCCCGAATCGCCAACGCGTACTTCGCGTTTCAATGTCCCTCGTGTCCCATATGAACAAGATGCCATTCGTGCTAATTTTTCCCGCTCTACACGAATTATCTTGCTTTTCAATTTGGTTCTTTAAGATTATGTAATTAATGCGCATTTATTGCCTTTCTCTCTCCTACATGGCTACTATAATGAAACTGCCCCCAGGGGTTTTGGCCACACTTGCTTTCATGATATCTATTGCTAGAACCCTTGACCAACAAACTTCCTGCGCATATCCATTCCCCCCTGCAATCCATCCCACGTTAGCTTGCAGCTTCTGTGCTCTCCGAGTTACTATCAACATGAAGATCAAATCCAGGAGCAGAACAAATTTCACCACCGAGTCTGCCGTCCGATATTGGGGATAATGAAGTTTGCCACCTTGACTTTGGGTTTTTGGACAAGGAGACAGAAGCGAACCGTTCACCGATGGCAGAGATGATTCATGAACGTGGTCTGGCTTTCGATGGTGGTGGTTTCCCTATCTCGGTGCAATGCGCAGACATAGTGCTCTCATGTGGGGCTAATTTAAATCCCTGATTCGAGTGGTTGGAAATGTGCATGGGGAGATCACGCTCCAACTTGACCACTGCTGCCATTGGGATGTCTCCCTTCAGGTAGTAGGGTAGTTAGTATATGGAGCAGAAACTTTCTGGTAAGGAGTGGGTGGGAGAATTCAAATGGAGTGGTCTAAGAGGTGGAATGGAAGATAAGGTCCTGGAGAGTAGGCTTGGGGAGAATTAAGGATGCTGGCAGGGAGGGTGAGGGCCTTCTTCAAAACACTAGTTGTAGCTACTTTCAAATATATTACATGCCATCTCAGGATGAGATTCTGGTGTGCCTCTCTCCTTACAAGAAATTCTTAGCTCAATTGACGAATGGTTATGCTGATACGTCATTTTCACCTATGGGGGAATGCCCTTTTCATTTTTTACCAAAAAAAAAGAGGGCTGTTAAACTAAGGCCAGTTCAATATGTGTTGTGGGAAAACACCTTGTTTAAGCACGGGTTAGTGGAACGTTTTTGAAAGTGTGGACAAGGAACCATCAAAAAAAGCTTACTCTCAACTTTTCATGATCAGGGCATGTGGAGGAATTACTCATCAAATGGCACTGCTCAAAAAATACTTCGTGGAGGATATTACTGGCCTACCTTGTTCAAAGAGCATTCATTGGGGTTGATTAAATGTGAAGCAAGGGTGTCAGAATTCGTTAGGTAGACCAAGTGGCCTCTTTGCAACTTTAAACCAGTGGTAATTGAGAAACCTTTTCAACAGGTGAGGTTTGGACTGATGGGTGGAAACTTAATCCCTATTCTCGTGCTGGTCATACTCATGTATTAACTGCCACCAAATTATTTCACCAACTGGGTTAGAAGCATTCTAGTAAAGAGTACTACGTCAAGAAGTAGTATGTAGCTTTATCAAGGAAAAAAACATCTTGGTAAGGTATGGTGTGCCAAACAAGATTGTGACAGTAATGCTTCAAATTTTCTTCAACCGAGATGATGGATTTTGTTATGGATATGGCATCTCTGGCTCACTCCTCATATTACTATCCCAGTGGAAATGGACAAGAAGCCTCAACCATAAAAAATCTGGTGGCCATAATAAAGAAAGAAATTAGTCCATGAGTCCCAGAGGAACTGGCACAAAAAAACTCTCTATGATGACCTTGAGGCAGATAGGATCACACCTAAGAGAGCCATGGAGTCTCCTTTCAGCGTATATGGAGTAGAAAGCTCAAGTGCCAGTAACAGTGGAGCTTCACCAGGCCTTGCAAACTAATGAAGGCATTTGAGTACCAGTTTTAATGATTCGTGGATAAAGAGAGAATCATGTATTCACAAATTGAATTGAGGACAGTGGAATTGTTGATAGGATATCGATCATCAAACAGACGGTAAAGGTCTGTTGTGATAAGAAAGCCAGGTTCAGGGTTTCCAAGTTGGAGACACTGTTTTGTTGTGGGATAACAGGCATGACCTCGTGGCAGCCATGGCAAGTTGATTCCCTTTGGCTCGGCCCTTTCAAGATCAGGCACTTCACTGGTAAGAATTATTTTTACCTTTATTATATGGATGGTTCTTCTCTCCCACTTCCTTATAGCGGGCAGTACCTGAAATTGTTCAAGTCATAGGTGATTAGGAAGTCCTTTTGTATATTCTGTATAGTGTTTTGTTTCTTTTTCCTTTTCCCTTTGTTTGGTGTGATTTCTGTGTTGTCCTCTGTATGGTTTGCTTTTGACTCCGTGGCCCAATGGATAAGGTCTGGTCTACTTCCCTGAGTCTTGTCCTAAATTCTTGCCTTGTCTTATTCTTTGAATTTTATGCCAAGTCATCCCCCAGAGGAGCCAGCTGTGTCCACTCAAAATTACCCTGCTTTTTTAAGAAGTGAAAATTAAAATTTGAGGTTTAGTGTCTTTTTCCTGTTTTATGATAATGTGAAAAAGTCGGAGACCGAAACTTGGAAAAAATCTACGTTTTTGGGTCATTTTGTGTGTTTTTCGGGCCTGTCGGACATTTTTGTCCTGCGTGTCCCAGGTTCATACGGGCTCTCTGTTCCCCGATCGGCTGGTTTACCCGAAGTCTGTTCTTTTCGGGCTCGTCAGAAATTTTCGTCCCAAATGTCCCAAGTTCGCTCGGACCAGTTGTTCCATTTTCATCTAACTCGGTCGAGTCGCGTATTCCGCGTACTTTCGTCCTGTATGTCCCAAAAGCATTTGTGCGTCTTTTCCCCGCATCGCCCGAATCGGCCAAACCGCGTACTTCGCGCTTTCATGTCCCTCGTGTCCCAAATGAACCAAATGCCATTCGTGCTAATTTTTCCCGCTCTACCCGAATATCTTGCTTTTCAATTTGGTAGATATGTATTTAATGCGCATTTATTGCCTTTCTCTCTCCTAAATGGCTATATAATGAAACTGCCCCCTATGTGTTTTTGCACACTGCTTTCATGATATCTATTGCTAGAACCCTTGCAACCAAAATTCCTACGCGCATATCCATTCCCCCTGCAATTCCATCCCAAGTCTAGCTTGCAGCTTTGCTCTCCGAGTTACTATCAACATGAAGATCAAATTCCAGGAGCAGGAACAAATTTCACCACTCGAGTCTGCCGTTCCCGATATTGGGGATAATGAAGTTTGCCACCTTGACTTTGGGGTTTTTTGGACAAGGATGACAGACGCGAACCGTTCACCGATGGCATAGATGATTCATGACAGTGGTCTGGCTTTCGCTGGTGGTTTCCCTATCTCGGTGCAATGCGCAGACATAGTGCTCTCATGTGGGGCTCATTTCAACCCTGATTCGAGTGAGTTGACAAATGTGCATGGGGAGCTCATCGCTCAACTTGACACTGCTGCCATTGGGATGTCTCCCTTTCAGGTAGTATATGGAGCAGAAACTTCTGTAAGGATGTGGGTGGAGAGATTCAAATGGATTGGTCTCATAGCGTTGGAGGAATGAAGATCAAGGTCCTGGCGGAGGCTTTGGAGTGAATTAAGGAATAGCTGGCAGAAGGGTGAGGGCCTTCAAAACACTAGTTGTATATACTTTCCAATATATACCTTGCCATCTTCAGGATGCGACATTCTGGTTGTTTTGCCTCCTCCTCCTTACAAGAAATCAACGCTCAATTCAGGCTAGCTTTTGTCAAAGGGGATCTATTCAAGGAAAGCTCCATTTCCCAAGAAACAATGAAGGAGACTCTGTTTCTTCAATCATGCCTAGAAGAAGCCAACTTAAGATTATCATACTCATGTCGCTTTCGATAAGGGCAATGGAGAAGTTCCTCAGATTTTGGACTCAGTCTACCGCTAACACATCAGGTCCCACTTGGCAGACAGGAGACATATTCGAGGCGTTGTAGCGAGTTCAGATTAGCGGATCTTAAATTCCGGTGGGGTCCCTCCCAGTCATAAGCACTTGTCTTCTTCTCCTAATTCTTCTCTTCTCTTCCCCTTCTTTCTCTCGGATTTGTTGTAATTAGTTGGGGTATTGCGATTAGTAACCCTTTAACTAATCATTAGTTAAAAGAAGTATTTACCGAGAGTAACTGATTTGTAAACTATATAATGGCCTCTCCTCGCCATTTTGAAAAAGGAAGAACTTGGCTTATTTCTGAAAGTGTAAATAAATCTTGAAGAAATCAATACAGAAGGACTTTTCATTCTTTGTCTATCTGATTTCCTTTATCCCTAAGCTATTCATTTAATCTTGTTAGATCATTTGTTTGTATTATGCTGGGAAGCTTTGTATTCTCGCGGATGTTATTTACAGAACTTTGTGTCTTTTTAAATTCCATCTTATTAATGTGATACAAATGATCTTATTCCAATTCATTGTACCCTCGCATGCATAAGGAATTACTCTGTCATCTATAATTCTAAATGGTGCCTTTCTGCTCGTTCTCGCATTTTCATTCCTTAGTCCTTTTGTATTTGATGATCCTTATAGAAAACACTTTCATAATATCCAAGTTCCACAAGAAAATCATGCTTTGTATATGTGTAAATAGGTTCATTTATGAATAAGGGAACCTCTCCCATTAAAGAGGAGGGACTTCTTGTCCCCTAACTGTTGCTCTTCTTGAAGTCCTATTTGACGACCAATAGGCATGCAACAAAGAATAATAGAAAATGGATTTTTAATAGATGTTGCAGTTGGGAATGCCCAAATGATAAGAATGA
The DNA here is from genome assembly GCA_019776745.2 of Taxus chinensis. Classification (NCBI taxonomy): domain Eukaryota; kingdom Viridiplantae; phylum Streptophyta; class Pinopsida; order Cupressales; family Taxaceae; genus Taxus; species Taxus chinensis. The sequence continues at coordinate 113,816,506 of CM034151.1, forward strand.
AAAATGTGGAAGTATATATAGGCATGTGAAATATTCATGAAAATGCCTTAGAGAGATGTCATTTCATGGAATGCAGTGATTTCAACATGCAAGACACAAGAACTATTTTCCAAATGCCTCAAATAAATACAGTCTCATGGATTGTTATAATGGCGAAGCATGCAAAAAAAATGAGTTTATTGCAAAGGCTTTGGAAAATTTGAGGAAAATATAATTTGAAGTTGTAAAGCTAGAATCGACAACCTCTGCCACCATACTCATGGCCTGTGCCAAAATGGAGCTCCAAAGTAGGGTATGGACATGCAAAAAATTATAATAGAAAGGATATTATTGGTAGATGTCATAGTTACAAATGTCATAATAGATATGTATGTAAAATGTGCAACCATATATAGGGTAAGGGAACTATTTGAAAAAATACTTCAAAACAATGCGATTTCATGCACTGTCATGATGAATATGCACAAAATGGTGTTCTTGACAAGGATTTAAGGATTTTTCAAAGCAATACCTTAAAGAAATGACACTATATCTTTATTTTTGATGGTTTACTCTCTCATACTAAATCAATAAATTCCACGTGAGAAAGATGAAGAAAAAAGTTGTAACATCAAAACTAAAAAAACATATGGCCTAGGAAATAAAAAAAAAGTTGTAGCACGCCCTTCGATATAAATGTTACATGTTGTGTTGCACATCAAGATTTGAGATAATATTGGGAAGGAATCAAGTACATAGGAGGCACTTTAGATGCTATTTGGTTTCAAAAAATCTTAAAACGTAATGTAAAATTGCCTCTAAATACATGCCTTACTACCCAAGTTGAAAATGCATCTTTAGTGCATCTTGGAATTGCTTATACAATGCTAAAAATATGCATTCAGTCAAAAATTAATTTTGCATTTGTCGGTTGTCTTGGTCTGCGGTAACATATAAACCCCAATAAATCATGATCCTTATGCCAATAGGGGTGGAGCAGTAATGAAAGTGGCCCTCTCACTAACATAATGGTTGATTGGTTGTGAGATAAGTATGTTTGTTGCCTTGGCACCCAAGTCAGATATGCCTCATTAATGCATCCACAGATTGTTTGTACAACTCTAAAAATCATTATTCCATCAATAGACTAATCCCACATTGATTTTTTGGCTTAGCTTGCGGTAACATATAAACCACAATATATCACATTCCTTATGCCAATAAAAGTAACACCCTAATAGAAATGACCCTCTTACAAATACAATAATTGATTTGTTGCATGATCTATATGTTTCGTATTGACATAACCATTACAAATATTTTGAGTGTAAGGGCTAGTGGAATAAACAACTCACAACACTAAGCCAAAAGAAACCATTAAGTTTGCACATCCCAATATGAAATAGTTGTTTTGTTCTCCAATAAAAAAAGATGTACATATTTGGAAACTCCTCCAAACACAATTGCCACACCAACAGATCAAATGTCAGTTGACAAGGTGACATTCAAACAAACAGATAAAACCGACAATGTGGCATACGAATAAAGTAATAATTAAATACCACACCTAATCGTCTGTTTTTATCTATATCCCTTAGGGTAAGGTGTGAATTATATGCTAGGGTGAAACTTTTATTCCATTGATTCATGATTGATGCCTTGGGGTCATTAGGGAGGTCTAAATAAGTAGCTACCAAGTCAAATATGTGATTTTGGGAAATAAGGTTTTGTCTTAAAATATTTTCCATAACACCCATAAAGTAATATGTATTAGAAGTTGAGGTAAAACATGCATTTTGGCGAATGATTTGATGAAATTGATTTATAAATTCAATGATAGGGGATCTTGGTAATGATCATAATCATCATTAATGTCAAGCTCCTTTTGGTCATTATGAAGGCGTAAACTATTTCAAAATAGAATAGGGTTGTGAAGAAGGTCTTGAAAAGGATGTATGATAATATAAATTATATTTAGAAATATGAAATTCCAGGGGGAAGGCATGAAACTCTATATTGCACGTAATTTAAATAAGCGGCTTCACCAAAATTTAATATGAAAATTAATTTATCTTAATTTTTGTGTGTAAATATGATCTAGAATCATAGATACAATATATATGTAGATCCTTTATTCATCTATTGCACTTATACTATCTCATACAATATTTGGAAAGCTAGATAAAGGAAGTGTGGGTAATAAGAGATTGCATGGATTTATTGTCTAAGACAAAGTGAAAATGATATGGAAATGCATAAATAGGTTGTTTAGAGTTTCATTGAGTTGTCTTGAAATTACGAGGATTTGAAACTGGAGGGAGGAAGAAGTCTTTTATCAAGGGAAAAGTATCCTAGAAGCATTTTTCCTTTGTTCATCATGATAATTTTATCTTGTGTAGGTTTTTTATGTCTCTGGACACCAAGCTTGATTTTGGACCTCTTTGTATCTTGTTCGCTCCTTTTGGGTCCTTTCTAGCTGTTAGGCATCCTTATCTCTTAGGGGTCGGCCTTTTAGTGATCAATTTGGAAATTCAAGCAAGGGAATCATATAACTACAATGTTATAGGATCAAATTAAGGGACCAAGCTCTAAGTAATTACTATCACCACCTAAGGTTGCATCCAAAAAGTATCTAAGAGCATTATTGCATGCATCTAGCACCATCCAAGGGACACGGGCTGGTTATTCTGCATACACGCATAAGAGTTGAAGTTGATGTTTTCCTTGCACACATATATTTACATTTTTTACATCTAGTTATTGATTGCTATCATGTACGTTGCACACAAGAGCCACCTGGGGCATGATTCTACAAACACACATAGAACCACATTGGGTTTAAGATGTAGTGCAATGCTTGGTCATAAGATCACTTTGTTGACACCTGATGACAATTTGAACCCCATTTTGAATTATTTTCTTTTTAGGAATTTGATGTGATCTTTAAGGGTTTTACAGGATATAGTTATTGCAGGTTATCAGTGACATAGGTGATCATTGTGCAACATTATATTGACAGATATCGAAGGATTGCGACAACTCAACGACCCTGCGAAGATCATTTTTTTAGCATCTGCATAGACTCTGACACCCAAACAGGGATCCTAGCACCCAAGTGCCCCATTACTTCCCTAGGTGCCCTGATCCAACCTTCCTTTGCAATTCTGAATTTTTCTGAGTTCGGTTACAACCTCCTGTGTTCTAGTTTTACTAGTTCTCCATCTTTGCACAGTCTAGGATTAATTGTAAAATCAGCTAAGTATTCTAACTCTTCATTGCATTTAGGGTTTTATTCATCTTATTTATTACTTGTGTCACTTCATGTAATTTATTGCTTTATTTATCACTATGACTCTGAAATAGCCTATCTAGGCTTTAAACAAAAAGTTTATTTTTGTTAAATCATATTTGAAACTGGAGGGAGGACAGAATTCTATCCAAAAAGAGCATTTATCTTTGTGAATTACAATTTTTTCCTGTGTAATTTTTATGAAGCTTGAATTTCTGTGATCTTCATTTTTGTAGCTTCACTGTCTTTGATGTGTAATTCAGTAGTCATGGCTTTGCACTACATTAAGGAAAAGCTCTTCTGTTTCAAGACCTAAAAAGGGACTAGTATCATCTATGTTAAGTTGAGATTGAAATTTCTACTTAACAATACTCTGAAGAGGCATCAAGCCCTCATGGTTCCCCAACCTAATGAATATGTGCAAGATATGCAATAACAATGTGTTTGGAAATAAATACCCCAATAGGACCTCTAAAACTAGGCAATGATCTTTGATGTAGAATATGAATTTGTAAAATGGACTAGGGCATATGTATAGGATGTATGCATAGTTAGTGTGGGTTGATGTTGTCGAGAGAGTTATTTTGTAACTGGGTGTTTTGTTTTGATCTCCCAAGTAGTCCTATATATGTCAGATAAGAACCCCTTTGAACAGGAGGGGTAAGTGTTCGAAATTCATAGGTGACTATTGTGAAGGTTTTTTTGCTTTATTAATATTAATTCCACTAGGCTAACTTGTGAATTTGAAAAAGTGACCGTTTAAGATAGTGGAGGATGAATTTTTTGGCCTTAAGACAAATTTATCCAAAAAGAGTTGCCTGTTATGGATGAATTTTTCCTACTAAATAAAAAATTGAATTTATCCATTGTAGAAAATGTATAGATTATGCTAAAATATGTTCTACATTGCAGTGGGTTTTTGAATGGTCAATGATGAATAAGCAAGATATGATTTGTTGGCCTAGAGTGCAATTGAAAGATGTAAATAAGAATACTCATCCTAATTTCACAATGGCTAATTGGTCGAGATTATTGCTAAATATACTTTCTAAAATGTTATTAGTTTAAATTTAGGATTACTATAGTTAGAAGGGAGAATTATTTTAAAGATAGGTAATTACAAACAAAAAATTGTGGGTACATTTCTAGTTCCTAAGATCATACTTGGATTCATGGGATTCCTAAGTGAGAAGTCTAGTAATCGACAACTATCTTTGGCATTCCCTGATTTGTTTCTGATCTTCTTTTTGGTCCTGCAGACATGCTTTCCCTAGGTGCATAACATGGTATTTCACTTATTTATATTTTATTGTAGACACTTGAGCGCCCTCGTCTTTTTAGGGGCCCCTGAATATTCGTATGTTGACTTGCTTCTTTTAGGTCTCTTTTATCTTTTGGGAGATCTTGTTTTCTTATGTTAACCTCCCAGTTTTCAAAAGACCTGTAAAATTCAACCACATCAAATCATAAAAATACAAAGCCTTGTGACCAAATAACGGACCAAAGACTAAACATATATTATCATCACCAACATTACATGAAGGCATTCGCAAGAGCATCTACAGGGCATACATCTTAGACTCATACAAGAGTAGGGTCTACATTTTATGTAGAATCGTTCCCTAGGAATGGAAGTCTATGTGTCCATCCAGCATATCACTTGATATTGGCACATAGTAGCTATCGATGTTAGAAATGTAAATGCAGAAGGGCTTTATAGGGCAAAATTAACTATCACCAATCCATAAGAACTACATGGATGCATAAAAATGCAGTCAACACTTAGTCGTAAGTTCACTTGAGTTGGTGTTACCGATGGGTGTTTTGACTGCCCTATGTAAAATTTTTCTTTTTGGGATTTGATGTAGCTTTAGGGTGGTGATAGGTCATAATCTCTTAGCAAGTTACATTGAATCCTATTATTATGAGTGCAACATAACAGGTGATAAACAATTTATCAATGACAATGTGACACCAAAATATTCAGGTTTGACCATTTTCATAGTCACATGCACCAGTAACAAGTGCCTAGGTGCCCTTGACCTAGTCCCAGGCACCCCAATCCAAGCATATCCCAATTCCTAAAATTTACCGTGCTCAAGTTGAGGACAAGAAAGATACCTGTTTATCATTTTCTCTAGTCTGCACAATCTTGTCATTAAGCGTAAAATCAGCTAAGTCCTTTACTCTCTCACTTGCACCTAGGGTTTCATATTTATCTTGCTTATTGCTTGGTGTCTCTTGTAACTCAGCAATTGCTGAATTATAGAAAGTTCTGTTACTCTGTAACATAGGGTTTAAGCTTAAATTATATTTTTGTTAAATCGTAATATTCAAAATATACATTATAACGTAGTGAAATCAATTCCCCAATTAGTAAGATGCGTAATTGTAATATAGGAAAATATTAGAATGATATAATGTAGACTTTGAATTTGATTAAATTATATTAAAAAGAAATTTATACAACATACAAATAAATTATATTAATTTAATATTTAAATATTTTTAGGTGATTTTATTTGTGTGACTATTGGACATGTTTAAATAAAATTTCTACTTAATTAGCCCAAGGCTATATTATACAAAATTCTACCTTTGATAGTCAACACCTAAAAAACTATTTGAAGTTGGATTTTCTAGACCCAAAAAAAATTTGGTAGGAAAATCACATCATCCACAATTATGTTTGATGTCTGTTTACACATTTTTCATGTTCTTATTAGGATGGACGTGATACATGACCTTCTGGGATCCTTCACATGTAGGATGTCATAGTTTCCTACAAGGAAATCGGGATGGGAATAAGGTTCATACGTTTTGAAATGGTGTCACCTCTACATGTTCCTTCCTTGTGCTTTGTGTAAGACAAAATATTGAGGCCTGTGTTTTTCTTTTGGTGGGGATGTTGACAAGGGATATGTGCGAGTGGCTCGAAGAGAAGCTCAATGATGAGCTAATTGGGAGCTCAATGGGAAACTTGCTTATTTGATAAATGAATACAATTTTCATCCACCCTTTTATCAGAATTGTGAAAGGTGTTTTAAATTGTAATGCCATGTGTAGAGGTTTTTATTTGGCTGACTTTACCCATTAGTATTCAATAATGTAGTCACTGTAGTAGCCTACAAGGAGCTTGTATGACGAGCTAAGATGGATCCTTGCCTCAGGTTTTCAAATGTTGGGGATCAAATCTAGGCCTTCACACAAGACGTAGATACCAAAGGTGCTCAAGGAGTGCTAGTGTCATAATTATAGAGGATAATAGCCCTAACATGAAGATAGATATAGGTTTCCAAGGCCTATATGTAGGAGAAAGAGAGGTATCCTACTAGAATTCAAAATAAGAGCAAGTCAAGAGATGGATAAATCCAAGGGGCATACCATAATATGACAAAGCAATAAAGTAAATCAAACATACAACTACCCTAATCTATAACAATGAATGACTAATGATCCACATAACGACAAACAAGCAACAAAGGAAAAGGAAGGGTTTAAAATACTTACATGTAGTGTGGCTACTAATGGATGATCCTCAACACCGAGAAATAATTGTTATGGGCGGAGAAGGGGAAATCTCGAGTAGAAGACCTCTAGTCCTAGCTCACTATGATGACCCAAGTGCAAAATGGCAAGCTCCAAAGCCTCAAGTCTAACAACTAGGTGCGAAAATATGCACAAGTGTCCAATGTGCAAGCAAATACAACATTTTAGAATGATGAATGAGTGGTGATCAAATAATAAGTGTGGTCAAGCATGTATATTCTTGACATGATTGCCCATGGGTGATGGCTTTGGCCATGGTATAAATAAAACCTGTCACCATTGCCCATGGGAAATGACATCGACCTTGAGGGAAACCAAAGGTCATGAGGTGGAAAACAAAGGGAGGTGGAAGCCAAGACATAATTGGAGACAATGATGAAGGTCCAAGATGACCAAAAATAAAGCTAAGAGCGTGCATGAATGTAAATGAGTGTAAATGAGTGGATATAGTGAGATAAATATACATAATGGGTATAATGGGTGAATAAAAGGAGGAAATAAAGCGATGATAGGGGACCTACAATATAATATTGACATCTCTCAAATGATGTGCTCTAACCCATATGCCCAAGTAAGATCACACCCATATCTCAAAAATCACCCTGAGGCCCCTGATCAGGAGGAAAATGCATCAACAACCCTTGCACAAGAGAAACATTTAGCAATCATAAAAAATGAGGTGTATACATAGTTCATATTTGTAACAAGGTTGATACCCTTGAAAGTTTTGTTGCATGTGTGTGCTCCTTAAGTTGTGGTTTTTACGAAGTAAAATATTTATATCTTTGTGTCGGGTTTATTTTTTGGTAGAGCGTTGGGGACCGAACCAGGCTAACAACTCAACTAGTAGGGTACAACCAAACTCCACAACTTGAGTTGACATCCTCTTAACACATGTAAGGTTTGGAGCTTTTGAGCAGAGCACAAACATGCATTAAAGTAATATATGAACATAAGATTACACAAATGAATGTGGTAGGTGTGTATCCAAGCTCTGCAACCTTTTCCAACATCCTTTTACCCTGTACCAAAAAAGGAGCTTTAAAATTGGGCGTGGGCATGCGACAAAGAATCATAAAAAAGGGATTTTTAACAGAGGTTGTAGTTAGGAATGCCTAATTGATAGGAATGAAAAATGTGGAAGTATATACAAGGCATGTGAACTATTTAACAAAATTCGTCAGAGAGATTCCATTTCATGGATTGCAGTGATTTCAACACACAAGGCACGACAACTGTTTGACAAATGCCTCAAAGAAATGTGGTCTCATGGATTGCTATGATGGCAAAGCATGCACAGAAAATGAGTTTATTACAAAGGCTTTGGAAACTTTGAGGTAAATGTAATTTGAAGGTGTAAAGCTAGACTCGACAACCTTTTCCACCATACCCCTGGGCTATCCTAAAATGGAGCTTCAGAGTACGATATGGACATACAACAAATTATAATAAAAAGGAGATTTTTGTTAGATGTAATAGTTGCAAATGCCATAATAGATATGTATGTAAAATGTGCAAACATATATATGGTAAGGGAACTATTTGACAAAATACTTGAAAACAATGTGGTTTCCTAGATTGTTATGATGAATATGCACAAAATGGTGTTCTTGAAAAGGCTTTAAGGATTTTTCAAAGTAATGCCTTAAAGAAATGACACTCCACCTTTGTTTTTTTAGGGTGTACTCTCTCCTACTAAATCAATCAATTCCACGTGAGAAAGATGAAGAAAAAAATTGTAAAATTAAAACAAAAAAAACAAACAAATGGTCTAAGAAAACAATAAAAAAGTTGTGACATGCCTTTGATGTAAATGATATGTGTTGTGCTACACATAAAGATTTGAGATAATATTGGGAAATAATCAGGTACAGAGGAGGCACTTTAGATGTTATTTGGTTTCAAAAAATCCAAAAAGCGTCATGTAAAATTGCCTTTAAATACATGCCTTACTACATAGGTCGAACATGCCTCTTTAGTGCATCTTGGAATTGCTTTTACGACTCTAAAAATCTACATTCAATAAAAAATCAATCTCACATTGGCTAGTTTTCCTAGTCCGCCGTAACATATAAACCCCAATAAATCACGATCCTGATGCCAATAGGGGTGAAGCCGTAATGGAAGTGGCCCTCTCACTAACATAATGGTTGAATGGTTGTGGGATACATATGTTTGTTATCTTGCTACCCAAGTCAAATATGCCTCTTTAGTGCATATATCGATTGTTTCTACGACTCTAAAAATCACTATTCAATCAATAAACTAATCCCACATTGATTTGCTGGCTTGACTTGCGGTGACATATAAATCCCAATATATCACAATTCTCATGTCGATAAAAACAACGCCCCAATAGAAACGACCCTCTTACAAATACATTGACTGATTGGTTGCATGATCCATATGTTTCGTATTCGCATAACCATTACAACTCCTTTCAGTGCCACTGCTAGTACAATAAACAACTCACAACACTAAACCATTAAGTTTGCACATCCCAATATGAAACGGTTGTTTTGTTATCCAATAAAAACAGAAGTATACATATTTGGCAACTCCTCCAAACACAATTGCCACACCAACGGATCGCATGTCACTTGACAAGGTGACATTCAAACAAACAGATAAAACCGACAACGTGTCATACGAATAAATTATTATTAATTAAATACCACACCTAATCGTCTTCCTCTGGTTTTATCCAAATTTTGCCTACCCTGTCAACGTCGGCATTCCCGTGCCGTTGGATTACGAACTACGAACACTTTCCCCTCTCCTTCCTTTCTGCATCTATTTAAACACCTCTCGCACCTGCTTTTCCATCATACACAAATTTCCCCTCCACAGTTCTGGACAGTACTTCCACTCAGAAAAATTATGAGCAGTTTGGGGCCAAGTTTCTACCCTCGCGGGGGCTCGATCGGGGGACCTGTCAAACTGCAGAGTCCGCGATCGCTGCAAATTTTACGCCTCGGCTCTGTGTCTGGCATTTCAGTGCACGTTACAAACCCCCATGGTCACATGGTGAAGGAATCGGCGGGTAATGGCGGCGAGGATCTGCTGGACTCGATCCCCGGGCGCGGCAAAAAGCCTTGGTGGGCTATTATCTTTAAATTTCCAGAGAATCACGATCTGCAGAGCAACGATCGCTGCGGAGCGGCAACGGTTGTCGAGGGCAACGGTACAGCGAGGAGGGTAACGGTGTTCACTGACGAGAAAGCTAGGGTTTTACGGCGAGAGCTGCGAGCAACGGAGTCGTGGCATGATCTCATGTATCACTCCGCCATTGCCTCTCGTCTGGCCCTGCCTGACGACAGTTCTGCTGCTTGATTTTGTGTTTTTGTTGCGAATGCTGAAAAATTTGTAAATTACTGATTTAAATATGGTAGATCTTGGCTGGGGTTTCGTCTTTGTGTACAGGTCTTTAGGGTTTTCGGAGGGATATTTTTGCAGACCCTTCTCTGTGAATATACGTATTTGTATATTCTGTATAATTGTTTTTATGTACATATTGTTCTTATGTACATTCTGTACAATTTGCTTGCATGAAAGAAATCTGCCGTCTTTTCTGGTTTTATTGAAGTTGACAGGAATTTTTATTTGAGTTTTTCCCCAGTTGCGTACAATTTTTTCAAAGCCACAAAAAAATATAGGTCAACAAATTGATTATGTTGTCATTTTACATACGTTAATAAAATGAAATCCTACCTTAGGAGTATAGGTGTAAAAAATAATGAGATAATGATCCCTTGTGAGATAAAGGATACATTTTCTAAAATTTCAAAACAATTTTATTATTTATAAAATTATATTAAGAAAAATATCTGAATGTACTTATAAATTGATTTTTAGGAAAATATCTTTTTATAGAATATGAATACGGGTGGGAATTTGGAAATAACTTCTTACCGTCACTAAAAAGGAGAAATGATATTATTTGGTGTATTTACTTAGAAAAGTGGGTTTTCGTGTTTCACTTACCAACTAATTTACCATTTCATATTATACTCTTATCACTCTTTAAATTCTTTTGATGATGGTTTATAGTAGGTGACCCAAAACATAGAGTAAAAAGATTTTGCTCAATTTTTTCCAAAAAAAAATTGGACATTAATTTATGGATTGTGTAAACATAGAATCTCTTATAGTGCTATACGATTTAAACATGTCTTTTTGTCATCCACACTAGTGAATGATAGTGTCCACATAATTAAGCATGTAATATAGCTCTTTATATATGCACATGATCTTAATTTAGTTTGCAACTACAACTCAAGGTCTAAGAGATCATTTACAAGCCTTACAATTTTTTACAAAGAGGTCAAGGTGCAAGTTAACAATAGCAAAACTAAGAGCATGATCCTTTCACATTGAAAAGAAAAGATACATGTAAGCTTCTTATTCGAAGGAAGCCCACTTAAGATAGTCTCAAAATACAAGTACTTAGGGTTTGATTTCACTAACAAACTCACCAAGAAACATGCATAATGGAAAGAATCTAAGGAGGGTGGAGAGCATTGTACTCTCTTCAAAACAAGTGCAATGATAATGATGTGTGGGGTTGGAAGACCACCAAGGTCTTGTTTGGGCTATTGGTAGTTCTAGTGGTGCTACACAAGGGTGAAGTTTGAGCCAATGATATGTCAACAAATTGAGAGAATCCATAAACATTTAATTACAAGTAGACTCAAGATCAAAGCATTAGTTCCATAAAAGAATTGTAGTATAAACAAATATTTTCTCAATATACGTTGTTATTATGATTCGTCTCCTAAGTTGCATACAAAAAATAGAGGGCTTGGAGGATATGTGGCCAAAGGTAGTAATACAAGAAGAGTTGAACATAAGAAAGAGGATGTGGATGAAATAAAACAAAATATGGATGGATGAGTATGATATTAACATACATAAATGCCCAACGACCAACCGGGAGATAAATAATTATATGAGGGAAAAGTTTAAGTTAGAGATTGTGAACAAAGCAAATATGGAGGAAAAAACAATACTTACATATTTGAGTTCAACCCCATGTATGAGTATGACCAAAAACCTACCTAGAGGTAAAAATCAAATGGAGAGTGAAGATGCTTATAATTTAATTGAGAACAGGATTTCACCGACTTCATTGTGAGATGGGAAGGTGGAAAATCGTGAAAGAAGAGTGGAAAGACATGATGTATTTTTTGCACATTAGGCAAGGTTGAGATGTAACAATATTATATCATGGAGTGCTTCATGTGTGATGACATTCAAGCTAGATACTTGGACGACCTGTAGGGGGTGTCTAAATCCAACATTTTTGAAACAAAAAATAGAGGAAAAATAAAGAATTTTTGGCTAAGATCAATCGTATGAGAATGAACCTTTAGACACAAAGCAATGGCAAGGTTGTGAATTAGGGTCCAGTTGCGAGGTTCTTCTCCTTTTTTGCCACCTTCTTCACTCCCTTGGTTATTGTTTCACCACATATGTAACAAAATGATTTAAAGAGGTAAGGTTGTGGTACGTGAGGAATACCTGGAGGTGAGAAGAAGGTTGTGCGCGTTGTAGAAGATCAAGTTGATTGTGAAGAGCTCCTTTTTGTCTGGGAAGGACTACCTGAGAAAGAACACAAGACCACAAGATATCATTAATAATATAGGTCGGTGGACTGCCTAGCGGGAGCTAGATCTAGGAAGCGGGGTGCTTCTTAGAAGGTTGTCAATCCATGTTCAAATACAACTTAATGCATAGAAATAACATGAAAGAAGGAAATCCTATTGTAATTGTATGATTTAGGTGTCTCACACAAATACAATAAGCTAGATTTAATCTAATAATGCATATAAGACTTAATCTAAAAAGGGTGGTTGGTTGTCAAGGCCTGCAGGTGTAGCAGAGGGTGTTAGGGAGGTCTGGGTGAAGTTTGGTGGGGTTTTGAGAGGTTTTGGGTGAGGTTAATAGCTTGCTGGTCTGGGGGAAAATATCAGGTACAGAGACCGATACCGGTTGGGTGACCGACGACGGTAACTGGTTTTAGCCGGTATCGGTTGGAAAACCGATCACGGTAGGGGCAATTAGGTGACAAGGTAGGAATGAGGTTGGTTTGGGCTTACAGTGATTACAAAGAGTGTTGGTAAGGCTCAGGCAGGGTGTTTGGATTTAGGTGAAGGTAGAGTAGAGGTGAAATGGGTGGTTGGAAGGAAAAAAAGGTTCAGATTGGTGGGTTGATGGGTAGATGGGTGTAGGGAGGTATAAGGGGGAGAAATAGTCTACATGATAACAAAATAAAGGATTTTAATACCAGAAGCTAATGAAACTTAACAACTGGATTAGAATACTTATATGGAGATTGAAGGTTGACGGGTGATGGTTGTTGGTAGGTGCTTGGAGAAGAAACGGGTCCAGATCCACTGCAGCAACAACAAAGGCTCGGTGCTTCCCTGTGTGAATGATCTGAGGCTCTGGAGCAACATGTTGATTGTTGATGAAGAATGTGGGTGCTCAGGTACTGTGTTGGTCATCAGAATCTTGTTTTGAATGCCTGGATGTAAGAGCTAAGAATGCTAGAACTCAAAAGCCAAGATGGAGGAACTCGAGAAAAGGGTTGGAATTCCTTATTTAAAGAAACTGATGCAGTTAGGTGACCGACACCGAACAAGGAATAACCAACGTTGGTTAGGGAGAAAAGGTCCTATTTTGCCAAAAATAGCCTTTTCTCTCCATTTTTGGCGTTGGTCAAGATTTGTTATGGACTAGGAGTCTGGGTTGGCACTAAATGAAGCAGGAAATTGGTAGGAGGGATAATAGGTAATGAATGTTAGGGTTAGAATGAGTCTTAGTTAGTTAAGGGGAGTGGTGACTTAGTCTAGGTTAATAAATAGGCTTGGAATGGGTCCATGGTGAGGTGGAGGGGTGAGGGAATTATTAACTTAATATGGGTAGTTAAATTAATAATAATGTGTGGAGGGGTCATGGTAAGGGGTATGTTAGTCGAAGGGGGCCTAGAGGGTTGTGACCCAATTTTGGGTGTCTACATTTGCCCCTTTTTGTCATGTAGCTCATACTAATGAGTGAATAATGACAAAAATAAGAAGTAAGTTTCCCCAGGTAAGGGTGGAGGTAATCCCCCTCAAACCAGGAACTGATGTAGTGGGAGGCAGAATTGGTGATGGGTTTGATAAGGTGGTAGGTGATGAAAAATGAGGTGAGGTGAAGGTATAGGCAATGGTGATAATAAGGTGAAGGAAATCAAACACACGCACATGCTTAGAATGCAACAAGGCACAAGGTTGAAGGGCACACAAACTCTAACTTGTCATAGGTCGATAGTTTATCCAAACAAGGGTGATGTGGTCCAGGTATCCAAGGTATAGGATGTGCTCCTGGAAACACAACGAGGCTAGGTGCAGGAATGGGTATAGGTGTGTTCCAAAACACCAAAAGGTTTGGTCTGGTCAAGATAAATGTCACGAAATAAGGCAAGGTAAGGTCGGTAGGCTAAACAAAATAGGTATCATTATCACACGACAGAGTGAGTAAGCAAATTTGATTGGCATATAGGCAAGGTCAGGTCGGCTAAGGTATGGGTAAGGTCATGTGGAAGGGTATTGGTGAGGGATACGATGTCCCAGGTTATCTGTAGGGAGTAGGTGAGGTGGTAAGGCTGGTGGGTGAGCATGTAGGGAGGCTATATAGACTGGCCAACTTGAAGAAGGCAAACGAGAACAAAATTAGGTCAAATGAGGCATTTGAGGTGATAAGAAGGGTGACTGATGTCCAGTTTAGAGGAACCGATGCCAGTAGGGGTGACCGATTCCTGGTCACCTAGGGCATGACCAGATCAACACTAGTCACCAAAATGGTGGGTTAAAACAGAAAACCTGCCCAAAAGTGATTCATTTGAGCATTTTTGTGTGTTGAAAATGACTTGTGGAGAGTGTTTTTGTAAGAAAAATGATGAGGGTCAAGAGGCTGAGTTGGCAAGATATTAGCGGTGGGAAGAGTTGATTTGGAAGACCTACTTTGCAATTAGTGGATTGGTTGAGTGAGTGTGGATCTTGGTGAGATGGTAGAGGTAGAAGGAGTAGAGGAGGTACCAATTCAGGCCCTAGAAATCCTAGCATGGAGACACTAATGAGAGGAGGTAGGATCTTAACTCTATGGTTAGATTTGGTAAATGAAATTGAGTAGAAATGTAAAGTTTTGGGTTTTTAAAATTTGAAATAAAATTGGGTGAAATTAGGGCACGAGAGAGGTAAATTAGGTTAATTAGGGGTTGAAAAGAATATATGGCTAGTTGTAAGGGATTTGGGTGTGTTTATTAGATGTTTTCATTAAGTTTTTGGTAATGGGGGGCATTAGGGGTTTGACTTGGGGCCGAAATAGTAACCGATGTCGGTTGGTTATTGACCGGATGTATCGGCTTACTGGCACCGAAGGTGAATGGGAACTGACATTGGTTGAGGAACTGGTGTCGGTTACTGTGTGAAATAGCAAATGTGAAGAAAAGGTTAAGTTTTAGGTTGTTTAGGGGAATGGAAGGTAGGTTGGATAACAAATAGAATAGTGTTAGGGTAGGATTGGGTAGTAGAGGATGGTATAGGATGGATTAGGTGGGTTGGGGTTGGTTAGGTGGGTAGGTCAAATAAGTGAAATAATAGCAAGGTCAAGCTTTAATAGAAAGTTGATAGAGCCAATGAGTAACGTGTTTTGGTGTTAATGGTGCAGGATAAGAAACAGTTGGTGACGAGGGACTAAATTCCACCCTTGTTAGTTTATACGAGACCTACCATTCCGGAAGAGGAGTGGGAACACATACGAGTAGTGGGACTTGGTGCAGTTAGGAGGTACAAATGGATTTCTAGAGATCACAACCTGATGGTAGCCCTCATTGATATATGGGATTTGGCTACCAACACTTTCCACCTGCCGAAGGGAGAGATAACCATCACCTTGGAAGATGTTTACAGGATTTGTGGCTTCTGATCATGGGGAGCCATTATATCATGTGTCATCTTTAGATGTAGTAGGGCATATGGTGATGGTTTTTGGGCCAACACAACATAGTTGACTTATCACAGTGCGAGTATCAGCTATGGGGTGATGTATGTAACACATCCAGAGACTTGACTATCAGTATTGATGATGATTGGGGTTGGTTGTTTTTCTCTTTCCTGACTCAGAGGGTGGGAGATTTCCGTGGGATTTGATGGGGGTTTTGGAGGATATGGTTTTTGACAGGGTGTGTTTTGCATGGGCGCCAACTTATTTGGTGCAGTTGTACAGGGAGTTGTGGGCGTACAGGAGGATACACTGATATGGCCTCTACTGCACATATTTATTACATCATTGGGCATATGCGCACATTGTGTGCCTTTGTCCACTTGGGCTACCATGACATGGGTGGGAGGTTGGTAGATACAGGGCCGGATTCGGGTGATGGCTGCGGGTAGGAGAGCAGTAGAGGGTGGATGGGGTGCCGTAAGATATTGATTATTATCGATGGGTACTAGACAACTTATCACCAGTATAGATCTTATGGAGACCCTACCTTGCATATCCAGAGTTCATAGGTATGGAGGAGGAGTTGGAGGGATTACAACTGCTCAGGTGGATACATGGGCATTGGGCCGAGGAGCATGAACTAATGCCCATAGATCAAGTCAGGAGGCAGTTTGGTTTTCAGCAAGGTGTGCCCCAACCTTTCCCACAGTACCAAAAAGATGATATGGAGAGGCCATTACCTCTCCCACATCCAGCACCACCAGTAGGAGAGGAGGAGTAGGTTGCAGATGATATGATAGATGATGTAGGGTGCATGATAGGGTATAGGCAGTGGTGGATGACACAGTTGTACAGGAAACAGTAGCCAGGCCAGCTCAGCCTGATTTAACCACTGTGATCAATGAGAGGGATAGGTTATAGAGGCAGGTGATAGCATTATAGGCCCATGTCACTACATTACAGGTATAGGTGGTCACCTTACAGGCACAGTTAGTGGCAGCACAGGCACAGGCTAGATGGGGGGAAGGTTGCAACATTGCAGGCCCAGGTTGTTGCATTACAGGCACAGGTGACCACTTTACAGACACAGTTGGCAATGCACAGGTACAAGATGGCACTGGGGGACATGTGGCTTCCCCTCCTTCACCTCTAAGGGCACATGATGGAGCACAGGTACAGGGACAAGGTCCATCAGGATAGGTACAAGCACTAGGATAGGGTCCACAACCTCAGGTACAGGGACATGGACCACTATTACTGGGACATGATCCACAAATAGTTGTTAGAGTGATGCCACCTCCACAGGTGATATCTATGGATTGATACAAAGAGTTTATGGTAGAGGCCAGATATTATGAGGGTCATATTACAGAGAGTGGTATCCCTTTTCTCAGCTATGCCACCTACAGAGCCCAACAGGAAGCTAGTGAGAGGTCCAGTTCATGGACCCGTAGTGCCAGCAGTTCAGGGAGCCACCAGTCTCATGGGCAGGGCTAGCGGGAGGTGACTAGTTCACAGAGATAGAGGCCAGGTGAGGGGACAAGAGAGAGTGGAAGAGGTGCCGGGCCCTCCCAGGGATGATATAGAGATGGAGATGTTATTTATTTTTTATTTTTGACTTATACATACTGGCTTGTGTGCCGAAGAGGCGAGATGTACATGAGATTTTTTGAGAGACTTATTTGTATCTATATATTCAATGTATTGACATACAGACTTTCCAGTATATAGATGATGGCACTTATTTATGTTGTGTGTGGTGTTTATTTCTAGTGTATGGTTATTATGGAAACTAGTTATAGGCATGGTTAATGTTATGGTTTGTTTTAATTTCCAATGTATTGATATTATGGAAAGTAGATGATAGGCATGGTTTGGTTTAATTTCCAAGTTATTGATATTATGGAAACTAAATTATAGACATGGTTTGGTTTAATTTCCAAGTTATTGATATTATTGAAACTATATATATAGCATGGTTTGGTTTAATTTCCAAGTTATTGATGTTATGGAAACTAGATGATAGGCATGGTTTCATTTTAATTTCCAAGTTATTGATGTTATGGAAACTAGATGATAGGCATGGTTTGGTTTATGGTTTGGGTTAATTTCCAAATGTTTATGTTATGGAAACTTAGATGATAGGCATGCTAGTAGGGTCAAATAGTGGAAAAACAATGAAAGCGGGTAGAAAATGGTGGCTGAGCTAACCTCTTAAGACCCCATGTCTTTGAAGTGTCTGCCTACATAGCCCTTGCAAAAGGGACCTCAGGCTGATGTAGTTCCCACATAGGACAAGGAAGAATAATATGGTAAGTTGGGTAGGATTGGGTAAGGTAGATTGTTGTAAGGTAAACTTAGTTGGGAAGAAAAATGGTCTTGGTAAGACAAGGTTGTAAGATTTTGTATAGGTAGGTTGGGTAAGGTAAATGGTGGGTAAGACAAGATAGAAAAATAAACCTCCAAGGTAAAGTGTACCTACATAGCCGAAAAATAGAAAGGGCATAGGATAAGTAATGGTGGGCTGATGGGTAGGCTTGGTGTAAGGTAAATTGGTGGGTAAGGTAGGGGAAAAATTGCAAGGTTTGAGCCAAAAATAGAAAGGGAAATTGGTGTAACTTTTGATAAGGTATGTATAATGTTTTGGTAAATGTTGATTAGTATGGGTGTGGGTGAAATGAGAATAACGACCAAGATATCAATTTTGATGGTCTCTTCCCATTGAAGAATCAATAAGTAGTCAGAGGGGAACCAAAAAGAAGCAAAATGCTCCATAGTTGGCAAGGACCATAACGAGCATACCAAAGATAGGATTATGAACATAAACCCCTTGAGACATTGCATGATTGATAGGTCTATGGGTGAAAGAAGTTGCATGATCACGAAGTGTCACATGAGTGCCATGTCCCTTGAGTAGATAAGAGAGAATAAAAGAGGGTAAGGTGGAGTGGTTTGTTTAGCGTAACCTTGTTGTGGGACAACATGCCCCTTCTGCAAGATACCCAAAACCAAAATAGGCAAGTCCATGACCAAAAGTTTATATTTTTTATATTTTTCTTTCTTGATTATTTATTTTGTTTTTATTTTTTGCATGTATAGATTGATCGATGCGGGAATTCTATATTGAGATGAATAGTAGTGTCTCCTTGAGGTCTTTGTGAAGCTGATCGATGTGGGAAGCTCCAAGATAATTATTTTTTGTAACAAATACAGATTAGTATTCTTTTTTTGGATAGACTAAGTACAACATGTGGCTAGATTTTTATAGTTTTTCTTCGAGGGAGCAATCTACTTATAGAAGCAATAGAGATACATATATGTTCATTTGAGGGAATCATCTATTTGCAAGAAGTTTGACTCAAGGAGTAAATTTTTAGTATCCCAATTTTTTTTGTATTATTTTGAACTTGTAGTCATGGACAAGACTATAAAGGAGTATAGGCCTCTTTTATGAAGGAAAAACCATAACATGAAAAGGTTAGCTATGAAAGAGGGGTTTCAAGTGACGAACAACCATGGGATTCCATCCTGAAAAGGATGAAAAGTATCCATGAGAATCATGCCATGAGTAGAGTTGTGGTACTCATATTCAAGATAAGACTGAATGGTGATGGATAATCACACAATTTTGGTTTAGTCGTTGGTCCTTAAAAGAGGTAGGTGGAAGGAGAGGTTCACTCAAGGGATGACCATATATAAGACATAAAGTGATGTAGTACTTTATTCAACAATATAACGGTTGAATATGCAAGGCATTAAGGGGCTCAAGGTTGGGTTTACCCTCAAGAGAAGATAAATGATAAGTTCATGATCCATAGGTATGGGTGACAATATAAGGTCCAAGCCAATTAGGAGAAAACTTCCCTCATTTACTTTTCTCCATTTTGGTTACATGTTGATTTTCCTTCAGGACAAGATCGTCAATCTTGAATGTTCGGTGAGGTAGGAGAAGTCAGATGAAAAAGGTCTAGTTTTGATGAGAGGTTCAATAGAAGAATAGGAAGTGTTGAGTCCCCCATAGGTTAGGTTGGTGTGAAGGTGGGGAGGTGTAGGTACAATGGTAGGTGAAGGTGAATGAGAAGGGTTACTAACTTTTCCCTTTCCTTTATCTTTCACATGTGTTGTGACCGAGTGGCAACACGCACCATGTTAATTTCAAAGATAGGAGGAAGAGGAAAAGAGGGTTTTGTAGTAGAAATAGGGGGAATATGTGAAAATGAATAGAATCCTCCTCAACATAGATCATCTTGTTTGAAGAGACCATCGGAATCATAAAGCTGAAGGAGAATATTTTTAAGAGGTTTACAACCCTCAACATCATGCCATGAGAAGTGATGATAGGCAAAAAATTTCGTATCGTCAAACCCTACTGGTTTAGGTTTGAGAGGGTCATAAAGTTTGATAGGTGGAAGAGATATGGCAGATGTCTCTAACAATCGAGTGAGGATGTTAGCATAAGATCCTGCCAAAGGATCACAGTGAGAAGTCAGGGTTGGTTTGGGCAAAGGTGTGGGTGACCTTCGTGAAGAGGGCGAGGCGAGTGACCATGTTGGTGTAACTACCTTTTTGGTAGGTAGTGAGGGTTTGGGTTTAACTACCTTTTTGGTAGGTAGTGAAGGTTTGGGTGTAGGTTGCACCTTCTTGGGTAAAGGCGGAGGAACAACATGATAGGACGGAGGAGACTTAGAAGGTGTAGGCATCTGAGTAAGCCAAGGTGAAAGTGGGGGTGCTGGCAAGAGTGAGGTTGAGGGTGATGAAGAAGGTGTAGGAAGAAGGGAAGGTAAAGGTGAGGGTGTAGGTTTCTGCACTTTAGGTTTGCCTTGGCAAAGAGGTAGGTTAACCAAGGTTGAAGGATGTGGGCCTAAAATTGATGGCAAAGGAGAAGGTGAGTAAGAAGGCATGGGAGATACTAGGGTGTGAGCCCTAAAAGGTTGGGTCTTCCTCTTAGGTGCTGGAATAGATTTTGTGATGGGTGGGGACGACATTGACAAGTCTAGCTTCACAGCAGGATGTGCTAGACTTGATACCGGTAAGATCCCTAAGGTGGTGTTAGGTTTTGGTGCAGAGAAGGGCTTGAGTGAAAGGGGTGTTGATGAAGAAGGAGGTAGAACCATGGGCTTAAGTGCAATAGTCATAGGTGCTTTGAATACCTTGGGGTAAATGGTCGAGGTATCTAGAGACAACATCTACATTTGGGTGGAAACTGGGAGTCTAAGGCACCCCCAGAGGGTAGAGTAATCGAAATACTCCATGCGATCAACCAAACAAGAGAATGGTTTTGGTTTAGATGAAGAGGATGACACACTAGTGCTAATCCCCATGATGAGCTCTGAGGTTTGTGAGACATGGAAGGTCTTGGCCTCAGATTTAGTAGGTAAGAGTGAGTTAAGAAGAACGATGGGATTTGTGAGGTCTTTTGGCGAGGTATCACAAATAGAGCGGGTAGGTAAGATTGACTCCTCTATGGGTAGAGAAGGAAAAGTGGGTGAATTAGACAAGGTTAGCTCCTCTATGGGTTGAGGAGAAGGCAAGGTGGATGATATAGACAAGGTTGACTCCTCTATAGGTTGAGGAAAAGCAAGGTTAAGTGAGGTGAGGTTGAGATCTCCTTTATGGCTATAAGATTTCTGATAATGAAGGTTCCTTTATGCTAAAGGAAGAGGTGAGGTTCCTCTGTGGGTAAAGGAACTGGTAAGGTGGGCTCCTCTATGAGTAGGGGAGTCATGCGTGAGAATTTCCTCAATAAGATGCTAGAGGAGGACACTCGATAGAAGAATTAGATGTTGGAGTGAAAGATTGAATGAACTACATGGACATTGGTTTCATCTTTAGATGTCTCACCAACATGATTTTATGAAGGGGCATAGTTAGGAAATGGTTTTCAGAAAACATTCAAGTTTGCATTGGTGGATGCGTTAGGATTGTCGAGGATGAGATCACCACTATCCAACATTCCTTGGACAATCTTTTTGAAGGTCTTGCAATTTCCGTCACTATGGCCTCTCATGCAGTGGTAATTACAAAAATCATTCTCCTTATACCAGGCTAGTGTGGGGTGAGAAGGATCAAAACCAGTATGTGGTTTGATAGGAGGTAGAGTGATGGCTCCTGCTTTCAACAATTTTTCCAACACAGAAGAATAGGGCTCTTCGATGGGAGTGTAACTCCTCTGTTCATATTTGTATTGAAAATTTTGAACAAGTGAGAGATTGGCAGGAGGTTTGGGTTGATTAGATGGATGAGAGGGGATAGCCTTCAGAACCACCATGTTGGTAGATCCTTTGGGTTTGGAATGGTTGTTAGATGGTTTGGAAGAAGAGTCGTTGGATTTGAAGGTAGTGTTCTTGTTACACAATTTAATTTTCTCTTTCTCAAGAGCACAGATCTCAAGCTCTCTAGCCATGGTAAAGGCCTTGTCAAACGTACAAAACATTTGAACTTGAAGACTTGGGGAAATGTTTCTGGCACATGCCTTGGTAAACAATTCTATGAGTTTAGGCTGTGGTAGAGAGAAGGAGAGATGATTGATTAGGCCTTGCCAACATGCGATGAAATCAACGATAGACTCATCATCATATTGTGAATAGAGTATAATTTATCATAGAGACATTCTTAGAGATATTGATTGAGAAGTGATCAAGGAAGGTCTGGGAAAATTGGTTGAAGGAAAAGACCGAGTGCTTGGGAAAAACACTATACCAATCTAGGGCGGGTCCCGACAGTGACATGGGAAACGTTCTAAGGAGTAAGGCATCATCGTGGCCTATCAAATAACAAACATGTTTGAACAAATGCAAGTGTTGCTGGGGGTCCTCCTTATTATTAAAATGATTGAATTTGGGAAACTCCCATTGCATGGGATAAGGATGAATAGGTATGGAAGGGTGAATGGGTTCATTGCAAATCTCATCATAGGTTAGGATGTTACGAGATCTAGAAACAGAGGCCTCGAGTGTCTGCATTTTTTCCATCATCATCTTAATGAGATATGTAATGGGATTTGATTGAGGAATTCCCCCTGAGGTATACATGGGTGGATAAGATAAGTGAGTCATGGAAGGCACACCAGTATGTGGTGGTGCCGAGTAAGAAAATTGAGATGTAGGAAAATAGGAAGTGGTAGAAGAGGAGGGAAAATACCCTGAATATGAAGTGGAGGCAACAGGTTTTCCCTGAGGTAAGGTGTAGGTGCGAGGAAATTGTGTAAAGATCCTTGTGGAAACAAGTGGAAGAGTTTGGGGTATAGAAACAACCAAAATTTGAAAGGGGGTATAAGACGTCGACGCAACTGGTAGCTGTGTAGGAATGGGTATAGAAGATATTGATGATGACACAATAGGGGTAGTGGATGTAGGTATTGTAGTATCAAAGGGATGGCAGATGTCAAGGGGATGACAAATATCAAAGGTGTAGATGTCACTTGTGAAGTGGGAGTGGGTAATGCTAGAGTAGCTTGGGTGGCTACATTAGCGTTTGTCGATATGGCAGAGGTGGTAGAAATGGGGGGCATGGAAGTAGGCATTCCATAAAGAGGTTGACCTGACGAGTCACGAGTACAAGAATTGGTGAGGTAGTGTTGTAAGGCCTTGGTGTTGTGATCAAGGAATTGAGTGAATTCCTCATCACCCTCAGGTACGATTATAGGCACATTTGGGTCCATTGGTGAAGAAATAGAAGGATGCGAGGGGGTAGTAGGTAATGGTATACAACTCACGTGAAAAGTAAGAGCTCGCACCTGTTGGTGAGTCCAAACCATATGAAAGGTGGAAAATAGGTATTTTGGGCTCTATGAAAGTGAAAGAAAAATAGAAATAGATTTTGAAAGAATTTGGTAGGTGAAAATAGGTTGTTGTTTTTAAAAGAAATTCAAAAACACAAAGAACGATATCGGTTACTGAACTGGATCCGGTTGGATGAGAGGACTGATATCGGTTGCTGAACTGATGTTGGTAGGAAGGTAACCGATGTCGGTTATAGTGAAAATGAAGAAATTTGAAAAATCTTAGTTATATTTGGTCAAAAGAATCCAAGGAAGAGTTTGTGTGTAGTAAATCTAATCTAACACACTCAGAGAACCAAAACTAACTGGTTGTGATGACTGAGTGTGAAAAAGAAAGAAAAAGTGATGAAAACACTCTCACACCTCAAACAATAAAAATCAAGAAATAAAGGTCACAAATCCACAAGCAAAGTCTAACAAACGTTATCCTAGGAGTAGTATTTTAGTGTTAGATGGCTTACGCCTTAAGACTGAATGTGATTTTTATACAAGAGGAATTGATGTAAGGCTACCTAAAAGCTATCTATAGGATGGTTTTAGGATCGTTTTGGAAGAGGAATTCCTTGATATACCTTTTGGTATGTGAGGTTTGAGCTATGATATGAAAATTCGGCAAGAACACCAGTCTGGGGCCCATTATCGATGGGTTTTTAAATCCTTAACCAGTCATGACTTCCTAGGATTTGAGGAATGTTTAAGGAGTTTTTTTTTGTTTAAGTGGCTTAGAAAAGAGGTGTGTGAAATAGTGAACTACACTTTATATCCAAATCCTCAACCGGTCATGACCTCCATTATATTGGATTGTTATTTAAGCTATGTGAGCTAAAATGCAAGATTTTTAAGCCCAAATCGAGAAATTAAGTTAGATGAGAATAATTATGAATAGGAGAAGAATATTTCTTTTCACTAATGCATGCAAGGGGAAATAATGAAGGGTTTATTTTAATTTGCACTAAAGGAAAGGTATCTTTTAGAGAAAATAGAAAAAGGAGAATATTACCCGAGAAGAAATTTAATGAAGATTTTCATAAAATAAAACACACAGATATGCAATCATATATGAATAAACGAACCCACAAAGATGAGAGTCCCATCGGGTGTGCCAAAATGTTTTACCAATAAAAAGTGTACGTATAAGCAAAACTTTTAAGGTAGAAGGTTGGGTACGTGAGGAATACCTGGAGGTCATGAAGAGGTGGCGCACCATTGAAGACCAAGCCGATCCAGAGCACTCCTTTTTGTCTGGGAAGGACTACTTGAAAAGGAACACAAGACCACAAGATAAAATTAAAAGCATTAGTTGGTGGATTGCTTAGCGGGGATAGATCCAGGAAGCGAGGTACTTCCGAGAAGGCTGTCAATCCATGTTTAAACAAAAATTAATGTAAATAAACAACATTAAATATAGATTCCTACTGTAGTTGTATAATTTAAGTATCTCACACAAGCACAATAATTCAGATCTAATCTAAATAGTGAATACAAGATTAAATTTAAAGTAGGTGGTGGGTTGTTAAGGTTTATAGGTATAATAGAGGGTGTTATGGAGGTCTGGGAAGTTTTGAGAGGTTTTGGGTTGGTAAATTAGCCCGCTGGTCTGAGGGAAAATACCAAACATAGAGACCGATGCTAGTTGGGGAACCAATTCCAGTCACTGTTTTAGAGTCGATGCTGATTGGCTAACCGATGCCGGTCACTAGTTTATAGCCGATGCCGGTTGGCTAACTGATCACGGTAAGGGAAATTGGGTACCAAGGTAGAAATGAGGTTGGTTCAGGCTCTCTGTGATTGCACAAAGTGTTTGGAAGGATTAAGTAGGGTGTTGGGATTTAGGTGAAGGATCAACAAGGGCGAGAGAGGTGATAAAAAAGCTAGAGAGGTTTAGGTTAATAGGGCATTGGGTAGATGGGTGACAGGTGATATTTGGGTGAGAAAGAAGTAATTAAACAAAAGACAATAAGAGATCTAAAACTAAATTTAAGAACTAAAAGGCTGGTTAAGATACTTATCTAAAGACCTAGAGATTGGTAGATGTGTTGGTTGGTGGGCGTTCATAGGAGAAACAGGCCTGGATCCAGTGTCATGGAAATGATGCCTGAGTGATTCCCTTTGAATGATCTGAGGCTGTGGAGCAAACAGTTGGTTGTTGGTGAAGAACTTTGTAGTGCCCACTTCCCTTTGACACTTTTTGACACTGATTTTGATACTATTGATCGTATTATGGACACTATTATGTTTTGTTTTGGTATGATGGTTAGATGTTAGATCATGGATTATTATTGATCTGGATTCAATTATTATGCATGATGTTTATTAGAGACATTTTTTATATGAGGCTGATGATATACTGTTTGACATGGACATAATATGGATGTTGATTTGGACTTATGACATTGGATATTGTGGGTAGACCTAGTATGATAGATCATTGATGATGATATAGTTGATTTAATTAATTAAAAATGATAATGTTGTATTCTTGACATTATTGTGATTCATATGATTAGATGATTTTGAAATGTTGTTTATATCATTTTGGATGTTCTGATATGGCCATGAGGCCGAAGGAGGTATTTGCATTTTTGTAGGTTAAAAATCACAACAATGTCGGGGGACTAGAGACTAACCATATTGAAATTACTGGGTGAATTCAACAAGGTCACCATGGCAACTGTGTTATGTGTTTGTGTGTTGCGTTATGTTAGGATTTCCCATGGAGGGGAATTTCCATTATATGTGACCATGGGATATGTGTTTTAATTATGTGTTCTTTTTAATTATTGTTGTATGTATTTTTCTTAGTAATGTGTTCCTTCTTTTAGTTAATTTAAATATGATAGTTTTAATGTGAGAGTCATATAGTTAAACTTTATTTAAATTTAATTGGGACATGGAATGTAATTAATAAAGTTGTTGATTTTAAATAATAATGTTGGAAGAGTGTGTATGTTAACATGTAAGAAAGTGTAAGAAATTTTTAAGAGTATGTAAGGTAGATTTTGGAATGTTAAACACTTCATCTCCTTAGGAATTAGAATTTGTCCTTGGAGGCCAAATTTGGAGGCTTTTGGGACAAGTTAAACTTGTCCCACACCTTTTAAAATCATCCACCAACCATGCCTATGGTTTGGAGGTTAAATTTAGGCAATTATAATGCATTTTGAGGTGACAATTTGTAAGTTTTAATTGCACTTCCCTTACATATTTTTAATTCAGTCCTTTTGGAGTATGGGTCATTTTGGAGTGTGTAAGTCATTTTGTCATTTTTATTTATTGTGATTTGGTGAAGGATGTTGAATTTCCTCTTGGGGTTGAGGAAAAATTATGTAGCATCCCACATGGATCCAAATCATCCTCTTCTCTTCCTCTCTCCTATAAAAGTGAAAGCTCCTTGCTTGTTTGATGGTTGTTGGAACTTTGTTCATTTTCCTCTTGGGGGCACATTTTTTGCTTGCTTGTTTTTGGAGCTTGTTTGTGGAGGAAGTTTGGAGTCTTTTGCATGCTTGATACCTTGCTAATCTTAGACTGTACTTTGGCATTTTGGAAAGATTGTGAGCTTGGAACAAACTACAATATGGAGAGGTAGGCATCTTGAGCTGTGTTTTAATTGTTTTCCTTCTCTTGCATGTATGTTTATATGGTATTTGTGTTTGTGTTCTTGGCTGGTTGGGTAGATTGTTTAGGGCATGGTGTAGGAGAAGACTATGGGGATTTCATATGGGGGCAGCATAAGGGATTACAAATGACACTAGTTCTATTGTGGAGGGAGTTTTGGATTGGGATCCACCTTGGAAAAGAAACTGTTTGCATTTCTTACTTTTGGGGGGGGGGGGGCATAAGGGATAAACTTGGGGGGTGAGGGGGCATAAGGAGGGGTTGGGAGATAAAAGGTTTATGGGTTTTTTATGTTTATTGGTGGTATGAATTTTGGTGGATGCCCAATTCTAAATTTGGAGGCATAAGGATCTCCCATAGTTCTTGCTCTTGTTGGCTTGCTTGATCAAGCCTATGTGTTGTATGAATTGTTTCAAATGCATTTGGGAACTACTGTCTTGTTTTGAACTGTGCATTTTATTGATTATATGCAATGTGAATGTTGCTTGTATGTGATAGAAGCGTTTGTTGCCATGTGTTAATATTCATGCTACATTTCAATATGGTTGGGGCTCGGGGGCCAATGGGGAAGGATGGATTCTCCTTTCTCATTGGATGTCTTGGTTGGGTGGAGAGCGTTGCCTTTCCCCCTTCCTTTTTGTGATCAAAGTTGCAAAGAAGAAGAAAAAAGCATGCTACTATTTGGAGAAGGAATTTCACAGTTTGACAGTCATTTCCCTTTGAGTAATTCAATGTAACTTCTCCCACTTTGAGTGGATGAATGTATAAATGTTGTAATGTGAAGCATTGCATTGTTAATGGAAGTTGTAGTTGCATTGAGGAATGTAAAGAAGAATTACACTTGTTTTATGTTTTTGGAAAGAAATGTGAAGGATATTATAAGCATTGTAATTTGTATTTTGTAATCAAATTGGAAGAGCGTTCAGTTTTAAAAGTGTCATTGAATTATGAATAAAAGATTGAAGTAGTTTCAAAATTGGATTGTATACTGGAATTGTTTTGCTGTCCAAGAATGATATCTCTGTTTTGAAAATGAATAAGAAACAATGTTGTTACTGTATGTATTGTATTTGAGAACAAATGAAAAAAGGAAAGTTGTAATGTTGTATTTGATGAAAAATGAAAGAATGCATTTCTTTCTCAAAGTGTATTGCACATTTGATTTGAATTATTGTTGAAATTTAATTGTTGTTTGAAGAAGAAAAGAAAGAAAGAATACATGGGATGGAAAGACAATATTGTTCTCTTTTAAAAAATGCATATTTGAATTGAATTCTGAACTGGATTTAATGTAGAAATGAATGGTTTTTTGATAAGAAATTGTATTTTACTAAATTAGGAATCATATGCACATCCAAAACACAAAGAAATGATAAACAAATTTCAAAGAAACAATCCACTGTATTAAACTCATTATTGGCAATTTATGTTTTATTAAAAATGAGCAGTTCAATCTTACACTTAACAATAAGTTATGAAACTTTGAAATTCACATTTAGGAAGACTTAAGAAACTCAAATTCAATAAAAAAGTTAAGAATGAATCTCTAAAACTTAATGAATTTCAATTCGGAGCTTGCACAGTCGTTTTTCTCCATCTATTGCTCGGAAAAATGCAAACTTGAATAATTGGACAAATTGACTTCACTAAAACACTATAAAACACTCCCTAGGCTGATCCTCCATGTTTGTTTGACATATGGAGTGAAGGAGGAGTTCAAATTTAATCAAATCGGGAAGTTGGAAAAAATGCCAGTTACAAATTTAAGCCTGCAGATCCTTTTCACAAAATTTACCCTTAAAAACTTATCAAAATGTAAATGTTATGTTTCTTGTACAAAGAGGGCATCGATTTTTTTATGAAAAGTCCTCGTTTTCCCAAAAATAATATTTCTAGCTCAAGTTATGGCACTTTGAATTTTTAGTGCCTTGGTGGGAAAATTTGGGAAAAAATTCTTTGGCAGGCCCGCAACCCAAAAATTTCCCGTCAAAATTGCCCTTAGGAAAATTTTCAAAAATTTTGACTTCGGGAAAATTTTCATCATTTTTCTCCACCAGCCCACAGTCAATCATAGGCTGCCATGTGTCCTCACGGGGCAGCGGCGGAGGCATGCGAAAACTTTTTTCCCTTTGAGATCTTTTGAAAAATTTTCCATTTCACCCCACCAGCCTCGCATCCAATCAGAGGGTGCCACGTGGCACCTTGGGGGGGGTCGCGACAGAGGTTTGGGAGAAATTTTTATTTTTCACCAAATGGGGAAAAATTCCAAAAAAACACCCCGCAACCTGTGAACCCGCCAAAGGGGTTTTCCCCTCCTCTTGACATGTGTGCCCCTTGGGGAAATTTTGATCCCAAAACTCCGCCGAGACCATATCTTGAGTTCCCGAAGGAGTTAGAAGGACTTATTTATATCACTGAAAAGGTGAGAAAATATCCTATCCAATGGGAATGGTTTAGGAATTTTTTGGAAGCATTAATTATGAGAAAAATCTAGTTGAAAACTCTGAGCCTGTTAGAGAGTGGGTATAGGGGTAGATTTCTCCATGAAACTAACTAGAACATGTAACCCTAAAATTTGAACCTTGTGAACTTGATATAAGTAAATAAAGGAAATTTTTTTTTTAGTAAATAGGTTTTATTCTAGGAACCTACCAATGGTAGACTGATGTCTTGCAACCTGGTTGTAGATACTTGTAATAAAAAAAAATTATCCCATAATTTTTCTAGCTAACCCTAGGTTGTTTCTTTGGTCTCAACTGGTTGTTTAAATGGGCACTAAAAACTTGGATGATCTGGTACTGTGTTTGATTTTTGGATGCTCAATTGAATGCCATAATGTGAATGAAATACAAAATCCAACCAAAGGAAGAACTTGGGGAAAGAGATGGAAATCCTTATTTAAAGGAACTGATGGTGGTTCCTTGACCGATGCCGACTGAGGAATAACCAGTGTCAATTAGGGAGAAATACTCCAATTTACTCAAAATAGCATGTTTCTTCCCTTTTTGGCATATGCCAAAATTTGATTGTGGGCTAGGAGTCTTGGTTCATGTTTAAACACGTGGGGAATTGATGGAAGGAGTGGTTAATAATAAGTATTAGGTTTTTAAAAAGTCTTAGTTAGTTAAGTGAAGTGATGATTCAATGCTAGGAGTGATGACCTAGTCTCAGTTACTTAAATTCCCCTGGAATGGGTCCAAAGTGAGGTGGAGGGGTGAGGTGGTAATCAACCTATTATTGATAATTAGATTAATTAATTAATTAAAATGTGTGAAAAGGGTTATGGTAAGGGGTTATGTTAGTTGAAAGGGGCTTAGAGGGTTGCGACCCAATTTTGGGTGTTTACAATTATGTTTTTGGTTCTTCAGGTCCCATACATAATTTTGGTGTCACGAGTGTTATAAAATCTCTATCTATCTATCTCACTTATAATCATCAAACAATTTTATAGTAATAGTAATTTTGAGTGTTTCCCTATAAATTATGTTAAAAACTACTATTATATAATATTGATAAAAGTAGAAAAAATATTTTCTAATTTATTTTACAAGTTTTCATTATATATTTATATATATTAATATCATTTACATAAAAATCTGTACTAAAAACGAGTAGGCATATTTTAAATTTGTAAAATAGGAGGGTACAAAAATTGTGAAGTATTTTACAACTAAAAGTATGGAGCACATGTAAACAATTGTCATATTTAAAGCCTTTCTAAATTGTTATAATGCTGGCAATTACACATGAGTAGTGCAATGAGATGTTAAAATGAATGCAATGAAGAACTTGAAAGAGTGAAACAATGTAGGAGTAAGAGGGGTGGTGAAGAAGGGTTTTGGGGGA
The DNA here is from genome assembly GCA_019776745.2 of Taxus chinensis. Lineage (NCBI taxonomy): Eukaryota > Viridiplantae > Streptophyta > Pinopsida > Cupressales > Taxaceae > Taxus > Taxus chinensis. Next base: position 113,847,552 of record CM034151.1, read on the forward strand.
GAAGTAGTTCAGGGGTGGGGAAAATGTTGGTGGGAACATATGTGAAAATCTTCATTCTTTTGAGAAGACACACATGAACCACCTGCCATTTTTGTCAATACTTTGAAATATAAAGAGGGTGTGGTGCATAAATTGTTAAGGTAATGTACTTTGGAGATATCTTAAGAAACAAGCCATTTTTTTATCAATACTTGTAACATCAATAGTTTCTTTTAGCAATGTCAACCCTTGTGGTGTGTAGATAGAACACAATATTTTTAGGGGAGTTCACTTGTGTGTGCCAATAGATACATTAGAGACAAGGACATGAAAAGGGGGCTCAACATCCCATGTAGAGATGATGTAGTAGTTGAATTCAATAACCTTAAAACATGGTAGGCCATGATACATTAGACATAGGGGCATGTAGAGGGGATTCAACATCCCATGTAGAGCTGATGTAGTAGTTGAATTTTATAACTATAAATCATTCCATGTCAGGTGGTTTTGCTCCATGTTTATAGACCATTATCTTAGGCAATTCTCCATGTGTAGACATCCATTTTTGGCACCTTACATTGTTTATCCACACCCCCCACATTTCATACTAACCACTAAACCTATCTTATTGGTCTTAAACCATGTCCTTACCCTCATAAAATCAAATTTTAACCTTAGTAAATACCTATTATACTCATCCCAAGTTACCTAAACCACCCAAACGGCCTAGAAACCATCCTAATCCATTTTAAGCTTAACATCTTAACCTCCCAACTCCCTTAACACATTTCTACCCATCCTCAATCGTTCCCATACCCAAATTAACCCATTTGGAAGTGGCTGAAACCCCTTCCAAGTAGGTTTCCCCACTTTTTTTAGATTGCCAACGATTCTAACTAATTGCTAGTGATTATATAAGGCCCATCAACCTTTATGAATCAGGATCCTTGATATTTATAGTGAAGCTTTGATACTTTGACAACGTAGATGACATCATTTTAGACATCTGGGCATCTCCTGCATCCATATCACATCCTTGGTAGTCCCACAAATCTTGTAAGACCTCCTCCATCATTGTTTCTTGGAATTCCACATCAAAGGTATTTCATTTACACCCATTCTCATTTCTGGTCTATCAACGGATCATATTAAATGTCATATCAATCATTGAATCATTTATTTTGCATCATACTTGCATCTTATCTAGAAATCAACCTTTTTCACAGTAGTCACAAGTGATTCACTCAAATCACCAACAATTACCCTAAATCAACAGCAACCTTATTAAATCGCTAGTGATCTTTATCTTTTAGTCATTTAATCACATTTTTCACATCTGCAATCAATATCTTAATATGTTTTTCTTCTAATCAGTATGTTTCCAAGTTCTCTCTTCTTGTAGATGAATGTAATAGCTCAGGAACATATGTTTACTAGCATTTATGACCTTCCTATCATCTCACAACCATTTTTTGGGAGCAATTTGACATTACACATGAGTTGAGTCTCTATGCCATCTCTTTGACACCAAAGATTGATGACATCAAAGATCAACTTGAATTCATAAGAGAAGAACAAGATGTTTTTGAACATGCTTGGTTCGAATACTTTGAGGAGTTTGAGCTTGACTTAGCCCTTATCTAGGCCGTTTATCACGCAAAGCAGGATATCTCTACCCCTTTGGACTTTTAGTTTATCTCTCCATTGTCCAACTATCAGATTGTATCATTTATCACTTGATTTTCAAAATGAGTTGACACCCTTCAAAGGAAGCCCATTGGTCCTTGGAATCGGCCTTTTCCAAGCAACTCATCATCTTTTATTTAATATCTATCCTATCGGGTTATCTCTTTGTGTGCAGGGTTCTCTCATTCATTTGAAGGAGTTATGTTTTACATCCATACATATCAACATTGTATTGTTAACACATGTATTGTCAAACCCTATTATCCTTTGAGTTTTTGGTGATTTGTTATATAATTAATGAACCAAAATCCACCATAAACATTCTAGCATGCTCGATGGGACCTTTAGTTCCTTTTCTTTGATTCATATTCTATTGTTAGGTTGTGGATCCTGTTTTCATGTGTGAAAGTGTTGAAGACTGTACGCTAAGAGCATTGTACACTTTTCATGTATCCTCGCTGGGGTTTGGGGCCGGGCCAAGCCCTAAGCGGGGGTCCGGGGGTGGCAGCCTGATTTTATTTTTTGGGCCTTAAAGCGTGCCCAATATATCGGGAAACGTGATTTTCTCATATGGGTGGGATTTTGACCCATAGGTGTATGGGATGGTTTTTTCCCATGGTTTTGATACCCACGATTTTGTAAAACTACTTAAGCAGTTGTCTATTTATATGGTTTTATGCATATGATAGAAGAATGAAAAACATTGTAGATATGCTTTGATTTCGAGTGTGAATTCTATAGAGTTTGTTGAGCATAGCTCCAAACAGATCTGGGTATTGTATTAAGAGAGTGGTGGCTTGTAATAAAATCTGAGCAAGTGATTCTTGGTGGACGTAGCCCAAATTGGGTGAACCACATTAAATACTGTCTCTTTGTGTTGTGTTATTTAATTCTGCACTTTTATTTGAGATCTGTAATATTTTCTGCATATTAGTTTCTACTGTTGCGATTCTGTGAGGGATTATTCCGCATATTGTATCACTTATTCCCTAACATCTATACCTTCTTGTTTTCTATTTTGAAAAATCATCTAACCTTTCATCTTGGAGTGCTTTAGCGTTTCTTTTTCAAAAACATGTTAAATAAGAAAAATTAAAAAAGGGATAATGAACACAAGCACACTTCTAATTTATTTCATCTTCTCTTCCAACATTGCATTCTTGTATGTTCTGTCTTCATCAAAATCAATCTTCTTTTTTAGGTGTTAAAAATGAACTTTCATCCTTGCTTGTTCATGTAGCTTAATTAGGGGTGAAACGATTTCCTTCACTATTCTCTCCTCACACGCAACCAAAACACGTAACAATTCAAACTTGCATCTAAACATCTCCTTCCAAGTCTACCTACTTATATTTCATCACTAAGAGGGAATTCGACTTGGTGTTATGGCCGAGTATAAATAACTAGTGGGTGGTATATTGATTAAGCACCCGACACCGTTATCATTTTGGGACCGTGAACTGAGGGGGTAGGCCCCAATATTAATGCCTCGTACTGACACCAAAATTGATTTGGGCCTCTTTTACCTTCAAGTATATTGAGGACTCCAACCTTAACATACCTGAAACCAGCCTTAACAAGCCTCTTTCCTAGTTCCTTTTAAGCCATCTTTTCATTTCACACTTTTCTAAGTTAATCAAGATAATCAAAAGAAATATTACTTATGATTGTGTGAAATTCATTTCTTTAACAAACCAACTTTATTTTTCTTTATTGCTTGTTTTTTTAATTCATGGTTTTTACTAGACAACAATCTCATCTTCAAAACACCTCAAACATGTCAAAACCACTTCAACAATCTCTATAAACAACTCAAGAACCTCCAAATTCTCCAACACTTAGTCCAAAATGCTTCAGAAATCCTTGAAACCCTTAACCCTCCACATTTCTTTCATAGTGGTGACCCACTATTTTTAGAAATTCTTAGACTCAAACCTAATTTCCCTTAGTGGCTACCTTTTGCTTCAAAAGGCATTCATCTCTATCGTCCCAATCCAAAATATCACCCACCTATCATTACCATTATTTGTGACTATTCCATACTTTTACAACCCTGATTACTAACTATTTATAGAGCATATTGTTCCCTACCCCACCTCTAGTGACTAAGAACATCAACTCCTACTTTATCTCCTCCCATTTCTAGCTTCAAACTCAATTCCATATCATCAAAAAATACATCTACTCAACAAGGCCATACATCTTCACATCTTTGGCTAGCCCTCAAGGTTCTTAAAACCTTGTCATCACTATACCACCCTTGGTTATTCAACAAGGACTGGTAGCTTCTACATCTTTAGTTAATCCACAGGGTGCCCAAAACTCCATTTTTACTTCAACCCCTAGACTTAGTCATATATCTTCTCCTCTTCCTCCCCCAACAAGTTCTATCAATATACCCATTTTCCACAAGCCCCTTGGCCATGACACAACCTATCATCTCACTGTAACTCACATCCACAATTAAAAACTTAGTGGATTCTATCCCTACATCCTTACTATCCATTTACATGAGTTTCATCACCAGTGCTCGTCCTCTTTCACAACTGATCTCCTTAATAGGTGTGCCACACTACAGATACATCTTAGCTCATCAAAATCCACCACATTCACAGTTCCCTTGTCTACACTTATATTCCTCACCCATATCGGTATATTCAATCCTTCTCACAACCATTAGTCTCTCAACAAACTTACAACATACCAGGGAGTCTTCCTCCTTTTCAAAATTCACTTCCACCATATTATCTATATCAACAATAAAATCCTTTCACTTATAGACAGACTAATCTATCCTCTTCAAACACACAACCACCTTAGAAGGATCCTATGCAAGATTTAATGAGTATAATTTCTAGTCTCAAGTCTTTCACCATAGGACCCAAAAATAGCCTTTCCTACGAACAAATCTACAATGAAACCTATCAATCCATCCATGCCTTTCAAGGCCTATCCTCCACATTGGGAACTCTTGAAGTTCATCAAGTTCTATAATAAGGAAGACCCACAACAACATATCAAGGCCTTTCATCATGATTATTATTCATTGCTCACGATTATGACCTCATGTTGAGGACATTCCCAATGTCCTTGGCTCCCCGCCCTTGATTCGTATAAAAATATTCCACAAACATCTATCTTTCTCATTTTCACAACTATCAAAGTTTTTCCTAGATAACACTTTTCTATCAACATCACCCGTAAAATATCTATCACCGACTTGTATGCCATCAAACAATTTGAGGATGAGTCTGTTGTTGATTTTGTCACTAGATGGAAATGAATTATTAACTAGTTGTAATTATCCCTTCCACAAACTAAATTGACCAAATTGTTTCTCGATCCTGTGCACAAACATATATCATCAACCCTTTAAATTCAATCATTTCAAAACATTCAATGAGGCCTTTACCATGTCTTAGAAACTAGAAATCCATGCCCTTGAAGATGGAAAGGTTAAATTATGATCTAAGAAACCAAATCCTGATTCCTCTTTTAAAAATTCTTCTAGCAATGATAAATCAAAAGGTTCAGAAAACAAAGTTGTTTTGAAAACTGTATCCAAAGGTTGTTGGGACTCTATAAATGGTCCTAACCTCAACATAAATCTACACATTTAGGGGAGTCCTATAGTGTTGTATTTGTACAAAATTTTGGTCTCTTGTATGATTAAGATTCCCTTCCATCTGAACACATCTACGAATCTACATCCAAGCCATCATGATATAGAGACAATGAATTATTGTAAATACCATCAAGTCTGAGGAAATAAACATTGAAAGATTTCGTTCATTCAGAAACATCCTCCAAGATCTTATTGACCGAGGTGAATTACAAATTGATAACCAAACGCTACCTCCCAATCAAACTTGGACGTGTTTAAACAACCTTTCCCGAATCATCCTCCAATCGAAAATCAACCTCAGTCCAACAATGTAGGGTCTCATCATACCATCAACATTGTCACTAAGCTCTCATCCTGCATATAGTACCATATATTTCCACAACTGAAAATTCTAACCAAACAACATAACTCTTGGGATATCCTCACAAATGATATCTGGAGTCCATCCACATCACAACATCCAAAATCTGACCACATCTACTGCATGTACAAACCCCCCATATCATCTCTCCATAATCACAAGAAAATAAACCCATCGTTGAGATCTTAAATACAACTCTTTTCAAGACCACATCACTCAACACCGAGTTAAAAAATCTTGGTAATCCAATACAAAATTGTACAAATCATCCATCTAAAAATATAGAAATTTCCACAAGACCTTCACCAAACAAACACACCACAAGATGTCATGTCCTTACCTTTAATCCTGGGACCGCATCCCTCATCTGAATTCATAATCATTATCATATAATCTAAACTTGTCCCTCGACGAACACCTAAACATCTCACTTAAAACACAACTCAAACATCTCATACTTCTAAACCATCAAACAATATCCCACATTCATTATCATCATCATATCAGCTTAGTCAATCATGTTAAGGATATTACACTAACATCCTTAAAAACTCATACGATCATCAATCATAACATTTCACCTATTAAACCCTCTGATCCTTGGGGTGGAAACCTTCTCAGTATAACTATGAGACATTTTTTGCTTATCATCAAATGCCATGACACTACACAAAGGACTACAAAGCCCTCCATGTTATAATATGAAGTCTCACTAGAAAAGGACTTCTATCAATAAACAAAAAATCATCCTAATCCATCTACTTCCTTGATATAATCAAATCCAAACATCATGTCAAATCAAACCTCAAACAATTCAGTAAGCTCCTCTAAACATGTCTTTTTAATCTCTTTCAAAATTTCATATTGACATCATATCTAGTCAAAACTCCAAGGCATTTTCTTCCATTAAATGAACCCTCTCTTCCAAATATATTTGTCCCCATAACCACATTTGTTACATCACATTCAAGGATTTAGAAATCCTCGAATCAAAATGTACCTAAATTATCATATATTCCATCTCTCATTTTGAACCACCCAAACCATCAACTCTAAAGCCAAGGTAATGATCGATACTTGTGGCACATCAAAATTAACCCAAAACATCCATGTCAAAACAAATCAGTCCTTAAACATCATTATAGTTCAATCACCTTCCTGTTCCGTGTATCGGTATGATCGTTCAAAACTCCCTACAACATCGAACAGGCCATGATTGAAGCCCTATAGGACATTTCAGAGGACTGATGAAGATTTGACTACCAATCCATTTTCATCAACCTCGTTACACTCAACCCTAAAATTGTGTCTTCAAGATCCATCACAATTTGAGGACTATGAGCAATGTGCATGCTTATAACCTAAGGATTCCTGATCTTCCTCTTTTTATCACTTTCTAAGATGAAAACACTATAGTCAGTGGGGTGAGAGTAATGATCGATAAGAGGTGGGAGTTAACATCCTGGAATAGCCGGTCAAATGTAACTCCATGACACTCATGACCTTTAAGGCCAACTTCAGTTACCTGACACCTATAGTTGGTCAATCACCTATGTTGTGAATCCGCTGTAATGACACTATTGATACATTGGGCACAATCACTCTACCTATTAAAATAGGTGTTAAAAGCCTTCCTGAGCTCTTCTATCTTGTAGAAGGATAGTTTCAATATAACATACTACTAGGTCATACTTGGATATGTGTTATACATTCTATTCCATCCACATTACATCGATTTATAAACTATGAACATGAAGGTAAAAACTTTTTGATTCTCGTTGATCCAAATCCATTCAAATCCTATCACATGAATTATATGACCCAACAACATCTTACTTCCCATTACAAATATTCACTGTATTCGAATAAATATTCTATAAGCTCCTCCATCCCCTGCATCTAAACCACCAAATGATCAATCCTTCAAAGACATAATTCATGCAACGCATATTGTCATTGGGGAGTATCACCCTTCTAACTCTTAATGCACTCCTTATGCACCTAAAACGTATAGGAGGCCCATGAAAAAAAATCTGCTCTATGATCCTAAATTAGGAAATATTGTTTCATTTTATCCCCCTTTCCTTCTGAACACCTCTTGTTTACAAAGGCATCGATTTCGCTTCCTCTCACCTTGACGACCAACCACATGCTAATCCATTTTCATCAGAATTTTCTTTCTTAGACAAACCAAAATTTTCCCAAACCTACTTGTACCATTGTGTGCACCTGGAAAGGCTTTCGAACTTGGTAGGATATGAATAAGGTCCACATGAATTACCCTTTGAAGACTTGAAGAAACATCACATGAAATACATGGTCCTCGGATTCAAAATGGATTCTTTCTAATCCATCACTATCAATGTCAAAATCTCAACCACCAGTATCACTAATGTCAGAACTTATGCTATGACTTTGACATTGATACCATATTCTATTCCTCCTGATAACCTTTTTGTATTCAATGTTATCATACTTGGACCGCTTAGTTTATCAAGCTAATGCTAGTAATGAAACCTTTCCCCTAACATTACCACACATGTTAGAGGAATATTTTCCTACCATTGATATCTTATCCAATTTCCATGAAGATGATGTTATCCTAAGTTATATGAGTGTTGAGGATAGCTATCTTCAAAAATACTTACCTTCATGGCATGTCCACAGCTTCTTGATGAATTAACCACCTATGTTAATATCAGCACATCACAAGAACTGCACATCGTCAAGATCGACCAAGCCTTAGACCCTCTTGAACTCTAGCATTTCACCACCTTTCTATTCCAAACACTAGTCAAGTATTTCATATGGTATTATAGTGACATGCCTAGTATATACCCCAAAATAATTATCTATAACATCATTACTATCCTGAGACACTAAGCCTGTAAATTAAAAGCTTCATAGGATGCATCCTTGTGCTCACACTATTAGTCAAAGAATACATTTCAGCATCTTTTTTCTAGCCAACTTCATACTACCTATTGATTATCCACAATGAGTTTCTAACATTTTTCCTAGTCACTAAAGATACCATTATAAAATTGTACATCTATACGAACTTCCGAGATCTTAACCTCATTTTTCCAAAAAATGACTTTCCTTTACCAAACATTTGATCAGCTCACCAATCTAATAACAGACCAAAATATGCTCTTTTTTATGGATGGTTTCTATTGTTACAATCAAATCCTTATTACATGCCATAAGATCAGCATAAGAGATCCTTTATCACCCCATGGAGGAACCTTATGTTATAAAGTAATTCCCTTTGGCCTGAAAAAAATAGGAGTTACTTATCAATGTGTAATGACCTAAAATTTTCATGACCTCATCCATAAAACTGTAGAAGACTACATCAACGACCTCTTAGGCAAATCCAAACACTGAAGAGACCATGTATTTGTCCTCGACATGATTTTATGACTTAGAAATAAGGGGAAAAAATTTACATAATGTTCTTTGTTCTAAATTAATATATTTCTGAACACACATTCCATTTCCAGTCTATCTCATAATACAAAACCATATGCAACTGTAATGATTTGGTGAAACACCAATCTCTCACTCCATGAATTGGTATTAAAATTATCTCACATGTTAACTTGTTCTAGTGTATACTATGTATACTTGGTTTTTTTACCCTTTTAGGTTCACTCAAGTGTTCTGTTTAAGAAGCCTATATGAATATTTGTTACCTATATTCATCTGAAATCCTACAACTTAGACTAGGTAACATAAGACAACGTAACTAGCAGCTTGCAATACTTTGGCCAAAGTTTTAAACATGTTTATCATGTTTACATTCCAGGATGACATGCTCGTTCAAAGGAATATGTCTTTTATAATAATCGTACAGTTATCTAGATTGGTCATCCATTGACTACTATCAACCAAACCCGAGTTAAATTTTCACACTAAACAAGGGAAGCTTACATGCACTAGTGTGGAAGAATACTCATGGTGACTAAGGGTGCATAGATATACTTAATCGAATTTCTTTGATTGGGCGTGTTTAGTTACCCTAAGTCAATATGAGTTGACCACTACAGTAGGTCATGTGTCTATCTCTGTTTAGAGTAGAACTATGAACCGAATTTCTACTTATGGCAGTCGATTTAATTGAACTAAGTGGGGTGTTGAAGCATAGACGGCTTCATCACTGTATCCTCTGTAATTACTCCCATCATTATGAGAGTACTTTATTGCATTCCCTATATTGCAACAATGAAATCAGTTCCTTCAACTAAACTAACATACTTAAGAACATTAGATCATTAACCCATCAATTAATTATCATGTTTAATTTAACATTAAACAATGCACCTAAGAGCTCACAATATATATTTGACCCAAATAAGGATAAAATATGTACTTTTACACCAATTAAGGGTATGCAGATGAAATGTGCATTCATACATATGAAAATTTTAGTCTTAAACCATTATTTTCATTGATCGATATATCTGAATTCGATATTAAGTGAGTAAGATCATTAAGTGTTCTTGCTACAATTTATCATTGCAAATAAACTTGATTGAAAGCTTATACATTAGACTTAGAGATATCATAATGTCTAAATCTTTCTATTAACTCTGTTAAGCTTTCCTATTTACTTTTATTGTTTACGTAAAAGGAGTATACAACCAATCATCCTTTATGATTTAAACATAATCTCTTAACAAGATAACATACATAGTTCTTTATTTAATGATAAAAGGAAACATCCTTTTCTTTCTTATTAAGGACTATTGTCCTATTAATGAAATTAGAAAACATATGGTATAGTTTCATAATAAGAAAGCCGCCTTCTTCTATATAAAACTATACTTTTTTTTCTGAATAAGGATTTATCAATCATAATCAACTTAGTTATATAATTTCCCCAAAATGAAATGAAACTATAAGTATAGATCATTATTCCTAGTATCATTTTATGCCTTGGAATCCATTAAGCCATGCATGATAATATTTAAGAATATTAATCAAATCTAAGTCATAGATGACCCTACAATAAATCATAAATCAGCAGCTTTCACACAACAATTCGTTTAACAATTAGAGAGTTCACTACACTCCAAAATCAATAAGCATTCCATAAGTTTATAAGAAAACTTCTTTCATCATTACAAAACCAATGTAATACACCCTCATAATTTCTCCAACAAGTTCATTTCAAGATAATTTCAATACATAAAGCATCTAAATGAGGAAAATGACTTTGTTAATAAAACAAATGTAAATTTTTATAAGTCTTTCTCCTCTCACTTTTTACGAACTCCATTTGCAAAATTGTTAGTAGGAGTCATTTCACAAGAACTGAACATGATAAGTACTATAACATTAAAACAATATGCTTTTATCTAACTGTTTCGTAAAAGGAACCCTGCTATTTAAGAAAATGTTCCAAGTACTCGAAATAAGAACAATAATATTAACCACCTGAAAAGCCACTATGTCAGAGATAGAGAAAATGCCACCAAATCTATTTAAGAATCCATTGTCCATAAAAGAAGTTAAATAATCCAACAAAATTTAATTCCTTCTATGTCATAGTAATGATAATCATTTCAACATGATAACACTTCAAACTATAACCAACTATAAGAAGAGAATTAATTAAAAAAAAAATCTCTCCTCATTCTTTTCAATTAAATTCACCAAGCTAAAGTTCTACAAAATCACAGCTAGTTTCTTATCATTCAATCTAAAAGGTATCTAGCAACAATTACGAATTGGCATGAACATGATGCTACCACCATAGTTCATCTAACCAAATCCCTAATACCATCCATAAAAGGAAGCCAACAAAACAAAGATCACTTTACAAACAATGGGTGTACTCATTTTAGATTTCTATAGGAGGATACTCTAATGAAAAGAAAGAATCAACACAAGATAAGAATTTAGAAAAAGTTAGACTTAACCAAACGAACCTATTTCTAAAACCTATTTGTTTGTATCATATTAAATGAACCAAGAAGGGAAAAAGATTCGAAACATAACCATGCATTTCAAATGATCAATCTACAGGTGAACACACAAGTAACCCTTGCCAAAAATTAAGGATAATGAAAACTAAACATCTCTGAGGAACAAAATCACAGTGCACGGTCTTTACCATAAAAGATTGGTATTCAGATTTAAAGAATAAAAATTTCCTTTAACAATGATTGCAGTAACTCACAATTCTAATTCACATTCGAACCTAAATTCACAATAAGAGCATTAGTTACCACATAAATGTTTCATCCCAACCAAAGCTACAAACTTAGTCTCAATGAGACGTTGCAGAGATTGAACATTCAATTAAAACATGTAACATTCACCATGTAAAAAGTATTATAAAAACACTAATAACCCTGATCACAAAAATCTTCAAGATTGAACATGAGTAGATACATCCCAAGATATCCCACTCACGTCGCTTTGAAGAGTAACAATTCTTTGAGAGAACATTTTAACCAAAGGAATGAAAGAAGACCATTTCAAAGTAATAACTATGACCTGGAGAGACCAAAACTCAATGGAGTCCAAATCTCAAGCCAACCCAAAAAGGGTATTCATACGAAGTAAATAAAACCAATAAGAGAGAGAGATGTATCAATCCATATTTCCAAAACAGGTCCACCCATGAAGGGTGATAAACAAAAAAAACCCAACTTAAAATGACGGTGACAGAAAACTCCACCAGACACCTTCATATTATGCACTTATAGTGCTCGAAATATCACTTTCAAGAGAACCCAGTATGGGTCGAGACCATAATTACATAAATAAACAAAAAGATCAAGAGATTAGTTATAATTATAAGCCAAACAAGTTACCAACAAACCAATGCGGAAATCATACACATGATTAACAAAAATTGACCAAAATAATGTTGATCCATAACCATTTTAATAACAAAACAACTTGGGCCGTTACCAACCGTTAAATACTTTCTCTCTTTTCCCCTAACCCTGGCATTCATTTCATGCCAACAACAATTGTCAAAATAACAGAGATTTACCTATCAGAAGGTAACCTAACACATTCTTTCCCCTGTAAATCACTCGTGAGTTAATTATATACATATAGATATATATATAGTATATATATTATATATATATATATATTATATATATATATATATAAGATATAATATATATATATTAAGGTACATATCCGATATAATAATATATGTAATATATAAATCTATAATGGTACTATATCATATATATATATATATAATAGATATCTATACTATCGTATACTCTCATCTATTATATCTGTACATATCATATATAGCTATATCATGTACCTACTATCTATCTCTATTCCCTATATATATCTTATCATATTACCTCTCTATCTTATATACATATGTCCCTATATATCTCGAGCATATATCATATATACTCTACCATATACCATCTCTATATCAATATAATATATCTACTTATATATCTCTCTCTCTATTATATCTATCGTAGATATATCGGCTCTATTATATACTATATATCTATATCTAGTATGTATATCTAATATCCTATATAGCTATATACACTCCCTCCATAATATATATATGTCTTCTGTATATATATCTACTATATATATTATAATACTCCCTATCCTATATATATTATAGCACTCTATACATATCTATAATATAGATATTATATCTAATCCACATATATAGATATATATCATATATACTATATATATATATTTCACAAACCAACTAATTTTTCTAACCCAGAAACCACCAGAATTAGGAATAACAACCTCATACCAATGTATCACTTATAATCTCAAGAAACCATATCCATAAGAAACGTGACATAAACAAGAAGAAGTAAACACCACACAAGAAACTAATCTCAGAGATGTTTTCATAAAGGGCAGAGTTATTTTTATGAAAATGTTTAAATAAAAGCAAGAGATCTTAAGGAGATAGAGCCTATCTTGCCTAGTAGTGCTCCTGGCTTCTCCTCTTTTCTTTCAAGCCTTCAAGCAAAACTTCCATCAAAATATTCCCAATGAAAATGCCAAAGCAAGCCTCTACAACTTCCCCCATTTGCTTCTTATAGCTTCTATGCTCATGTTTTTACATTATTTTTGCCATGCAAGGGAAAAATTATGCATGTAACTGATTTGAACTGGAGGTTTGAAAGAATGGAAAATAATATGCAGAGCTCCAAGGCTCCAAAAATCCAAATGAAACAGTAAAACCAAAAACCGTTTATTTTTCCTCCAACCTCCTTACTATTCCCTAGGTAGTTTTCTCTCTAGTCGAGAATAATAAATGCCCATGGGACTGACAGAGTCCTTCCAAAACTTCCACCCATATTTAGCTTCTACTAGTTACAACTAGTAGTTAAAAAAAACATTCCATTCGAAATAGTAGAGTTGTTAGCTCGACAACCTTCCTCTTCCCTTCAATCCTCGGCCAAGTTTGGCAGTACCAAGATTTAAATATCACATTTAAAACTATCAATTCCTTTGAAACATTGCCACCACCATCCCAATCTACATGCCAACAATGCCAACCTAATTTCCCCTTAGGCTTGTTCGATGCCCTTAGGTTCGGTTTCTATAGTATTAGCTTATAAACCAAGCTTAGGACCTTAGAAGTACTTCAATTTATCTTAGCATAAATTTGTGTCAATGGCTTAGGATTACCCCTTCCAAGAACTAATCATCACCATTAATAAAATCACCTTGACTTAGGCTTAAGATAGGATACAAATGCTAGGAAATTAGATTAATTAGGTCTTGATAAACTAATCAACATACATTACCTTTTATGATGTATCAAAATGATGTTGTTAGATCACATAAAAGGGGTGCATGCTAAAGATGCCACTGGATGCCGCTGTGATCCCAAAGCAGCTTGAGTTCAGAAATCAAACATTTTGACCAGCTTGGTCAAATGATCAAAACATCGTAAAATCGAAGACATGCCTTGGATCACTACAATTTATCCAAGGTATGAGTATTCTAGAATTTTAAAATCAAATAAACTGAAACACAAGTTCAATATTGCAAGATAGGTAATGAACGAATTAAACTAAATTTATTTCCTCCATCCACATGCTGAACACATTAAAAATTTCAACATAAAGAATATATAAAATACTTCATTATAAATTTAGAATTGTCATGGCATGATTGTATCCATTTTTATATGATAAACACATCATCTACAACAAACATGATTACTTAGTTCAAAAGAGTACACCGTCTTTAAACAAGAATCACCTATCAATGTTTGCAACTTCAATTACATAAGCAATCAAGGATATCAACCATGGAAGAGGCATTACAATTATTTCTCTGCCTTAATCTTGTTAAATTCGTATTCATAGTTCTCACTGGAAAACTCTTAGGTTTTATAGTATCTATTAGGGGGATAAAAGTTGACCTTGCCAAAGTTAAGGCTATTATCAAAATGCCCCCTCAATCCAATCTTAAATAGATTTATAACCTTCAAGGAAACATTCAATACATTTGTCACCTCATCTCTCAATTATCAGATCGTTGTCAACATTTCCATCATCTTATGAGAAAAGATTTACACTTTAAATAGGAGGATACTTTTCAACATGCCTTTGATGCTCTCAAACAATATATTTTATCACCACTAGTGATTACACCTCCACATGAGGGGGATCCTTTCTATCTCTGTGATTGACCATGTCTTGGGATACATACTCACACATCGAGATGAACTAGGTAAGGAACAAGTTGTCTTCTACATAATTCGTACCTGTCATGATTACGAAACACGCTATTCCGAAGTTGAAAAGTTGTGTTGTGCTTTATACTTCACAACTTCCAAACTTTGTCACTGTCTTCCAAATCACAAAACCTATATTGTCACAAACTTTAATCCAATCAAATATATGCACTCTAAGCCTTATAAAAATTATTACATCACTAGATGGCTCATGCTCATGACAGAGTTTGAACTTGAATTTATCTCTCATAAATCTATTAAGGGGCAAGTCAGTGTCGACCAAATCACAAAATCTCCCCTCCCTTCTAATCAACTCCCTTATGGACACTTCCCTATTGAATCTATCAATACTCTCAATCATGAAAATACCCCTCTTAAAATGACCTTGTTCTTTGGCGGGTCCAAATGTAGACAAGGGGTGTAGGAATAGTCATTATACCCCCTTGGGACACCTCTATTCAATTATCCGTCAAACTCAATTTCAATTGCATAAATAACATGGTAGAATACAAGGATCTCATCATGGGACTTCAAACTACCACATTTCTTAGCATATAAATTCTTGACATTTATGAAGATTCATAACTTGTCATCAATCAAATCAAAGGGATCTATCATTGTAAAAATGAGGTCCCACAAAAATTGAAAACCTTTGTCTAAAACTTACTACAACTCTTTGATCATTACGAAATCCAAACCACCCCTTGCTCATCTACCAAATTTGTAGAACAATGGCCTCTCTTGCCTATCTCATTCCTTTATCACCAGACGATTCCAAATTGTCTATCGTCGTACACAAACTTGATCAACAATCTTACACTAACACTAACCTTACCACCATCAATCACATAGATGATAGCTCATCTGACACCTGGTATACTTAGACATATGACTATTTTTCCATTGGAAAAATCCCTCTAGATCTATCCATAAATGGTAAAATATCCTTTCAATAATGTGCATCCCTCTATGTCATATTAGGGGGCATCCTTTACAAAAGATGATTTAACAGCCTCCTCCTCTAGTGTATTAAAACCCCAGAGGCTCATCTAGCTATCCAAGAAATTCATGATGACATATGTAGTGGACACTTTAACGGTTTAGTTGTCGCTAAACAGATCCTGCACATGGGCTACAATTGGCCTACACTTAACCAATATTATTGTGACTATATCAAGAAATGCGTCAAATTCCAACAACATTCCAAACTCATACATATTCCTAGCCATGCTCTTTAACCCACTCAATATTTATGACCCATTTCATAATGGGGGCTTGACCTTATTGGTCTTATCAACCCTCATTCATCAAAATGATATAATTCCATTATCAAAACAACTAAATACTTTAGGAAATGGGTGGAAGCAATTTCCCTTATCTCCGCTAAAGTAGATAAAATTGTTGACTTCATCATCATCACATTATCTTTCACTTTGGTATTTCTCATAAAATCATCACATATACTGGAAAATAATTCAAAACTAAGAAATTTTGAAAACTTTGTGACACTTACAACATCAAGCTCAACTTTTCCTCTCCTTATTATCCACAAGCAAATGGCCAAGCTGAAGCAACTAAAAAAACCCTCAACAAAATCTTCATGAAAAATGTTGACCAAACTGGTAGAACTTGGCATCTTCAAATTTCATTCTCATTATGGGCATACCAGACTAGCTTTTGGACCCCTACAGGGGCTACACCCTTCTTCTTAGTATATGACACCGAAGCTGTTGTTCCTCTCGAATTCTAGATTCCATCCTTATGCATTTCTCTCAAAGAATTCATCCCTGAAGAAGAATATCATAAAGAATGCCTGTCACAATTGGCACTGATAGATGAGCGTCATCTAACTGCCCTCAAACATATCAACATATATCAAGAACAAATCAAATAAGCCTATAAAAAACATCGTAGACAATGTGAATTTAACATTGGCAATCTTGTTCTCAAAGAAAATCAACATGTCACTGAAAAGAGAAAACATGGGAAGTTTTCTCTAAACTAGCTTAGACTGTTTATTATCACTCATAAATATGGATATGGGGCTTATCCTTTATCCTCACTTGATGGTAAAATTGAAAAAAATCCTCTTAACGCCCTACACTTGTGGTCATTCAATTGTTAAAATATTAACTCATGAGACCTTAGTCACAGTACGATCCCCATTCATCAAACCACACATCCTATCACCCTCATAATGATTTCGAATCATTTTGTCTCTTCCATCAACATACCATGTCATGACCTTGAATATTGGCACCATAGATCTGATCATAGCACCTTCCACATGGACAAATTCCCTGCTCAAAATTAGGGAACCCCACAATAATTACTCTCACCATCCTCCTATCTTATCCTATCTTATGACATTACAAGGATATGCATGTATCTTGGACGTAAACTTATTACCTTATAAGTGGTTACCCAGGGTTGTCTTTAGCTCAAAAAATCAAAATATCTATGGGATGGATCCAATCAAAATATAGATCGATCCCTCAAAGGATGGCAATCAAAAATAAAATCATGTCAAACAAATTTGTAGACCACTCCCTCGAAGGAGGGATACTATGAAATCAAAAAGTCAATAAAATCATAAACCACTCCCTTGAAGGATGCCTACCCAATCAAAATACAGAAAAGGACTTCCCACATTGATCAGTCATCATATCAAAAAGGGATTCTCACATTGATCAACCCTTATATCAAAATAAAATAAGCAACCATCCCAAGAAATATTTCCGCATCGATCAATTTTTCCATCAAATGCAAGCTTCCCACATCGATTAACTTGTGTAATATACAAAAAAGTTGGGGAAAACCCGATAACTATCAAGAATAACCTGTTTCCCCGAGCATGCTACATATAAACCTTTACCATGTCAGAAAAGAATAGATAAGACTATCACACACTTATCTTTGATCATAGTGTGACTATCCATTGTGAGTCATATGTTAACATTAATTACAAGGCCACATGTGCAGTATCATACATTTAACAAGTTTACCATCATACACTATATACGCCAAGAATAGTAATGAAGCAAACATCTCACATTAGATTCTTATCCATCATATAATGCATTAATCAAATCACATGATCATAATTTTTCACAACCATATCTAAGATCATCAAAATCACATCATACATATCTAATATAAAAATATACATTTCACATACATCCATAGCTCATCATATCAAAATCATAACTAAAATAATTAACTAAATCATCATCAACTACATCTATATCCATCACATTGTAATCATTACAAAACTCAAAACATAACTCAAACATAAAAATCATGTGTGTGTGTGTGTGTGTGTGTGTGTGTGTGTGTGTGTGTGTGTGTGTGTGTGTGTGTGTGTGTGTGTGTGTGTGTGTGTGTGTGTGTCAAAATTTAGTATAAATCATCAAGGGCTTAAAAAGAGCCTCATACATCAAAATCTATCATCAAAATGGGCCTACAAAACCATATAGTAAACTGTATCCTTGTTAATTGAATGCCTCCTCTAAAGTTTCTCCCTTGATCCTCATCTAAACCTCTAATTAGTCCCTCTCTTGGACCTCTCGGTGGTTGACCCACGCTCGCAACACTACCTGATGGAACTTGTGATCGTCGAGCCAAAAAAACATAACTAGACTCATCCGGGAGCCTCCACCTCACTAAGTCCTCATAATAATGAAGCTCATCACCTAATGTGTGGTAGTCATCCATACTCACACTACCAGGTGGCCTCATTTGATCACTAGTATGATCTATGGCTGCCTATAGCTCAGCACCTAATATCGATGGTCTTGTAACACCAAAGGCCTTCCACAAGGCCTCTCTATCTCGTCTATACATGTCTCTATCATTCGTGTCTTGTATAAGCTCTGCCTATACAATAGTGAGTTTTTGGCTCAACCCATCTCTCTCTCCAATCATAGTATCTCGTACCACTATGACACTGTCCCTCTTGCCAATCAATAAGGCTTGCTCAACTAACAATGCAATCTTCTTGGCCTTTAAGCTTGATATGGTAGCCTCCACAAAATCTACTCTATCATCCTTGTAGTGCCCACTCCTCTTCGACATTATCTTGTTATGATTTTTATTACTATGGACTAGAGACATGGACATTATTGTCATATTTTGATGTGCAGACATTGATAGATGGACATTATTATCATATTGTGATTTACAGACATTGATAGATGGACATTATTAGTATGTTATGTTTTATATTACAGATGATATGGACTATTAACAGACATTGATAGATGGTGATCTAGTATTGTTTCATGGTATGCTGACGCTCTATATTTTGATGTTGATGATTATTTTGATGTTGGACTAACCTCATGATCTTATTGATGACTTAGTAAAAATTGTGATGTTCAGTGGTTTTAATTAATTAATAGAATTCCTGATTTTGATGATGATGGTATAATTACATATATGATGTTGTTTTATGATAAGTATGTATGTTTTATTTCTTGATGTATTTGATGCGGCCTTGATGATGAAGGGGTATTTTTTGATTGGTTACAGGAAATTCTATCACGATAATAAGAAGGGGGTTGAGAGACCAACAATGAAGGAATATGGGATATTGGCAATAGGGTCACCTTGGAAATTTCACGTCTTATGCATTGTTTTGTGCTTGCTTGAGTTGTTAGGGGTTCCCCATGGGGGGGGGGGGGGTGGCCTCAAAATGTGACCATGGGAGTATGTGTGGCCTTTTTCCTTTTTGATTTTATTTAATTGATGTGTATGTGATGTCTTCTTTTGTAATGTGATCTCACCTTGTATTAATTTTGATAATGTGACATGTTAATTAATTAATCTTGTGATTAAAGTACTATTGGAGATGTGACTTAGGGGAATTTATTGGGGTAGATAGTCCTTGGGATATTTTGGATTTGAGTTTGATTTTAGTTTATTTTGATGTGTGCACTCAACCCACCCCTCAAATCCCGAAATTTGACTTTGGGGCCAAATTTAGAGGCTTGTGGGACAAGTTAAGCTTGTCCCATGCCTCTTAAATTCACCCACCAACTATACCTATGTTGCTGGGGGGGTTGATTTTAGGCCTCATTATGTGTTTTGGGGGATAAAAGAAGCAATTAATTTCACTCTCTTACATTTTATTTTATTAGTGTCCTTTGGAGTATGGGGGTAGTGTTTGTGTGTGGAAGTAAGTATGTCATATATTTGCCTCACTTATTTATTGACATTGGTTTTGATGTTTGACCAAGTGAGGTGGAGTGGAGGAGAGGGGATGTGGCATCCTACACGGAGCCACCTCACCTCCTCCCCTCATTTTTCTATTTATGGATGTTGTATTGTAGTTTTGGGGGTTACTCATTTTCATTTGGACACTTACTCTTTGGATTGGGCTTGGATTTATTACTTGGAGATTTTAGAGGATTTCTTTTGGTGACTTGCTTGATTTGGGAAGGGATTGAAACTTGTGGATTGAATATTGTGGAAGCTAAAATGGAAAGGTAGGGTCTATGCCCTTATTTTTCATTTACTTATTTATGTGTTTTATAAATGAGTGTATGTATGTGTTTTTATATGTGGTTTGGTGTAGTATGGCCTTAAGATGTGTGGGAGAAAGAAAATGGGACCACTTTGGGAGGGAAAAGGGAAATTTGTAGGAATTGTGGAGGGAGCATGAGTAGGGAGTTCCACCTATGGGGAGTGAAAAGGGTAAAATTGTTATACTTTGTGTATCTTGCATTAGGAGGGAAACGGGATATGTTGAGTAGTTTGGATTTGCACATGGAGGTATTTTGGGTGGAACCCCTAACTCATTTGGGAGCTATAAGGAGGTGGTTCCCATTATTCGATTCTCCCTTGGCTTGGATTATAAGCCTATGTGTTGGGATTTGCATTTTGTGCTATTGTGTTTGGTGTTAAATGTTTTGTATGTAATATTGGCTTGAGTGTTGTAATGTTTAAGCCCTTAAGAAGTTTCCATGGTTTCTTATTATCCCTTATTGCTCCATTGTTGGGGCTCGGGGGCCAATGAGGAGGATGGCTTCTTCTCCTCATTGGAATTTTTGTTAGGTGGAGAGTGTTGCCTACTCCCCCTTCCTTGTTTTTTGATTGGAAGATGAATATTTTGAAGGAGCTCAAAGTAAAGTCTTGCATGGAGTTGTTTTGTGTGAAACCAAGAAAGTGAAAGAGTTGCAAAATTTTAGTGTTATTTCCTCCTTTTGTGGATTGCATTAGAATTATATTGTAAAATGGGATTCTTACAAATGTATTAGCCCAACTTGGTTGCATTATTGAGTTGGAAACATGTATGATTAAAGAGGGAGCTACCTTGTAATGTTTGAATATGTTATACCATGTTTTGAGATGGTTTCCAACCTAATTTTTAAAAAGATTCATCCTCTTGTAAATGCGTTATAGAAATCAGATTTGTATTGTTTTCAAAAAAAATATCTAGGTTGGAAAAGAGGCTTGTGAAGGTTGTAATTAAATGGCTATTGCATCTCATTCAAACTTGTAAATTTATACCAAAAGTGCATTTGATTTACAAATGGGAAACTATCCTTATTTGAAATGGACTATGAAGGAATATATGTTTTGGGTGTTTTCTTTAAAATGATCTTGTAATATTTCATTTGCAAGTTAAAAGAAAAATAAGGTTGCCGTGGTTGGGTTTATTATTCTTGTTTTCCTATTTTAGTGCCACTTGAAATAATAGTATGTTAGTATGGTTGCTATATTTCTCTGATAATTGTAAACTAGACAATATAAGCATTTAAATAGTCTTTATCAAACCCAAGAAATATGTTTATTTCATTTACTTGCAACTAGTTGATTTAAAAGGGTTATTAATTCAACTATCTCATGTATGGATGTATAGAGAAATTTAATAAATCACATATGCCTTTATATTTTATTTTATAATGAACTTGAATCACTAGAGTATTTATAATTAAACAAAACTACACACACACATTATTAAATAATAGTTAATATTGAAGGATGTTATATATAATAATCGGGGTACGTTTGTTTTAATAAAAATAAGTTTTAAATAAATAAATAAAACTTGTGGTAATAAACAAGTGGGATGAATGGCCTGCGGCCATGGCCATGGAAATTAAACTATAGTGAGGTGGGGCGGCACCCCACCCCCAACATAATACAAACCTATTTTATACCCTATGTGGATGCATAATCAAACAAAGTCTGTGGGCTGAGCCGCGAACTGTGTGCTATTAATTGGTTTTATCATGTATATATAATCATATTCTAATATATATATATATATATATATATATATATATATATATATATATATATATGTTTTTGCATTTGGAAGTAGGGTTTGAGTATATATAGGGTTCAAACCCTTCTTCCAAATGCAAAAGTATATATATATATATATACCCTCAACTTGCAAATACCAGATCTAGAGTGAGAAAGGAAACTAAGGGTAATAGATACCCACAACAAGCAACCTGGTTGTTTTTTGTTTTTAAAAATAATACAATATTGAATCTACTAACCCTAAGAGGCAACAAATGAAAAGAAGAATAATGGAGGAAGAAGTCTCTTCCTCACTCCCAGATTTAGAATACAAGAAAATAGGAACCCTCCATAGTTTCCTCATCTCTTTCGCCTCCATCCTCACCTGCAAAAAGGTGAAAATTAGGGAATAGGGTAACAAAAAGAATCAAAGAGAAGCTCATAAGGAATTTTAGGGCATTGTTAATCCAATGGCTCAGATAGACTTGATCTAAGGGTAGAGATTAAATCCTCCCCCTTTTTAAGTTATGGGCTCTTTGTGGGATATGTTGGTTTTAAATTAATGGTATGTGTATCATGTGAAAGGGGATTTTAGTGGGTTAGTATAGAATGTGACCCCTTTAATATATATATATATATATATATATATGCTTTTGCATTTGGAAGTAGGGTTCGAGTATATATAGGGTTCAAACCCTACTTCCAAATGCAAAAGCATATATATATATATATATATATATATATATATATATATATATATATATATATATATATATATATATATATATATATATATATATATACCCTCAACCTACAAATACTAGTTCTAGAATGAGAAAGGAAATTAAGGGTAATAGATACCCACAACCAACAACCTGGTTTTTTCCAAAAAAGAATAATACAATCTTGAATCTACAAACCCTAAGAGGTAACAAATGAAAAGAAGAATAATGGAGGAAGAAGCCTCTTCCTCACTCCCAGATGTAGAATACAAAAAAATAGGAATCCTCCATAGTTTCCTCATCTCTTTGGCCTCCATCCTCAACCTGCAAAAAAGGTGAAAATGAGAGAATATGGTAAGAAAAAGAATAAAAGAGAAGCTCATAAGGATTTTTAGGGCATTGTTAATCCAATGGCTCAGATAGATTTGATCTAAGGGTGGAGATTAAATCCTCCCCCTTTTTAAGTTATGCGCTCTTTGTGGGATATGTTGGTTTTAAATTAATGGTATATGTATCATGTGAAAGGGGCTTTTAGTGGGTTAGTATAGAATGTGACCCCTTTATTATAAATTGATAAATAGATAGATGACTTTAGGTAAGGATTTTAACCAATAATATTGTTCATGGACAATTAGATAATAATATAAAGGAATTAAATTATTTAGAATCTGAATATGTACTTAGATATCTACATAATGGATAAGGGGTTAAGTGGTTAGGGGAAATAAATATAAATCAAATTAAGAAATGATTAAATCATGAGCTTGAGAAGAAAGTAGAAGGGGAAAAACAATGTGATTAATGTCATCATTATTTAAATAAAAGTTAAGGGAACCTCAGAAGGGGAGTATAGCTGAGAAGGATTTGTGAAGTAATATAATAATAATTAATCACCTAATTTGGTTAGGAATACCTTCTAATGGGTAGAATTTATCAACGAGAATTATTAAATGTAATTGATAAGTATAACTCTTGCAACCTTTTTTAAATAAACTCCGTAAATTTCTTTGAGTTGTAACATGGTTTTATTAATGATTTTGGTGCATCATTTTTGTGGGCATTACAATACTCTTCCCTTCCCTCAACACCACCCTCCGACGTGGCCTCTACACTTGCTCACATCCATCTCTCAAAACCATCTAATTACCCCTGCCACTAAGAAGTGTAAGCCTCCGTCACTTTTGCATCATCTCACCACACCACTACCACATATGCATATAATCTCACCCCTAATCCCTACCTCGTCAGTCATATCAGTTGGCTCTTGTACATTTGATAATGTCATATCCAAGTCTCTGATCATCCCGTCTATAAACTACTACTGCCACTGAACACATCATGAACAAGTCCAAATTGTTCCCTGACACGACCAAATCTGATAAGATCTCATTGGTCGTCTCTCTAACCCTGCACCCATCTATCATGTTGCATAGCTCAAAATTCCTCCCCTACACTTAGACCATACTAGAAAACATATATAAGGCCTCCAAACTACATATCCATCCTATAACCAGCTAGGAGATGTCTATAATGATCCTTTTCTCCAACAAGCCATGTGGATGAAAAATCTGACCTCCATCTCTTGAACCCTATAAGATACTCTAGATCCAACCATCTCTCCCATGACACTCCCCTCTAGTCAAGCCGCTATAATGTGCTCATAGGCCCAACACTCCAAAAAAATGATACATCAACTCCAAACCTCCATACTGTCCTCCAAGACCACAACTCCTTATATACCTGTGCTAATAAAGTAGGGACTCAAGCAAACTCTGTCTAGTAATCCATCATATCCACTAGGACCCCAATCAACATCCAAGAAAATAAACCCTGGCTGAATCAGGTAAGGCATAACAACTGATCCCCATCATCATCATCGTGAGTAGGGCCAACCCTCCTCGTCATCACTATAAATTGCATCATATAAAAAATTTTTAGAAGAGTAAACCACATCCAAAGCATCATCACCATATAATCACTGCATCACAGCACCTTTGTTTTCCTCATCAATCACATACACCTGCTCACCCTGTACTAGTAAACACATGATCCTGTGTATATCCTCCAGAGTAATCGTCATCTATCCAGTAGGCAACCAAAATATGCATGTAGTATGATTACATCTCTCAAGAAAAGCCAAAAATAACCCCAAATCTCTAGGGATACATTGGTAATGACACATCCCTCCCAATCCACCCTCCTCTAAGTGCCTCCAATCATCACTCTGACATAGTCGATCATGAACACTATCCAGTATCTTTGGGATCCTATCCTGAGTAATCAATCGGTCTCTACCTTGCATCCATAAAACCAACAACACACTATCAAATACAATTAATCAAAAATCAACAAAACAAATCTTATAAAATCACTCCTTTATTCAAAACATTTGGATCGAATCTCCATGAAATCGAGTCGACCCATACAATCACCCACAATTTCCTAAATCGTTAGCGATTTCATGATTTGTCATTTTCAGGAAAAAAAAAATAAATAAATAAATACGAAATTCAAAAACATCACCTACCTCGGCATGAGTGGGCCTCCATCGCCTATGGACACCTTTGGATGCCTCCATCTAAATCCACTCAAAAATCATTGAAAATTTCATTTAGGTTTCTCAATTAGTTTTGATCTTAAGAAAGCAATGAAAACAATGAAGCCACCCATGCCTTTTATATCGAATTTTTTTCATGTTGCCATGATCACCAATGATTTGAAAAAATGCTGACAACCCAAGGTAATCACCAACGATTACCCCCATTTATCCAAAATATCAGAGTTGGATCTTCAAGCCTTATCGAACTATCATTTTAATCATCCCTTGTCAAGAATTGAACTTTTCACAATATGTGCTTCCTTTTTTTGGGCTCCAAGACCCTCTTGAATTCCAAAACATCAATCTATCTGAGTACCTTTATCAAATCCATCTATTATTTCGTAGCCTTTTTTGGAAACATTTCCCACCACTCCCATTAAGTCATACGTTTATAGGTCGAGAACCCATTGGTTCCTCTATCACTTGAATTTTCTTGACATAAGACACCTTTAAAATACATAATTTATATCAATCTATATAGATTTTTCCTAATACACCAAGGATACTATAATCTTTTCGGGAATATTTTACCGTAGCTTTTTCTTAAAATTCATACATCTATAGGTTGAGAACCCATTGGTTCCCCTATCACTTGACTTTTTGGTCGCGTAAGCCCACCTTTGTGGCAACATATATAATAACTTAGCCCACGTTTCTCGATACACCATGGATACTATAAGATTTGCAGGATCCTTTTCCGTAGACACCTCCTTAAAAGTCATACATGTCTATAGGTTGAGAACCCGTTGGTCCCCCCTATCACTTGACTTCCTTATCAAATTCCTCCTTCGTGGGAATCTATTTCATGTCTAGTCTTGGGGAACCTTAAATTGAAACACACTCTTACACAAACCTATATTACCCACCAACCTATTCAAACCAGTGACCATTGCACTTCAAGGAAATGATCCCTAGTTTGAGGGGGAACCACCTATCCAACACAAATCCAACCATTTCACTCATTTTTGTCCAGCGGATTGTCCATCACAAACCACTTGACAAAAAGGGGCAAATGTAGACACTCATTTTTGGTACCTTACATTATTTATCCATATTCCCCACATTTTCATCAAAATACTAAACCTATCTTATTATCCTAAACCATGTTTTATCCCCAGTATAATCACATTTTAACCTTAATAAATACCTATTATACTCATCGTAATTTACCTAAACCACCTAGAAATAAAACTAACCCATTTTAAGCTTAACATCTTAACCTCCCAACTCCATCAAAACATTTCTACCCATCCTCACTCATTCCCATACCCAAATTAACCCATTTAGAAGTGGTTGAAACCAATTCCAAATGGGTTTCCTCACTTTTTTCAGATCTCCAACGATTCTAACTAATCTCAGACAATTACTTAAGGCCCATCAATCTTCATGAATTAGGATCCCTGACATTTGCAGTGAAGCTCTGATACTTTGATGAACTAGATGACATCATTTCAGACATATGGAAATCTCTTGCATCCATATCACATCCTTGGGAGTTCCATAAATCTTGTAAGACCTTTTAATCATTGTTTCTTGGCATTCCACATAAAAGGTATGTCATTTTCACCCATTCTCATTTCTAGTCTATCAACGCATTATATTAAAATTCAAATCAATCATTGAATGATTTATTCTGCATCCTACTTGCATCTTATCTTGAAGTCAAACTTTTTCACATTAATCGCCAGAATTGCTCAAATAGCAATTACCTCTAAATCTAGTAATCGTAATGAATAGCTAGCAATGTCCGTCTTTTAGTCATTTAATCACATTTTTCCTATTTTCAATTAGTATCTTAATCTATTTTTCTTCTAATCTATTTGTTTCCAAGTTGTCTCTTCTTGTAGATGATTGTACCAGGTGAGGAAAATCCAATTACCAACATATATGACCTTCCTATCATCTCACAACCATTTGTTTGGGATCAATTCGACATTACACATGTGTTATGTCTTTGTGCCATCTCTTTGACACCAAACATCAACAACATCGAAGATCGACTTGAATTCATACAAGAAGAATGAGATAATGCTGAACAAGATTAGTTTGAATATTTTGAGGAGCTCAAGTTTACCTTAGCCCTTACTTGGGCCACTTATTATGAGGAGCAAGATCTCTCTATCCTCTAGATGCTTTATTTATCTTTCAATTGTCTAGCTATCATATTGTATTGTTTATCATTTATCACTTGATTGTAAAACAAGTTGACACCCTTTAAGGAAGCCCTTTGGTTCCTGGGATCAGCCTTTTCTGAGCAACTTGTCATATCTTTTATCTAATATCTATCTTGTCCAATTATCTCTTTGTGTGCAAGTTCTCTCATTCGTTGGAAGAAGTCCCAAGCCCATTTTGCATCCTTACATCTCGACATTGTATTGTCGGCACAAGTATTGTTAAACCTTGTTGTCCTCTGAGTGTTTGGTGATTTGTTATATAATTAATGAACCAAAATCCACCATAAACACCATGCTTTCCAAAACAATAACAAATATCAACAACAAGAGTTTTCCATGTGGATTTGTATTTAACACCATCTTCTGAACATTGTAGTTCTTAACAATCATTAAATTTAAAGCATTGTCTTGTGTATAATATAACCCCATGTTATTTTGAAATATCATGGTTTTAAGGGCTTATTATTATCTAAGATAATGTTAGTCTTAAGAGAGGATGACAGACGATCCCTTTAATTATGGGTAATTCTCTGTATCAACATTATCCAAAGATCCATTCATAGTTGAATCATTAAATACAATAACTATTGATTCATTGAATGCTATTGTACTTTGAACATTATAGACACTAGGTTAATTGATATAACTTGTGAGGTACATTTAGATGACCGCCATGCTAATGTAATAATTAATTTTACTTTCAGTAATGGCACAATTATAAATTTTTCCTTTAACAACTGAGTCTAATAACCTATACATTTATTTAATACTCTAGTTATTGTTGTCTCAATTACACAGATTAATTGTTTACTTCACGCTATATTCATACATTAATGATGTCTATGGTTAACTTATAATAATTATCATTTAATTAATTGCATTAAATGATCAATTGTAATATACAAAGAGATAATCTAATGTCGAGTTTGTACCTCAGGAAATCCATCTAATACAACCTAGGTATAAATCAAGAGTACATATTAGAATGTCTTTCATTTAGTCTAAACAATACATATGCCATCGAAGCCATAGTTAGAATGAATTCTTTATTTATTACAAGAGTAAAATAATTATTATAGAATGACTATAGTTGGCCAACTTCCATTCACAACATTGCGAAGTAATAATTCAATCTAAAAGGATTGTACATGATCCAATTTCACTTATAAATTTCTTGGAAGTTTACAAACTAGACCACACACTAAATTTGTGAACAAGGATAAACATGCTTGTATGATCCATATTTATCCTTGTTAAGGAAACTAATCCATCCTAGAGGTAATCTATGCAAATAAAAAACCTAATGTCATGGTCAGTTCTGAGAATGTGAGCAGTGGATTGCATCTCTATTTATCTAGTTACTTACATTTGTGAATACCTAGATTTTACAAATCTTATGTTAGGGGACTTCACTTGCACTATTAGATCAAATTTGAATTCCATATCAGGAATACTCTATATTAAATGATCTAAAGAAATGATACAGGTGGCATGAATTTTGATTAACAAATCATAGACAGATGAGTTGGTTATTACATCTGAATCATATCCAGAACTTGTTTAATCCTACACTACTTAATCACAGTGCAATGTCTACACAATAGTTTCCTATTAAAAAATCAAACCTTAAGGTAGTGTTGGTGAGAGAAAATTTTTCGGGTGGATAAACTTTTTGATTTTCTTGCCAACGCTTTGGGAATCTAAGTCCCTCTACTTAACCAATGCAGCTGCCATATATGAATGCACATGAAAAGGTGGATTTTTGTGGTGGTCTTTCAACCGGGGATCCAACAGGTGCACTCCAGTGAACCTACGACAAAGCTTTCAGATCCTTTGCTAGAGAGAATAATTTGTCTGAAGAGTGGGAAGGGGGAGTGAGAAATTAGATAGGATAACTAATGTTGTAAGGTAGAAAATCATATTCCTGCGCACATCAACTCAGAATTTTCATCACATGCACTTGAAATTCAGGAGGAAAACAATTCTACAACGCATAGTAATAAGACTAAATGGAGCTTAATGATCACAAAGTACTCAATAAACCCCTTAATCAAAAAAGGCTTGAAATTTCTTCTTCCTTGTATTGATTTCTGAAACAGAAGTTGTACATAGTGTGGAGAAATGGAGGAAATTGAAAAGGGGGGGGAGGAATATAAGAATTTGGCTATCTCCTTTGTTCTCTCAAGGTAGAATACACTCTTGAGCTTACAAAAATAATGACCAACCCTTTGAAATTGGAACAACTGTTAAAATTTATAGAATGAGAAGGTGACTCTATCATCTTCCTCATGACCTTTGGAATTCCTTATATGACTTTAGACTATTCATATTCCTACTTTAAATATTTAAGTCCCTTTTATAATAATCAAGGAGACTTAATTTACATTATGTTTCTAGAGTCACTTTTAAGTGACTTTACAGGCATATCAAAAAGTGCAAACCCCAACGAAGAATTAGAACATTTAAAAGAGAGAGAAAGTTAGGGGGTAGAGGAGATAGAGAGAGAGAGAAGGAGAACATGATATGTACTCGTCGATGAATTTTGATGGTCCTCGTTCATGGAAATCCAAATGCAACAAAGTTTTGAATGTCCCATTGTGCCAAAACTACTCTTTCAGTGTAACTTACTATTTTTAGTTTCAATGGGACCAATTCCACTATTTTCTAGCCCCGTGATAAAAAATCTAGCCATTTTGGTGAATTATCAGTGTCATGCACCTCCAACATTTCATCTCCTCACAGGTTCTTCTGTTGCTAGACTTGCCCAAAATAACAAGCATATCATAGAAAAACTTACTATTTTTTGAAAGTGAGATTCTGGAGGTCTCGATTTATGACAGAACAAATTTTTTGAATGGGATTCTTGTCGTTACGATCACACCCTCTTAACTTCACATAGTTTTGCCCACTAGAATAGTCTAGGAGATTTAAATTTTCAAATTTCAGACCTAGGTAATGGCTTCAGGCGCAGAGTTGTCGTGGCAACCATTAACGGAGCTCAAAAATTTGTAGGTCTAATTTTTGTCTCCGTTTGCAATGACAAAATAAATTTCATTATGATAGGTTTCTTCTTTTGATGCTTTGTGTGCAATCTTACTTCGTTTTGCCGACAACCAGTTTGATGGGAAATCCCACTTTTTTCTTCGTTGAGCCAGAAAGTAGGATTTGTTCACCGTGGATGCTCTATTGCACACATGATTATATTTTTAATGTGTATTTTTGGTTTCCTTGGGCAGAGGAATGAACAGCAAAACATGTATTTTTTTGTTTCATGCATCTGTTTGAGAGATTTCTTCAACTTCTTCATTTCATGGCTATGGAGTTTTATGTGTTTTCTCCTTCTGTGCATTTTGTGCTTCTCCCTTCTATGTTTGGATCCAATGATTCCTTATGAGACCTGTATGATCGCCATGGAGTGTAATGTGATTCAACTCTATGGAAGAGTCTTGTCCGAGCAGGTTCAGAAATTGCAGTAATGATGGAAGAAAGTTACAGAGGAAGAATGGAGAATGAATTGTGCACATGGAAGTAGTTGGAAATAGTCTAGAAGTGGGAAAACGTTAGACTTGGAAACATTTTTGAAAGATATGCACAAGTAGAAGCTTGGGTGAATGTTTTCCATGATTTATGTTCCTAACCTCAGGGAAATGTGAGGGACATTAAATTCCATGGTGAACAAGAGGACGACACGTGGCGGCTAGATCTGAACGGACAGGGAATGAAGGGAAAACAAAATTTAAAGCTTTGGGCTGAAAGTCAGTCACATGGGTGACCAAAAGACTCCCCATAAGGGATGGGCACATTTTTTCCATGATCTTATTTCCTTTACCTTAGGTGATGTGAGGGACATAAGTTTCCACGGTGGTCCTGGAGGTGACACGTGGCGCCTGATCCAACGACAGGGAATGGATGCTCCAATAATGCACCTGGGGGCTGAACTGCGGTCACGTGGGTGTCCAGAAGACTCCCCATAGGGGTTGGGTGAATTTTTAAAGGTATTATGTCCCCCACCTCAGGTGCATAAGGGACATCAAATTCCACGGTGGTCTTGGAGCTGACACGTGGCGCCCGATCCGACGACAGGGAATACATGCTCCAAATAAGCACCCGGGGGTTGAACTATCAAGTCTGGAGGTCATATGAGGGTCCCAAAGGTCACATGAGATCTAGGTGAATTTTCCAAGGGCTGATGTACCTGACCTGAGGGACGTCGGGGGCATGAAATCCCGCCACGCTCCTGGTGCTAACACGTGACCTCTCGAAAAAATGACTAAGTCCTGAACTACCTTTGAGAGGGTAACTTGGAATGAAGATAACTTGAACTCCAAGTGGAATTTATTGGTGAAATTTTATATGATACTGAATGTAAATAGAATTTAGAATCCAATTATGTGAGTCTCATGTCTTAATTCGACCATATGATCTTTGAAAAATCAGATTTTTGATATGGGACTCCACTTGTGCCTGAGAAAAATTGCATTCCAATCATATGTGCTAAGGTGCTGTGAAAAATATTATTTCACCATAATGTAGGTCTTGGAATCCTATTTCCTAATATTTTTTGTTTTACTTCCAACTCCATCTATATCTCCCAGAATCTTCTTTTGAATCCTAGCAGTTGTTTTAGGCCTGTGTACCGCCTAGGCTTGAGAACCTTGCTTTTCTCTTAAACTGCTCCAAGTATTTCAAAACTTCGCAAAGCCTTCCAAAATAATTTCCATGATGTTCTAATGTATTCAATTCATGTCCATGTTTAATTTGGCCCTTATATTTCACTCCAGGGGGTTGAATCCAATCCTGGGAAGGTCAGCAATAGCCCTTCCCAATACTGCCAGAAGATAACATATTTTCAAAACTCCCTAAAATCACCTAGGGGGAATGAATATAATTTCCTAAATCATCTAGGGACCAATTTGAAATCAAATAGAGGGTGAATAGACTAACGAATTTGGCTTGGGGTTCTTGGGAATGATAAAACATGAAAATTTCGACATCTGGGTATAGTTGTCATGCTCGGAAATTGTCAATTTCCCTGTT
Organism: Taxus chinensis; assembly: GCA_019776745.2. Lineage (NCBI taxonomy): Eukaryota > Viridiplantae > Streptophyta > Pinopsida > Cupressales > Taxaceae > Taxus > Taxus chinensis. The sequence continues at coordinate 113,880,707 of CM034151.1, forward strand.
GCACATTTTCACGACAACAAGGTCCTTATAGATAAGAATTTCCCTACAATTGATATCAAGGAATTAAAAATAGATATTTCTTATGGAGATAAAAATGCATTTGTTTTGGCAATAAGGGCTTGTCATAATGAATTGAATACATTATTAAGGAGGACATTAACTAATGGTAGACACATGGATGGACGTCCAAAAGTTTTCTATATCTTGTGATTTTTCATTATGGAAACAATTAAGTTAGTTTTTCTACTGATAACAATATTATTGCCAAGGTTTTAATATGCAACTTGACATTGCTCTTATTATTTAGTCATTGTTTGGTCAAATTCGCACATTTTTTTACCTTTTTTCCTAGACAATCATTTTTTGTGAACTTAAACTGCCATTGATGGATGGTTTATCATGTGAGACAAAAGAATAAGAGGGTTTGAAATTTATTTAATTTAATTTGAATTAAACATTTATTTTAGAGTAACTTATTATAATAAATGAAATTCAAATGATTAAATATAGCAATGTTCAAACACTAAGCATTCAAAGATGTAACACCCTAAGCAAATGAAGGGAGAATAATGACTTAGCTGATTCTGTGCAACTTGGTAATGATCAGGACCATGTATCTATTGGAATAGAATAGAAACAATTTCAAAATGGCTTGTTGAGGGTTTGGAACCCCAGGAATGTATAGGATAGAAGTGCCCGTAGAAGGGATGGAACACCCCAGGCATTAATGACTGATCTGGGCACATGTGTCTAGTCAGATGTTTAGAAATTGGGCTTTTTTGGGTTAGAAGATATTTGTTATTAGTCACTCTTTGTCACTCTAGTTTTTCTGTTAGGTCATCAATCACACATATAACCTACAAAACAAATGACTACATGCACATGCCCACAAACCACATCAAATCTAATTAAAAAAATATGCACAATGGGGAGTCAGACTAATCTCGGAGTTCACCCAAAGAGTGAACTTACGATTGAGTGTTGCACTACATCTCAGACTCTATGTAGTTCTTCATGTGTGTGTGTGTGTGTGTGTGTGTGTGTGTGTGTGTGTGTGTGTGTGTGTGTGTGTGTGTGTGTGTGTGTGTGTGTGTGTGTGTGTGTGTGTATTCGTGTCCCATGCCCTAGGTTTCCCTTTTGTAAGTTGCATGATGATAAAAATATAGATCTATATTGTCCCAAATATGTAAAATGTGTGTGATGGAATAGAAAAAAACTCCCCTCCTATGCAGTGTATGCAGATTAATGCAACCCTTGACCCTTGACCCTTGTATGGATGTGCTAGATATAGGCTTTGTAGTTATTTTGTGTATTTTGTGCAAGCTTAGGTGGTGATAGATAATGCTTATAATGCTTGGCCCCTTATTTAGAAGTAAATAAATAAATATATATGATTCAATTGTTTGAATTTCATAATTGGTAACTAAATGGCCGACCCGATGTGTTAAAAGGTGACCAAGAAGTGAAAAAGATCCAAAAGAGTAAGAATAAGAAAGAGAGGGACATGAGCACATGGGCACTAGTGTCCGAGGCCATCAAAAGGTAAATCGATCAAGTGCTGATGGAAGTGTAAGGTTTGTAAAGCCAAAACAAGTTATCAACCACTAGTTTTCTTGCTTAGGAATCATGTATACATTAGTATTCTTTAAGACCTATAAATGTACCCAAGTGCATGTATTTTGTGTCTATAGAAAGGAAGTTTTATATGTTTCTCTGATTATAATGTTGCTTTTACTTCTTGTTCATACTAAGACTATAATAAGGGATTTATAATGGAAAATTCCAAATGGAAAAGGTGAAGACCACATATATAATGAAGGGAATATGGAAAAATATGGAAAAATATGGTGCCCTTGAAATCAAAAATCCATATCTTTTGCACCAACATCTTCCTTCCAATAATAAATGATACAAATAGATTCATGAATATTGTGTCTATTCATTATACTAGTTGTTATTTAGATATGAGACCTAAAATCCCATGGATTTATATTCAATATGGAACTTGAAATCATATGGAGGTTTTATTTCCATGAAAGACCTCAAATTTTATGATAGGTTTTTTTCAAACTAAAGCTATCGACCTAGAATTTTGATGCCAAGAATGTTTCTCATATTCTTTGGCTATGCGAGAGCACAAAAAACTATGGTACTCATTTAGTGCTTCACATAATTTTACTGAATCTGAAGAAGAAAGAAGTGATATCTTATCAAGGCATGATGAAGACAAATTCATCTAAAAAAATCATGAGAATTTACACCTTTGATTATATTTATAACGAATCCTCTCATGCATGGCATGTAAAACCCAATTGGATTCAAATTAGATCCAAGAGGGAAATCCAAAAGGATGGTCAACCCATTTGAAAGCCCCCAATAATTGAAATCCATTCTCTATCATCTCTCGTAGACAATGTAAAATCATAAACCTTGAGAATACATTAACATGTATAAACATATTAACATATAAATTTTATTTTAATAACTAGTTGACCATATTAATGAGATTGTCTAGATTGTAAGAGTCCAAAAACCTCACGTTGTTCTTTATCTTTTAATATTTCCATTCTAGATAATTTTTGTCTTACTTGACCATTCTTGATCTCATACAAACACTAATAATTAGATTAAAATTAATTCTTAACTGTGTCATTACAAATATACATATTAATAATTTATATAGTCAATTGTCTTATTTAATACAATTTTTATTAAGATTTAATCAGTCTTAATAGTGGCTTTAATTTTTTAATATTGCCACAATTACATTATCATCATTATAATTATAAGCATTGAACTCGTGTGTAAATTTATTTGAGTGCCATGAAAATAAAAAATAATTCAATACATAAGACATGGTATATTAAAATAATTTTTGATGCATTGTAAGGACTTTAAATTTTAACTTCAAACACATGACCAATCATAAACAATTACTATATCATGAGAATATTTAAAAAGTTTGAATCTTCAATGTTATTTAGATTGAAAGGAAAAACATGTGGACACATATAAACCACCTAAATTATATATATGTCCTTTCTTAATAATAACAAAAAATAAATCAAAGCATTGAGTGACACCCTTATGAAATGCCACCTCACAAGACAATTAAAGAACCCAAAACAGATCCATGAGATTCTCCCAAGTAGGACAATCCATTAAACTTGAACTCTATTTAACTTTGGTGCCTTCATCATGCTTGAACGCCACCATATACTTGTCATTATACTTCCCATTCAAATCACAAGTCTGCAACATGAAAAAGGGTTTGCTGTCAAATCATCCCTCACCATATACTATTGGCGACACCACACATTCCTCTGTATATCCCTTCCAATCTCTTTGATGTGAAAAATAAAGATCAAATCATAAATCAACAATTGTAAAAAAAAATCACCACCCATTATATTTTTGTGTGTCCACATAATTTCCTTTGTTCCCTTTAGAAATTCCTATTGGCATAATGAAATTTCATGTACAATATTAAAATTAAGTACTATGTTCCACTTGCTCTACATAGGATTGGGTCATTGTGTATAAATTTGAGCTTAAATATGGACTAATAATCACACACGCGCAGTGTAATGTAAACACCGAAAGGGATGCAATGTGTGACTAAGGGGACAAAGAAAATATTATTTGTAGCATAAATATAAACAAGAAGAAAGAAATGTTATTTCATTCAATAAAAAATAAGTAAAATATGTACAAGTAATAAAAAGGAGAAATGTCAATCCGAGATAGGAAGGGGAAAGGGTTGAGTGAGAATATCTACAAGAAGATAGGATGTATAGTAAGGGTGGGTGGGGAATGACAATGTAAAAGGGGTCAAAAGTGTGGGAAAAGGTTAAGGGAATGTAGTTTGGATTCCTCATTTTTGTGAGCCTACAGTAGGGGGGTACTTGACATTCTAGAGTACCGTTTGAAGGAAAAAGGAGTTGAAATTCGAATATCATCTAGGGAGGTAACTCTAGAGATTGTTGTGAAAGTAAGGCCCTTGCTCTCAGTGCAACCAATTTTGATAGTGGCCTTATGCAAAGTAAGGCCTTGAGATATGTGGATAGTTAAATCCGAAGCCATTTTAATTGGTAATTGTCTGTGATTAACTCTTGAAATAGGCAGGATAATAATATAGAACGGGTTGTTGGGATCCCAACATGGGCCAATATACTGATTAAATTTTATGACAAAAAATAATGGCATATCAGCCAGTGCAGAGGAGCTTTCTTAGAAAATGTCGATGATACATCCTGTTGCACCATTTACAAGGCCTGTATCTACCTATAAATTAGCGGTGAACATGAATTTTTGGTTCATGCAAAGAAGAAATTTTTGTTGCAATTGATCATCATGTAGTTCCCCTGAGTCAATCCATCTGGTATTCTAATGTGGTATCCCCCAGTTAATTGCGTCGACATTGGGAGAATCATGAAGCCATAAGAAACTATGGACATGTGCAAAACCTCTATGTTGTCAATCATACCTATAAGAAAGATAGAGGTTAAAATATGTCATATAGAAGAAAATAAAACAATAAGAAAGGGACGAGTGTTACCTATACCAATAGTCTCTAGCCCCAAGGTGTTTCTATAATAATTCTTCACGAAAGATAGTGAATATGTGATGCAAACTTAAGTAGAGACACAATGAGGGTAAAAAATGATGCTAAGGGTCATTGATCATTGTGTGGCACAAGCATATGTAGGGTAAACACTATGCATGAAATTGTGGAGGTCTGTCCATTTTATGTCCATAAAAATTAGAATTAAAAACAATGTTGGTGTGCCCAATTTCTCAACCATGTACGAGATTTCACCTCTACTTTTAGATGGAAAAGAATATGTTCTTTGAAGATTGTTTCCAAACCTCATCAAACTATTAGGAAAACAATCCTTAGGGAATTCTTGAAGCCTTTTGTGGAGGTCTCTTATATTTTGTGGAATTCCATGCTCGATGTTTTGTTTCATGAAGACTGCGGATGTAGATTGACTCCTATGATGCATATTGAGGTTAAGCAAAAAGTAACAAAACCTTAGGTGGGAACCAAAATGTCCATCATGGTAGCATATCAAATTTAGAGTGTATTCATGCATCTGAACCTCTTTTATACATGGTTTTTGAAACATTTTTTTCCCTGTCATAAACAAAGTTGGAAAAGCCATGGAGACTAGGCCCTCATTGGTGTATTCATTTATCAAGGAAAGACCAAGTTCTGACCACGCCAAAGTGAAGGGAGTGTCACGACCATGTGAAAGCAAGAACTATTCAATTCCCTCTTATTTAATTCATGTGTCATGAACCGATGGCACAAAAGATGATGTCAAGGGAGTTGTTTCATATGAGTCGAAAGGAAATTCTATTTTTAATCATGCACAAAGATTGTTGAATAGATATATTGAAAGCGATCAACATCACAACAAAAAACAAAAACTAATCATAGACAAAAGAGTTTTTTGCAATCCAAATTTTAATTTTTTATTTGTGTTTGCTTAAGAGGTGGATCAATATGTAGTGTAAAACAATACATAAAAGTATACTTACGAATTTCCTATCAATTCCTTTGCATACACAATCAAAACTAATAATTATTTATTTAATTATTTTTAGGGCATGCCAAATTCTGTTGTAAATGTAGTTGTCCTAGTCTTTGGTTAGGGAAATGAAAGAATTTCCAATATAAAATAAAAAAATAAAAAAATTAGAATTTAAATATAGAAAAATTATAAATGATTAAAATATAAAATATTTATCTGATTATTATTTTGGGAATGCCAAATTCCTTTGTAAAATAAGTCATCCCAATCTCTAGTTACGTGTAAGAACCAATTTCTAGGTTTAGGAATGAAGTTTCTTCCGACTCCTCTATTTTTTCTACACAATTTGGTAGGGAAACATTATTGGTGTGTGTTATTTTCCACATCATTAGGTGAGTCATCTCACTTAGGTGAGATCGTAGGTCCATGTGTCATTTAGGGGTCATTATGAGATTCTCTTACGCGTCAGTGCGTCATATGCGTCATTGAGAGTTACACTTCTATTATGGGAATGTAACTCCCCCTCTCTACTCGAGTTGTCATGATTGCAGCACTGGGGGTTACTCAGCACCTCCTATATGTACACCCCATTTGATCTATGAGATAGAGGAGAGTTTTATGGCTTAACCAGGTTCTGCTTGTGTTTCAAATCTTTGCATGCACATTCAGTTGATGCTGGCTCCTCCCGAGATCTCTTCACGTTGCCATTCGCACGTCCGTTGATGTGCACGTCGTCCCTCGTGATCCTTTCTTGTGGGTTTTAAACCCTCTTTCATGGTATTAGAGTGGATCTTGGGGATCTGTGCACTTTTTGGTGTTGCTCGTGTGTTTTCCAGCTTCCAGTGTGATATCCAGTTCTTGTTACGTGTGTCGTAATGGATATTCTGATCGGGCCCTTCTTGCATTGATTTCGGTGCCATACCTCTTGCACAGGGTTTCATGTGCATTTGGAGGTGTTTTCCTGAGGGCTATTTCTGTTTCAATTTTAGATTTGGTTTTGAACGTGTTGGTTTTGGGAATTTTTTTGATTGAGGTTACTTTTAAGGGCCAGCTCATCGAATAAATCGTTCAACATTTCTTTCAAATCAGTTTGAACTCGTGGTGGGTTTGGCATTTTGAACTTGCATCAGTTTTTATGTTGTCTTGGGCCTGCGTGACCGTTGAGCTCGTCATTTTTTCTATGCTTAGCCCTTGCCTCATGTGGTCAAATATTATTGTGCTTCCATTCAGCTTCCATGGTTTGTTCCTCCCACTTGTGCTCTGCCTGAAGATCGACCTCCATTTGGTTTGTGGCTTGTCTCTCCTCCTAGTTCATGGTTTGCCTCTTGGTTTGTGGCTTGCAGTAATCTTCATGTGGCACATCTGCTCCAATATTGCTCACCAATTGGACACATTCATCCTCGTGATTCCCGTTTGACTGGTATCTCGGTCCTCTCGTGAACACACATCCTCTGCGACCTACGTTTTTCTCCTTTGCAAACCATTTTGGGTGGTTCGCTCATTGTTCAACGGTGACAAGCACGTTACACAGCTACACGTTGCTCTGTTGATACCATGTCTACGTGCCAGATGTTGTTGGAAGCAAGTTGAAACCGTCATCAGAGACCACCCTTCTGCACAGCTACACATGGACGTGGTCTCTAACGATGATTTCAACTTGCTTCCAACGACATCTGGCACGTAGACCACCTGCAAACCAACTCAACACATCCAGTCTGCTTGCTTTGCATACCTGCACATGGACTCAGTTACATAGACTTGACTCAACAAGTTTGTTTCACTCCTTATGGGCCATTCCAACCCGGTGGGGATCTCAATCTAGCTCCAACTCGTTGTATTTCTTTTGCACAGCCAACCTATTGGCTCAAACAAAACCTTCCAACGTCATGTACACGTGGCATTTCATTTGCATATCAACAACTCCTTACATAACCATGGCTTGACACCTCAACGTGGGCCCATGCATCCATTTTAGAATTGTTTGCAGGTTAAAACAATCCCTCCTTTTTAATGTTTTGAGGCAAAACATTTGTATTTTGGCCTATTTTTTGCTTGTATTTAATGCCCTTCCTACGTGTGTCGAAGACGGAGGTTGAGGTCCGGGGTTGGCAGGAGGCTAATCCCCCCTCACAAGAAAAACAAACCCTTGCTAAAATTTGATGTTGTTTCCAATGAGCAGTCACACGATACCCTTTGCACTCATTTTTAGTACTTTTTAAATCCATTTGCAGGGCCTATTGGCTTTTTCCATCAGTTGCGGGAATCGTAATAATGCCATAACTTTTGAATCACAGCTCGTTTTTGAGTGCTTCCTTGGTAAAAGTTGCATGATTTATCACAATTTAAGTGATGGCATTTTCAGTTTTGTAAATGCACTACTTTATAAAGTGCCACATTCTGGGGGGGTTGACTAGTACTCTTAGGCTTTCACACGCAAATGCATTATCGACCGAGTCCGACTTCTTGCTTTTGTGCATCTTGCATTTTGCATCATGGAGAGTGATCTTTTTAGACTTGATCATCGTAGGATTGCTTTACAGCCTCCGCCACTTCTCACCAGGAGAGGGGACTATTCAGCTTGATGTGCTTCCATGGAACGTTTCTTCACCCACAAGGGTCTTTTACCCTTTTTGCTTGGGCTAGTTCCTGCACCCGCTGATCATCGTCATCTAGAGGACTTCCTCAACACTTGCGACCACATATTTGGTCACATGATGATGCATGTCTCCAGATCTCTCTGGTTTCACGTGGCAGGCTCAAATCCACCTCACCGTGTCTGGAGCATTCTTCAGTTTCTCTATGGAGACCCTTCACATACTACAGTCATTGTTACTACTGATGATTTAGTCATCTCCTCCATTTCTTCGTGTGATGGTAGTTCTGCTGACATAGAATCACGTGGTTCTACTTCTGATGACGAGGATTGTGCACCCAGTTCTGATGCAGAGAGCATTACAGAGGACTTCTCTCCTCTTTCTCTGACTATTCTCAGTGCGTCATATGCGTCATTGGGAGTTACACTTCTATTATGGGAATGTAACTCCCCCTCTCTACTTAAGTTGTCATGATTACAACACTGGGGGTTACTCAGCACCTCTTATATGTACACCCCATTTGATCTATGAGATAGAGGATAGTTTTATGGCTTAACTAGGTTCTGCCCGTGTTTCAAATCTTTGCATGAAAATTCAATTGATGCTCACTCCTCCTGAGATCTCTTCACGCTGCCGTTCGCACGTCTGTTGATGTGCCCGTTGACCCTTGTGATCCTTGCTTGTGGGGTTTAAACCCTCTTTCATGGTATCAGAGCGGATCTTGTGGATCTGTGCACTCTCGGTATTTCTCATGCGTTTTCCAGCTTCCGATGTGATATCCAGTTCTCATTGTGTGTGTCATAATGGATATTCTGATTGGGCCCTTCTTGCATTGATTTGGGCGCTATACCTCTTGTACAGGGTTTCATGAGTGTTTGGAGGTGTTTTCCTGAGGGCTATTTCCTAGTCTAAAAACTAGTATGATATATGCCCTAAACTTAAAGCAGACAACAATAAGCAAAATGTGGTTGTATGTGTGTAGGAGATACAAGATGATTGCAACTATAAGTTCATAACAACAATAATAATTTAATAAACGAGTCATTTTTTCAAGCTTCAATGCTTGTTTTTTAAGTAGAGCCCTTTACCTTACAATTTACTCTAAAAAATATGTGAATTTTTTTCATCAACATACTCATGGTGGTCAAATTCATATGAAATAAAGCACATGTGGAAAACCCTTAAAATTAATAATCTATATATTTTTTTTGTGAAACACTAACAAATGATTACAATGATTGTTTGTTAAATTTGACCACTTACCTTGTAATTTACTCCCAAAAAAGATAGGAGAAAATAATACCATTATGTTAGTGAATACTTATGGTTGTCTATTTAAATTTCTTGTGAAAGACTTCAAACATAACATAAAATACATGATTGGGTTATAATTGGGTCAATCCAACTTTCACAGTAATTGTGAGTTAAATAATTTGAAGGCACTATACTAACCAAAAAGTTTTTGCCATTGTACACAAACGGTAGAGGGTGACAAGCCCATAGTGGTGGATTATATTTATTGTTCCTCATTCCTACTAACTCATAATACTCATATTTAGATGCCTTAAAACACATCCAAATTTTGGGTAAATTTATCATATCATATATCCAAACAATCTCAAAATCTGTAAGAACCATTTACACTGATTTAGCCCTCAATATATGAAGAAATTTCTCAAACAAGTTATTTCCTATGGAAGGGGCTTACTAAATACTCTTCTTTATTTTCTATGTTCAAGTATTTTTTGTGTGTTCTACAATGGGCTCAAGAGTAGTGGCTATGAAGTAAAAACAGACCCACTGCCATTTTAAAAACATATTTTCAGATAATGATAGCTCTCTATCTTTTATGTAAGAGCTTTTTTCACAAATGAGATTTTAGGAAAATACATGTTTACCCTAGAAACTGTGATTAAGGCCACATCTTCATTTTTCAAAAATGACATAAAATTTTGAAGTCAAAAAACAACCTTGAAATCCATCATCAAGTTTCCACTCTCAAAGTTGGTAAAATCAGAAAGAATTTGAACTATTACAATATTTAATTTGTTTGAACTGGTTTTTCTTTAAGTTGTGAACAAATAAAACAACTCCTAGTTTTTAACCACACATCATCACACACAGAGAACAAAAAACCTTGCAATAGGTCAAGAGACAAAATATACAACAAACATAATATGTTATTTGTTTGAAAAACACATAGATTTTGCTACCAAAATAGTTGGAAAACATCGTGGACCCAACACCCAACACGTAGCCAACGAGTAGAACAAGAGCATCAAATCCACAATAAGAGACAAGAAATGATGTAAGAGCATCACTCCATGTAAATGAATAATCCATGAAGGTATCAAATTTTTGCTTTTCAGGTATGGTCATAGTCCTATGAGGTCATCGGATGTCAATTAGGTGTGCCAGTAGGAGTCTAGGATATTCAAAATTTGAAAAATTACACTTTCCCTCCAAAATGTAAAACTTGAATGTGGAGGCCATTTTTGGCTTAGTAAAGTTATTTCATGTATTCTTGGAACTTGAAACCTTTGTAAAAGGATGGCATGAGGTATAAGAGAGTGTCTTAGGTCTCTTTTAGGGACTAGGAATCATGATATAAATCTAGAAAGCATGATATGAGGCTAGGGCTTATAACTAGGAAACTTAGTGTTAAGGCTAAGGTCGCCCATATGACTAAAAGGGTGCACATTCAGTTATAGGTGGATGAGATGACTATATATTCCAAAATGTAACTAAATCCCTCTATTCTTACCTGGGTATGGAATCAAAAAGTGGAGTTCCAAGACACATTTGAGGGGTAGAAATTCAATTTGTACTGTGATTTGCATTAATCATGATTTTAATAATTTATTATCTGATTTATGTTCATTGCTGTTGTCTTTGAAGGAGAAATTTGATCTCAGAGGAAGTGGTCTTAAGCATTGTAATGAGTTTTGGGTGAAGATACATTGATTCTTGTTAGTTATTGTCCATTTTGCTCTCTTTGTGACAACTTGAACTTCTAGCAATGAAAGAGGTGTAACTTAGGTTGAGCAGAGTTTCTTGCTTGTTGTTTATGATTGTCATTATGAAGTTAAAGGGGCCTTGAAATCAGAAAGGACTCCCTGTCACCAAAATGTATGCAAGTGATTGAGAACTCAAAGTATTGATCTTACGTTGATAGTCTTGGCACATGGCTAAATATGGTAAAAATGTTGAATATATTATATGATTTGAAGTGTAGGACAGATAAATTGTATGAAGCATGTTTGGAGTATTGAACCTCAAGTAATATTGATGGTGTGTTGATCAAGAATATGAAGGTAAGTGTTTTAAGTCCTTGCATGTTGAACCTTTGAAAACTGTGATTGTGGTGAACAGTGGGGTCTCCTTGTGAATTAATTCACATGTGGATGGGTATTTAAGCTCATTAAAGTATAAAATGAATTTTGAGAAGGTTTTCTTATTGATTTAATAGTATGAAGCTTATGTTGATACTTTTCTTGTACATTAGTGTTTCTAAACCCAGCCCTGACTGAAACTGCGACCTTGAAGGTTGATAAGAGCAAAATTTCTTTGTCTTGACATTATAGACCATGTGATAAGATTTTGAAAGACCATTACGTTGAGCATAGGAAGAGGGAATTTAAAAAATCAAGAGGGATTCTTTCAAGTTACATCATAGGTTCTTAATTTGCAAACTGTGAAGAGCTCTGTCATTTTAATGTGTACAAGAGAGTGTTTATGAACTAATGAAGTAATAAGATTGTTATTATGAAACACTCATAAGATGTTATCCTTCACATCATTTATGCAATAATTCTTGAAAATTTTTAGGCTTTGAATAGGTTTATGGGTGAAGTTGTAATAAAAAAGAGCTCCTTGGGATTGACTGAGAATTATAGTGAAGACTTTGCTAGGGCAAGAGGAATGAACACTCAAACTAAGGAATTTTTTCTTGAAATTTTGAAGTAATATCCTTGGGGAAGTATATAAAGGGATTCAAGTAAAATTTTGAAGTTTCCATGAATGAAGTTTCAATTATTTTTGACAGTTGGGAAAAGAATACTCATTCACAATTTAGAACCTAGCCCAAGGGGTCAATTTACAAAGGAAGTGAGGTTTAGACATAGAATCAAGGTTTGTAAATTGGAACATATTTAAAATTCTATAATTGGTATCTGAATATTCTCTTGTATTATCTTGAAGTTTCCTACAGTAGGAGTTACACATGACAGTTTACTTTCCAAACTCCATTCAAGGGTTTACAGAAAAAATTGCACATAGTATAGAACAAGGAGCTACTCAAATAGTTGAGTTTTTAGATTTTGTAGGCTTATTAGGAGTATGAAAATTTGATTAAGTGATAAGATAACACATCAAGAAGAACCATGCAAGGAAAAAAACTAGATAGCAGCAAGGATGTGATTTTGAAGGCAAAGTAGAGGTACAATTTTAATCAAGCAAGAAACAGTGATACCTTGGGTTTTTGCATCAAGCGATGATCCTAGAGGTGAAGGGGAGTGGAGAGACAAGGTATAAGTCTTGGTGATGGTTCAAGAAGCCTTAAAAAAAGGAGTGTAGTATTGAAGCAAGTTGGAGGTAAGAGAGTGTGCTAGATGAAAACATTTGTGAGAGGAAAGGTTAAGTGAAACTTTGAATACTTTTCATTATTGAGTCCAACAAGTGTTTGAAGTATTGTGACATGAGAGAGGACTTAAGAAGATAAGGAAAGGATTATAGACTAATATTTTCTCTTGGGTAACCTTGTAAGAAGCAGAGACTAGCATATTTTGAATATGAGGTAATTATGTAAAGGACCCTAGTGCTTATAAATGGATGTGATGGTTAAAAGGAAAGAGAATGATGAATAATGAGAAAAGAAATTATATCATTTAGCATGAATTAAGTATTTTATAGGAGTTCATTTGGTAGTGGAAGCAAGTAATTAAACCTTGTTGGGTGAAATTGATCCTTCAAACAGAGTAGGGTGGAAAAATTGATTACTTGAATATCCTTGATAGTTAATATATGAAAGGTATTGGTTTGGAAAACACCAAGAAATAATGTCACTTCCCTAAAAATAGGGTCTAAAATTTCTATTTCTCCTTACTACCTAACTCGTATAATTTCAATTTAATTAAATCCTACAAAAAGGACACTATCATACAACGAAGCATGGAAACAAACGTAAAATAGGAAGGGGCATATGACTTTGTTGCTTCCTCACTCATATATAGTTGTAGATCATTTTAGGAGTGATAGTATTTTATATTCGATGTGGTTTGTAGCCCACCGCTGCATCCCTACAAGATATGGGAAAACATCATTAATCAATGTACACTCAAGGACGGGATGTAAGAAAAGTGACGAGATTCACATAAAACTTGCAAGATATATGCTAACATCTTCATAACATGTGCTCACAATGACATTAATGGTTTGGAAAATATAACTTTGAAGACATAATATAACATTAAAATCTGTCATCAAGTTTCCACTCTCAAACTTGGTAAAATCAGTAAGAATTTAAACTATTACAATATTTAATTTGTTTCAACAGGTTGCTCTTTAAGTTGTGAATAGATAAAATAGTTCCTTGTTTTTAACTACACATCATCACACACATTGAACAAAAAACCTTACAATAGATCAAAAGAAAAAATATACAACAAATACAATATGTTCTTTATTTGTAAAACACAAAGATTGTCTTACCAAAATAGTTGAAAAACATCGTGGATCAAACGCCGAACACATAGTCGATGAGTAGAACAAGAGAAAAAAATCCACAACCAAAGGCAAGAAACAATGTCTTTTCTCTCAAAATAGGGTATAAAATTTCTATTTCACCTTATCGCCTAACTCATACAATATCCATTGAGTTACATCCTTTAGACAAGGAAACTATCATACAATGAAAAATGGAAGGGGTTACAGGATGGAGGAATGATATAAGGATACAACTTACTAGTGTTCATTGGTAGATATATTAACAATAGACAATGGTCGCAAGTGTAATACATTAAGTGGGAGAATGTCATTTGGTTTACTACCAAGTGAAGTTTATAGACAGTAAGTTTCAAAAAGATGATGATGATATACAAGAAGGAAATAAAACTATCAGTCCTTAATGGACACATAAAAATATGATGCATGACAACGTGTTTTTGTGCAAGAATGTGCAACAAGGAAATATGCTACAATCTTCCAAGCACGTATGCACAACTAGACCCCTCAGCCAAATGGTTTCATAGTTTTATCAGTTCCTAGAGGAAGTGTAACCACTGGCTTTGTCTAGTTAGTCCAAATCTACCTCCCAACTGATGTTGTACGACATACCTCATTCTCACACTAGGTGATTTAAGCCGACTTCATTGAAGCCACAAGAAAATTTTGGGGAGTCTCGATGAAGGGCTATCGTTGGCCTTCCCATGCATATGTGGATCAACCCCCTGGAGCACAAAGGAGATGGAAGTGTGATACAAATTCAACATGGAGGTGAATGGAAGACCTTATAACATCATGTGAAATTATCTTGGAAGGTTTGCGGGAAGTTTTGCAAGACTTGGAGTAGTCCTGAGTTAAAAACAGGATGTTCACAAGCCTAGGCGGTATGTCAAGCCTAAACCAACTGTCTAGAAAGTTCAGAAGATAGATTCTGGGAGCTAGTGGATGGAGTTATGAAGTAAATAATGGACATCATCAAAAATATAATTCCAAGAAATACATTATGGTGAAATGAATATTTTTCACAAAACCTTGGCGCATCTGATATGGCAGGCAATTTTTCTCAGGCAGCAAGTATGGAAAGATCCTAGATACAATGGCAATATGATTTCTCTCTCAGAGATCATATGCATAGAATCAAGACAAGATACTCCATAATTGGATTCAAAATTCCATTCTCCTAATCATAGACTTTAGTAGGAACAGATTTCACCATAGATCATTCCACCAGATTCTCTAAGTTTAGGTCTTCAGGTCTATAAGTCTACCCTCTCAAAGGTAGTTCCAGGTCCTTCAAAGTCATTTTTTGATAGGACACATATTCAGCACCAGGAGCCTAGAGGCATTTCATTGAGGTCCTATACGAGTAACCTGAGGTCAGGTACATGAGTAACTTGAGTTAAAATGTTCCCATGCCCCCATGTGATCACTCTGGGACCTTCATATGACCTACTAGGTGGACTTGGGAACATGATTTGAATGCCCCCAGGTGCTTGTTTGATAGCATTCATTCCTTGCCATTTAAGGATTGGGTGTTGGATGGGTGTCAACTCCAGGACCCCCGTGGAAACTGATGTCCCTTATGTACCTGATATGGGGGACATAAGTCATGGAAAAATTCAATCCCAGCCCCTAAATGGGTTTCATTTAGACACCCACGTGACCGAATTAATCAACCCCCAGGTGCATTTTGAATGCATGGGATTCCTTGTTGTCGGATCGAGCGCCACATGTCACCTCCAGGACCGACCGTGGAAATTGAATGTCCCTTATGTACCTGAGGTGGTGGACTTTATCAGACATTGGCATCTACATTTGCCTCCATTTTTAAAGTGGTTTGCAATAGAAAACCACGAGACAAAAAAAAGAGTTAGATGAAATGTGTGTCCAAGGATGGATGAAGGAATGACAAAAGGCAAGATGCGCTAGGAAAAAAAGGATCGCAATAACAATGAAAAAATATGGCAGTGAATCCAATATCACATCAGTAGAGAATAATTGCGGTCTCAACGAAGACAAATAATAATGTTCTATAGACCAGTGAGTGGGTGAAGAACACTGTGGTATGTATGTAAACCAAGATGACCAATGGTTCATAGGAAAATATCAAAATATGTACAACTGAATGCAAAATATGTGTGAAATACTTTATCAGTGAGGAATCGAGTGAATAATCACACATCTGCAAAAGGGACAAGGATGAAGATAATGATGCCCCAACACAGGGCACACAGAGACATAGTGGAAGATGGATGTGTAAGTAAAATATCCTAGGGGGAATGAGTATGGCCACAAAGTGGATATGAAGAAAAAAATAGATAAAATAGTGAGAAAGAATACCCTAAAAGGGTGATAAATATGATGGTAATCATGTTTCATAAGAAAGATGCATAATTGTTAGAAAATTAGAAGGTGAAAAAGAAAAAACAGTACAACTTGTTTGATATGTAGGATAAGAAGTCAAGATACTTTTGCGATAAAACAAAAGCAGAGCAAATATTCATGGAAGAGAACAAGATCAGATAGGTGATGGCCATTATGGTATCCTCCAAGACAAAAATGTCAAAGGAAGATGGGAAGATATTCTTAGAAATGGATATGATGATGTCCCTATGAAAGGACTGACGAAGATAAAAGATGTGACAAGGTTATCACAAAGAGAATAGGTCATTTCTGCAGAGAGAAGAACGAGATATAATGGATCAACGATGGTACATAAACAAAGATAAGGAGCTGTAGGATAACGAACCTGCCTTGAGAAGGATCCTCAAGTAGGATTCACAAACTACAAGGATGATCAAGTAGAATTCGAAAACCGAAAAGTGTATTTGCGAGCACATTCATGGATATTATGGACAAATAATGTGAAATTTGATGTGATTTTAATAAAAGATTACCTTGATGAGATGAACAAAACATAGTTATAGCAAGGGTGTACAAAGAAACTATAATTCAAACTGGATTGGAGATAAACAAGAAAAATTACCACTCAAGGCATTGCACTTACAGCCAATAGCAGGTGTTACTACATAACCAACAATAGTTAGTTATACCAAACGAATGTGAGGGAAAAATGGATGAAAGATGCTCATAATCCTAATGTTGACATGAAAAAGGGATTGGAGATATAACTTATACGTGGGAAGAAGGCTCTCCAAAGGTGGTGTTACTTAAGTCTATGCCCTAGCTCTAGGAAAGGGAAAGAACAATAGAAGAAAGTTGATCAATGCGGGAAGCTTTCTAGAAAATGTTGATAAAAGGAAGGCTAATCAATGTGGGAAACCTTCCAAATGCCATAATAATAGAGTAGCCATCCTTCAAGGGTATGGTCTACTTTATACATAATATGGATGGAAATAATAATATATATGATAGCTGTCCTTCAAGGGATCGGTCCATTTCTTTTGATTTTTCTTTGAATTTTGATTTTCTACTTTTCTTCTCTTTCTCTTATTTTTTTGCATGAACAACTATCCTTTGAGGGATCAATATGTTTTTGATAACTTTGATTTTGCCTTTTACATACATGAATTTTAGCTTCACATGGGGGAGAGATGGGAATAGCTAAGTAGACCACTTAGGAGGGGATAATGAATGTACAAGAGACACCCCCGGACCCTTTGCATGGCTGGCTGCAATAGGAGAATGAGAAGGTGACATGGATGTAATGGTTATGGGGTCATATCAAAGTAGTGAAGGCAGACCACATAATTCATATCATTATAATGACAAATAGAAGGGGCTAAGGATGGAGGAATGATCTAAGGATACAACTAAGTGTTCATTGGTAGATATGTTAACAGTAGACTGGTCGCACAAGTGCAATGCATTAAGAGGTTATGTCTCTGGTTTACCACCAAGAGAGGGAAGATAAGTTGTGAAGATGAGATGACAACTATGTAAAGGATAAGATGTGATAGACAAGTGAAGGAAATAAAACTATGTCCTTAAGGAAACAAAAATATGACCACGACGGTGGATTTTGATGAAAATAAATTATGCCCCAAGAGAGACACAAATATGGAAGGACTTTAGGTAAAAAAATATGGCCACAAATGTGGACTTGATGAAATAAATGGTGCCCAAAAGAGGCACAAATATGGCCACAATGGTGGACTTTGGTAAAAAGGTCCCTCAATGGAAAGGACAAACATGGCCTCAAAGGAGGACTTCGATGAAATAAAGATGAAGGCATAAACATGACAAACATGGCAATTGTGGACTTAGAATGAGATGAGGATTGGGACAAAATTAGTTTAGATTGTATGAATGTGAAGAAGGTAAATAAAACAATGTCACTGAGAGAAGTCCCCTAGTGACAAGGGAATTGTATGGATGATATACTCAAGGATGAGGGAATTTTCTCCTCCAATGAATTAAATGTGAAGGAGTTAAAGGATGTCGAAAGAGTTTAGATGAGATTGTTTTAGATTTGGATGGGATAAACGGTTGGAGACCACAAGTGTGCTTGGCAAGATAAGTGTATTGATGAACAATGGAGGACCTTCCTTAGGAGGAATTCGTGTGTAAGAGGGATGTTAAGGGATGATATGGATGGAGGAATCATGGGAGACCGATAGATGGGATATGAATTGGATTCAATGTAGATGGAGAAGGAACTTTCCCCTGAATGAGGAAATCATCTTTCTCAATAAGGTTGTGGATGATCATCTGAAATGCCTTACAATGTTCATATGTCATGGCCCGGGGTACGATGATAAGCACAACTACAATTAGGATTGAACCATGATGGCTTGGGACCATAGGGATTAAAGGATTTAATGGGAGGAAGTGTGATGGAAGATATTTGAGTTAAATGTCAAAGGATATCTATGTAAGACCCCATTGAAGTGTCATGGGGAAGGTAACTCTTGTGGGTTTTGATAGGATATCTCAACTTGGAGTTAGGAGAAAAAGTGGATGTAGATTGGATGGGTGAATTTAAATCAAATTTTGGAAGGATTATATTGTTTGGAATATTTAGGTGAGGATGTACATTGGTTGGGTAGATTATATTGTTTAGACAAAAAATGAATTGGATTGATTGTGGCTATAAAGATGTTGTAGATGTCGTAGAGAAACTGATCCTAACATAGATGTTGTGGAATTGTATTATTGAGAAGAGAGAAAACTTGAATGTTTTTCGAGGATGTGCAGGGGACTGTCGGGGATGTTTTCCCCTGAGCCTTAGAATTCAACCGAGAAGATTTACCTCTAGCAGGGATGAAAATAATTTCAACCTGAGGATCTGATAGTGGTGGTGTGGTTATTAATGGAGAAAATGTCCTAAAACAAGATGAGGATGTTAATGGAGAGATAGGTGTTTGTATGATGCGATTAATGATATCTATATGAGATGTGGATTGTTTAGGTTTTGGCATGGAAAGAGTTGATTTTGTAGAGGGAGAATGTAAACCATCTTTATTTGATTTAGGTGGATGTGTTGGTTCAGTAGATGTTTCAAAGGGTATCTTTGATAGGGTTACAGATCGAGAGGATTTGGTTGGTGTGATAGAAGGATTAGGTAAAGAATATTGGGGCAGACCGGGTGACGTGGCCATGTGCGAGGATATAGGTAAATATGCCAAGGTAGAGATAGGTGGATTTTTTGATATGATAGATATAGGGGTAGGTGGGATAGATAGGGATGTAGGCATATTTGGAATATTTTGAGATGTGGGTGATGTGATAACTAATGGAGTAGACATTATGGGTAATGCAACAAATGCAGGAGTATTTTCCGGTGTAGAAGTAGGTGGGACTGGTTGTTTCATAAATGTTTTGAGGGGTAAGAATGATATGTTTTCTAATGGGGTTGATGTCGAAGGTGGGGCTGTAAAGGTGCATGTAGTAGAACTGAGTTTAGTTGGGATGGTTGTGAGTAATGTAGGTGTAGTAACAGGTGTGTTTGAGGTAGATGTGGGTGAAGGAATAGATGTGAGAGATGTAGGGATATGTGTGGATATCATTGGGGCTGAAATAGGTGTTAAGGATGGATTTAATGTGGTAGATTGAGGTATGATTGAAGTGGAGGAAGTGGATGGTATGGTCAAATTTGATGTGGATGTGATTAAGGTAGAAGAAGGTGTAGGTCATGAAAAGTAGTAAAATTTGATGTAGGTGTGACAAGTTCCGCATAAAGAATGGGAATAATGTCCACTATAGGAACATGTGGAGTTGGTGATAAGATGAGATCTTGATTGACAATGTTAATGGTGTAAGCATTTGACATTTGAGATGTAAAGAGCATAAATTAATTTGTTGGTGATTGATTAGGTAAATTTTGAATAGTGGAGCTATCGATTTGGATATCCCCTTGATTTATGAGTTGTTGGACACGAGCTTTGAAGGAACACCATTTCTCAATGTCATGACCTTTGACTCGATGATATTTACAATAGTGGGCTTCGTGATACCAAATAGGCTTGGCTTGCAAATTGTCCACGGGTCGTATGGGAGGAAGTTGGATGGAGTTTACAGTCATCAATTTCTCAAATACGGATATTATATGATTCTCCTAAGGGGGTGTAGTTGGCTGTTTATTGAGGGACTCGTTGTTGAGGCCATGTGCTTGGATATAGATGGGGATGAGGGTTTACTGACCACAATTTTGGCCACACCCTTAAAATTGTCATTATGTGTGAATTGTTTAGTGGATTCAACTTTAGGTTTATCCAAATTGAGTTTGAGATGACCCTGATCAATGGCACGGGTTTTGAGTTTACGAGCCATTGTGAAAGCTTCATCAAAGGTTTGGAATGATTGGATTTGCAAAGTAGATGATATATGTTTTGCACAAGAACATGAGAATAATTTGATGAGTTTGGTTTGCGGGAGAGTGAAGGATAGTTGGTTTATAACACCACGCCATCGTGCAATGAAGTTGGCGATGGGCTCATCTTTAAACTATTGAATGGTGTATAAGTCAGCGATAGTGGTTTTACGTGCGACATTGATAGAAAAGTGTTCTAAGAACAACTACGCAAGTTGGGTGAAGGAGAATATGGAATTTCATGGGATACTATTGTACCAGTCCAACTCAGGACTAGACAAAGACATGGGGAAAGTACAAAGAATTAGATCGTGATCATGCACAATAAGACAACATGTGTGTTTAAATGAGAGGAGATGTTGTTGGGGATCTTCCTTGTTGAACTTAGTAAACGTGGGAAGTTTCCAATGAGGAGGGTAGGGTTTAATTGGAACCAATGGATGAATTGGTTCATTACAGATTTTTTCATAGGATAAGGTGTTCTTAGGTGCCAAGATAATGGTTTCTAAATTGGCCAACCGATTCATTAAGGTGTGAATTGGATCACTCGAGGTGTTGTTAGATTGAGATTTGATTGGTTGTGTGGTTTGAAAAGTAGTATGATAAGGAATGATATTTTTGTGGATGTATGTTTGTTTGATAAGGTGGTTGATAAGTTTGTGGATAGGATGTTTGTGGAATGGTTTGATAAATTTGTGGATGTGTGGGTGTGTGGGGAACTGTTTGGTAAGGATTAACATGTGTCATGGGTTGATATTGTTGCATAGGCTGACTTTGAACAATAGGGACATGATGTGTTTGTTGAAATTGGGTAGGTTGTTATGGTAAATGATAAGTGGGGATATGGGTGTTAAGAGGTTGAGATGGTTGGAGCATACGATGGGTAGGAATGTAAGTGTGAAGAGGTTGAGATGGTTGGACAAGCCTATTAATAGTGGATGAAATAGAATTGTCAAAATGGGATGTGGGTGGAATGCGATCCACCAATTTAGGAGATTGGGAGGATTGAGAGATTGTAGGATATTTTTGGAGTAAGAAGTCATATATGGGGTTAGGAGGAGGCCCGAGTGTCTCTAGAGGAGCGGGAGATGGTGGTGTGGTCAGTTTAGGAAGATTAGCTTGATGAGGGATATGAGGATTAGTTTTAAGATAGGGATAATCATGTATGACATGGTTCTTAGGAAGCAAGGTCATGGAGACTGGAGGTTGAGTAACTGAAGGCATGGTTTTGAGTTTAGAATCTTATTGGACAAGATCATTAGAGGAATTAACTTTATTGGGTGGAGGACATTGTTGTTTTATTTCCATTTGAGAGAGAGTGACAATAGGTGTGAAATAGAGAAACATTTGTTTATGTATTTTGTTGACAAACAAATCAAGCAACATATTTTTTATCATCATGATTAATTCAGAGGGTGTGAAAAGAAAAGTGGATATCAAGGTGCCTAAGGAATGATTGTTTAAGGATAGTTTCAAGTAGTTTTGTCTTGGGAGATGTCTGAGACGGTTTCCTGTTGGGTGTTCAAATCCCAATCAGTTAACCAGGTGAGAGGAGTATATTGATGTGTTGATTTTTTTCGTGAAGTCTCAGGATATGTGTGATAATGTTTGATGCAGAGAGTTAGAACCCTTATTTAGGCTATGTGATCAGGCATGATGCAGAAAAGAAAGGTTCTTTTTAAAACCCAAAATGAAATGTGACGTTCGATGCATACAATCACTTGATGTACCTGAGGAATTATTTTCCCTGTTACTTGATGTAACAGTGATGATGGGTAAATTGGAAGGAGAGATCATTGGCTAGGAATTCCCGAGTAAACTAAAGTTGCACTGTTTATAATTGGGGATGAGGTCGGTAAAAGTGTTTTGTGTGATGTGTTTGATTTCAATATTGGTCTTTGAATTTAATTAAGGGATGTCACGTTGTGGAGTTTGTAGATTTCACCTAATAGGAAATGAAACAGTGGAGAAATGACACATGGGAGATATTCTTAGAAAGAGTATATTTGATGTTTTCTGCATGAAGGATTGTGGATAGCAACTTGGGTTGTGACAGGTGTTTCAAAAAGAGATAGTTTTGCAGATGTTAGTGAAGAACATAGTATGGTAAATTTCATGGTTGTAAAATAAAATAAAAAACATTAGTTAATATGTTAATACCAAGATGATGGGGTGTTGAGTAAGTCAATTGGTAGTATAAACATAGTGATTATTTAAGATTAAGAAAACCGAATGTAAGGTAAAGGGATATGAAATAATTAGATTTATACTACGCAACGGATGGAAATAAAAGATAGGAATGAAATAGAGGAAAGGATTTACTAAAGATAAGGACTATTACAAAATGAGGGAAATGAAGAATGTATTTATCAAAGATTCAATTAAAATAGAAGTTACAAGCAGCTAGGTATGAAGATTATAAACAAATATAAGTTAATTTGACACAAACAAAAGGTGTATAAAGATCTAGGCTTAGATGAGTAATAGCTAGACCAAAAGGAGAAAATGACAAAGATAAATGAAAGTCTTTCTAAACATAATGAGGAGCGTTCCATGGAAAAATATAAACTGAATAAGATCGTTATCATGTGGATTTCTAAAAGATAAAATACAGATGTAGAAAGACTGAACAATTTTATCAATGAGTAAGTAAGAAGGAAGTATGACGTGGAGCGAGGAACAATGATAGAGGAATTGGAAATAAGTATGATTGGAAGTGGAGTGGGAAGGGGAAAGGGCATGGAGGAAATATAAAGCAGGAATGGAACCAATGAATCTTTTCACATTTTGAAAATCTAAACGAGTGTAAGATAAGGAATGGTTCCAGAAAACATCTAAAGGATTGTAAGCCAGTCGTTGTTAAAAGACTATACAGATTCTATTAGATGAGCTTGGATAAGATTGATGAAACTGGTTGGAAATAGTTAGAAGGGTATGTATGAGAGACTTTTGAGTCTCCGTGTAAATTGGAAGGAAGAATGAAATTGGAGATGGTGATTCATAAAAGAGTATTGGGCATCTAATAGTTTTGTGAATGGATGCTTATAATATACTGATGATCACATGAGACAAGGATAACAACGTTCCATGAAAGAATGCGAGCTCAAAGCATATGATAGGATCTAGAGATAATGAAATGGAAGGGGAAATCTTGGCAGTGATAGGAGAAGTTCTGTGTTGTAGATAATAGATCAGATTCTCCAAATGAAGGACAGGAACTGAAGGTAGAATGGAGGGGGTTAGCGTAAAAGGATTGCGGTTGTCATAGAAAGGGGATGAGTATGTTTAGGAGAATTGGACTGATAATGTCTAGCAGAAAAAGAAGAAATGACAAGCGCATGCCTTTATGGGGTAGATATATGGAGAATCTAGAAGATGGACTGGAAAGAGTAAAGAAAGTGGAGGGATATGATGTGTTAGGAGCAGATGAAGGTGAGGAGAGGACACAGTGGATGAGAATTAATGAGAGAGAAATGAAGAAACAAGACATGAAATGAATGGGTCCTAGAAACAGATGATGGAGATGAAAAGCAGGGTAAGGAGGAGTGGTGTTTGTGAGAATAGAGGAGGTGAGAGGATTTGATGATGGGGATCTAATGGGAAAATGTAGATGGTGAGAATGTGGAGTGGTGGGTGAGTGTAGGATGACAGATCATTCTTTATAAGTAAGACTTTCAATGGGGGATGGTTAAGTAGGATCACCGAGCTGAAGAAGAAGAAGAAGAAGGATAATGAAAATACTGAGAAGTGTATATCAAAAAGGAATAAGAGATTGAAAGAAGATGATATAGGTGATAACAAGGAAACAAATGAGTTTGACATGACTATGAAGGAATATATGCAATGTAGATGGAGAATGTATGGGCAATCCTTAATTGGGATGCCCACTTTTACAGGTGGATTGATGATACAAGTGTGTTAAGCAAAAATGAGGAGTGGAAAGACATTTTTGGTGGTGATTTTCATCCACTGAAAGAGGAAATGGTGGAGAATCTTATATAGCAAGAGGATCCAATGAAGAAGATATACCTTAACTAATATTCTCTTGAGATGATGTAGGATGGTTAAGTAAGATTGTTAAACTGAAAGTGGAGAGATGAAAGGGATTAAAGAGGAAAGGCAAGTAAGATATATGACGTGAATGAAAGGGGTCATGAAAGGTGAAACATGAACTATTTGAGTCAAGAGCAATGGTATAAAGAGTTATAGACATCATAGGAGATAAGGATCTTTGGACTAGGTATGTCGTTTTAACTTAAGAATGGAGCTCAAGTAGCCTTCACTTGTGATGCAACGCAATCAATGTAGAATTTAGCAACCGAAATGATGTAGATCGAGCGAAGGGATAATTTGGATGTTATAGTCATGAAAGATGTATTCTTATAAGCGATGATCTATTTGACATGAATGAAACTTAGTGTGTAGCAAGATCGTATGGAAACTAGTTTGAATGCTCTGATTAGAGATAAACATGGTGAGGTTATTGGCCACTCAAGTCATTGCACTTGGAGACAATGTAGGATGTTAGGTACATGGGTAACGATTTGAATTGAGTCATAACTAGGCATTGTTGAGTGAAATATGGGAGAAATATTCAGAGGTAGTCATTGTAGTTTGCTGAAAAATGGAATTAAAGAGATGACTTGTACATGGTAAGATAGGTTCGGTTAGGTGCTGTTGGATTAAGTCTATGCTTAGGTAAGGGAGAAATGGAAGGAAAGCTGAGTGGGTAAAGATGATCAGTTGTGGAGTTTTGGAAAAATGTTGAGAAAATGAAGGCTCAATCAATGTTGGGAAACTTTCCAGATGAGTAAGAGAGTACGTGCATCCTTTGAGGAGTATGAAGCTTGGTACATGGGATATTGGAATGAATGGGAGAATGGGGAATCAATTGCATACAGTGATTTTTAGCTTCACATAGAGAGGGATAGTGGAATTTTGGATCTAACCATTAGGGGGGTACTGAGATGTGGGAATACACCCTTGGACCCTTTGCATGTGCTGGGAGTTTGAAGGATGAACGAGAAGTCTATGAAGTAATGGAAGGGGTGTCATATCAGTGGATTTGTGAGGAAAGCGGACCACATAATTGAGGGAAGATATGTGAAATGGGGTGAGAAAAGAGCTCGAAGGGGTGGAGATGTGGGAGAGGTACAGTATCAGAACTAAGTTATCAAAGTGGATATGCTAATGAGATGGGTGAGTGGGATAGTGCAATGCATTAAGAGGTTATGAGTTTACCAGAGTAGGACAGGGAAAACATTAAGGATGATGTGGATAGGTTTTAGATAAAGTATGAGGATGAATAGATGGGTGTGGTGAATGTTAGTGGTCGTGGGTGGATAAAGGTCCTAAGTGGAGTAATGGGATAACTTTCCGGTAAATGGGAAATGGAGATAGACATTGGTGTAGGGAAAAGTTAGATAGGGAGATAGGTAGTGTAGGAAGTAGGATTTATTATATATGAAAATTGTGTGGATGTGATAGATGTGGGTGTGTGAATTAGATTCAATGTAGTGTGTGTGAAGTGTGAACTTATCCCCTAATGAGGATATATCTTTATCAATAAGGTTATGGACGATAATTCCAATTTATTTCATAATAATTCGATGTTTTAGCCCAGGGTAATTGTTATTTATCTACTTAATTAGTATTAATATTATTATTATGATTATTAATAAAAATGCACTTGATATGAGTATACTGACCATATAACCAGCCAATTAAAAACCAAAAGCACTTACCTCCGAGATGACCTAAACCATTGAATGTAAAAAGTACACCACTTAGAGGGAGATAATACTAACCCTATGAACAAGTGAGTTAGAAAAATGAAAGATGAAAAATATATATCACGTGATGAAAACTAAAAGAATAAGGTTAATTTTAGGAATAAAAGCCTATGAAGGTAGTATTTCAACAGAAAACAAGAAGAGCACGTACCTTCTGGCAAGAATTCAATGAGATGGACTAGACGAGATTGAAAAATATTAAGATTTTGCAAACAAGCAATTTAGAAAAGATGAGTAAAATAATAAACAAAATGACTAGATCTAGGATCTGGTCCCACTGGATGTGCCAAATGTTGTACATGAAACCTTGTTCTCATGTGAGTAAAAGCCGATATTGGAAGCTGCCAATAAATTCAAATGATGGAGGGCTTAGGACCTCAGATGCAGATGTGAATCTATAATGCAAAGAAGATAGATCGGTGATAACAAAAGCTAGATCTACAAAACTAAAATAGATGTGATTAGATAGAAATATGCGGGGGTTGCCCAGAAGATCCTAATTCCAAGAGGATGTTAACTCCCTTGGAGGATGTCAACCCCCGTGTCTAAAAAGATAGCAATAAATGATGAACAATAGTTATCATGTAGAAATAATGGAATATAAAATGACAAGTAACTAAAATGATGAGGGGACTTAGCTTGTGCTCTAATATGGGGATTGAACTAGGCATCAAGATGACAAGATGATGAACAATGGAAAAGATTTCTCCCTCAAACTTGCAGAACTTAATTAAGCTCTTTCTTCTCTTCTCCTAAAAACTTCAGTATGCTGAGATTTCATATAGATTCTTCCTCCTCCTTTTTGGGTCTAGGTCCAGGTCTTTTCTCTCCTTCCAGGGTTTTCGGGTCCTTCAAAGATGGGGGAAAAACCCATATTTATAACTTGGAGGTGAGGTTAGATTGGAGTTAACGAGTAACCGGGGTTGGGTAAAAAACCTGAGTTAAGAGGTATAATGTGATCATGCGGGGCCCATGGTTTGATTTATTAGGTGGAGTGGAGGACATGATTTGAATGGGTAGGTGAGATAATAGGTTCCATCTTTTGAATTTAAGAAAGGGGTGTCAGATGGGTGTATTATTACCCATAAATTGAATAAAATTGATACATGGGAGATAATGCCAAAATTCAATTATTCAATGGGCTAATATGGAGCCCATTTGATAATTAATTAAATTTGGGTGAGTAAATGGATGGGATTTATTGAAATTAAAGAAAAAGAAAAGCAAGAGTGAGAGTTGAATGAATGTGAGATGATGGAGGGGTGCTATACCAAAAATTGGCATCTACAATTGAAGTAGACATTAAAAACAATCTAACATAGTACTGTGTAAATCAATTACCATCTATAAACCTGCACAATTCTACAAACGTAAAACTTAAAAACGTGGACACTATTTTCAAGGAAAATCAATTCATTATATAACCACATGCCTTCATCTACCTACATTTTTATGAATATGAAAATAAGGTCCATTTTGTACCAATCTTTTATCTCACAAAATTTATATATTTATAAAATTATGAGTTGCCTCCATATTACGATACGATGATTCTTTCACTCAAAATAAATACCATAATATTCTATAGACACGGATCTAATTAGTATATAGAGATGAAAATCACAAAATAAAAACAATACTTTTGTTGTTTGTGTGAAATAAATTTTAGGTGCAGAATCTAGATCAACCATTATTTATATAACTAATTTTAGCTAAACACGGTGATCTCGGTGACAGATTCACGGGAGTAATGTTCTTTTAAATGATGGAATGATACCAACCTATATTGACATGGACGAATGAAACACCCTACAGGGTCCATCAAAACAGGTACGTCTACTGAGCGGATGCAAGAAAAACCTGCAACAAATACGCAAACATCAATAATTCCCTACAAAATATACGTAAAAATTTCCAATGTGTACATTTCACAAGCTACGTATTATTTCTTATTCAAGGATGTTAGAACGGTCCACCATTTTGTGAATTCCAACATACTCTTCATTGTTTTCCCCAACTGTACTATATCTCATCATCTGTTCACAAAATAAGATGCCAGAAACAATAGGGAAAATAGATCTCCAACCATTGTGTGCCGAGTGCATGGCAGAGGGGTGTTTGTGCTTCAATGACCAAAAAGATCATGATCGTTGATGCCTCTGCTACTTATCATAAGGGAAGGCAGTTTCCACTTGTGATAATGCCTTTTTGTGTAATAATAAAAGGAAACCTAATTTAAACTATAATATAACAAATCTATTATAGTAAATTTAGTAGTACAAATTAATTGGACTTTAATAAATGATCAAAATGCTCAATTTATTTCAATAAAATTTAAATTTCTCAAAGTGCAATTTTTAAAATCCAATACATGTAAACCCAATTTTATGGTAAGTATGATTGGTTTATTTTTGATTCCTTATTATTAAGTTTTGTTGGCATGACTTATCTAGCACACAAAAACTTGGATGATGCCATCCTTTTTCAATGTCACTTGACTACCCCTTAAACATGCCATGTTTCATTCTGTTATGTAAATTTCCACATGTCTCTTCTTTCCACGTCAGGAAGGATTCATCCTCTTGTAACAGATTTGAAACACAAGGGCATCACCACAGTGGATAGTTGACTATAGTTTGATTTACATCCCACTCTCCCCCCTCTAAAAAATTCATTTATCATAAAATGCCTCACACCATCGCAACTTTAGAAATAGAAAATTGATTAATACTCCCAACTGAATGATCCAAGCATAAATAATTTGCAGAGGTTTAATCCTCCTAGGTGATCCCCATCTAGGAATTATAGAGTAGAAGTGAGGGGCATGGCTTAGGATTGTAGAAAATGTGGGCTTCACCTAAAAATTTCAAATTATTTGGCATATGGGATGCTTCGAAATGTTATTTGGTGTAGGGCATGGTGGGTTCCATTTGAAATGACGATGACAAGGAAATGATGAGGTAGGCAGTGTTGTGCCATATAGGTTCATCCATGTTGGATTATCATTGCTATGTGTCCACATAGTTTATGAATTTTAACAAAGGAAGGCTTGACGAGATTTGAAGGCTCTGTTTGGTTGACTGAAATTGAGGTGGGATAAGAAGAGCCACTTATGTTTGTGTGTTCTCTTTATGGTCAACCAATTTTGATAACTATCACTAACATGTCTAACATAGGGCCCTTTGTTGCATTTCATCTTCTGACAAAATATTCATTGACATAGATTTTAAATTATTTAAAAATAAATAAATAAATTCAAAGGTTATTTTCATCATATGATATTTTCCAATATTATGAAATTTTGTGTTTTACCCACCCCAACAAATCCAGATTAAAATTTATGAGCACCCTAGGAAGAACTGGAGCTAACACCTTTTATAAATAAAAAATATTCTATAGTAGACAAAATAATTAGCCATAACCAAATGTTGGATTACTTGATATGTTTTTCCTTAAGAATGCATCTCCGACATGGGGGCGTATGCACAAAGAAGGGGGGCCAAAAAGTGGACACAAATCTATTTTTTGGCCATTTTGGCCATAACACGCTCACATTATGGCTCAGTCGCGCTATAACACGAAAAGTGAAAATCTAGGTCGCGTTATAATGCAATCATGTTACGGATCAAGTTTACCAAGTTGAAATGAGCTAGCATTATAGCGCGCTCCGTTATGGTTTTCTATGTGTTTTTTCACGTTATCCCTCCCAAATGGACATATTCTGCATTAGAAATAGGAAAACGAGCATGTTATAACACTAGCGCGTTATAACGCACTCGTGTTTCATCTTGTTGGGGTATGGAATACCCAATCCAAAGGCTTGGATTTCCAAACCAGAGGTTTGGACTATGTATTATGTGATTAAAACCATGTTTGACAGAAAAACATCAAAATTTCACATGTGCACCCCAATATCTCATGCATTAAAACATAATATTAAAAAATAAATAATACTATGATTTCAAACTTGTTTTTACCTTGATGACAATATAATTCTTTCTAAAATCTGATTAGTTTAAGGCTTTCATCCATAATTTCTTTTACTAGAGCTTTGTTTTCTTGTAAAAACCTATCCATACATTTTGGTGCACAATTTACGATTTTTTCATCCAAATTTAAAAAATGTGGTTTTTTTCTAAAATCCATTCTACATGCACTCAAAAAAATAAAAAAATAAA
This sequence comes from Taxus chinensis, assembly GCA_019776745.2. Taxonomy (NCBI): domain Eukaryota; kingdom Viridiplantae; phylum Streptophyta; class Pinopsida; order Cupressales; family Taxaceae; genus Taxus; species Taxus chinensis. The sequence goes on from CM034151.1 coordinate 113,911,301, forward strand.
AAATGACTTTTTTCTCAAAGTTATGGGGGTGCACACACAAATATTTCATTTTCAGGATATGTGCACTTTGAAAATTAATAAAAAAAATTATATATTCATCCAAAAATTATGAAAATTTAGTGGAACCTCGTACATGGTCTCAGCTAAATTTCTACCAAAGGTATTTTAAAATAAAATTATACAACTCAATAAATGGAGGGGGCGCACACACAATAGGTTCTTATCATTTTTTCACAAAAATAAACATACTTTGTGTGCGCACAACATTTGAGCCTCTTAATCTCTACCATTTTTTTGAAAAAATTAGCAATTTAGAAACTAGATTCTGAGCTCTACTTTATTTATTCTTATCACTTTGTCAAATTTTGAGCATAGGCATGCTGAATTATTCAATGAAGTTCAGGTTTTGCTGATTTCAGGAAAAAGGTGTCCCTTTTTGACCTCCTTTTAGCCCCTCATCTTTGTGCACTTACCCATGGCTGTAGATTTATTTTCTTTTCTAGCCAAAGGAACATGAAGGTCCTTCTGATACAATTAATCCTCCATCTGCATATTCCACAAACCAAATTTCTTCCCATTGAACTTGTAAACCCTCGATCTGCCCTCATCTACCATAGATCTCACTCAAGCTAATCTTTCCCTGCGATTTACCACTTCAGAAAAAACCACCAAAGCTCTAATACAAGTTAAGAATTAAATAAAAAATATGTAGAAATAATTCCTCAAATCATAGCAACAGGAAACTATTTAGCAGAATTGTACTTGTAGAAATATAACATCATATATAAACAATGTACACAAGAAGAGAAGACATGATTTAACGTGGTTCACCCAATGTGAGCTACTTCCACCAAGAAATTGCTCATATTTTTTATCACAGTATTCTCTCAATTACAATTGCACAGTAATCACTCATGAAATCACAACATAATTCCCAAAGATGCTAAACCACATATAAGACTCCTAGATCATTTTGATCACTCTAGATCTTCTAAGACTCCAAATATATTTGATCACTTCAGATACATTAGGATTCCTCTAATACCTATATTTATAATATTACAATCCTTATAGGAAATTCTATAACCGACCCTAGAAAAAATTTGTTTAAAAAATTCATGACTGTAAAAAGTCGTGACCTTTCAACTTCTCATGGATGAAAATCTGTCACTGTGAAAATAGTCAGTTAACCACCAGTTACAGAAAATACACAACAATTTCGTAGCATGAAAAGCAACAAACGACTGGAGAATTCTCTTGAAGTCTAAACTTAACTGTTCAAACTCCAATGCTTCAATACTGATTACAGAAGACAAAAAAATAGGCTCCACACCCCAACAATCTCCCACTTGGAGACTGTTCCCACTGAGTAAAGTTATCAACCCTTCATTATCACGCATGAAGGCCAACCAAAGTTGAACACATCTTCAAATTCTCCCTTTTGACTACCTCGGTCATCATATCTATAGGATTTTGACTGGTATGAATCTTTTCTAGCTTCAACTTATCTTCTTTCAAAGATGCCTTGATGAAATGATATCTCAACTGAATGTGCTTCATCCTAGAGTGAAAAGCGAAGTTCTTCGCCAAATGAATAATGCTTTGACTATCACTATGTAGTCTCCAAAATTTATTTTTATGCCCCAACTCATCAAACAACTGATCTAGCCAAATCATGTCCTTGCTTGCCTCTATGGCAGAAACATACTCAACTTTTGTGGTTGACAAAGCCACAACCTTTTTTAACCATGAAATCCATCTCACCGTTATATCACCAACCGTAAATACATAGCATGTTGTGCTCCTCCTGATGTCCAAATATCCTATCATGTTCAAATCTACATAGCCATGCAATGTAGTTTCCGATCCATCGAAACAAAATGTTGCTCCCATGGTCCCTCTCAAATACCGAAGGATCCACTTCACTTCCTATCAATGCTCTCTACCTAGATCATTCATAAACCTGCTCACTGATCCCACTGCATGGGAAATATCAGGCCTAGTGTATACCATATCATACATCAAGCTACCAACCGCTAATGAGTATGGTACCATGGATATCTGGATTATGTCCTCCTTAGTCTTGGGACTCTGCTCCTTTGATAATTTACAGTGACCTACCAAAGGATTACCAACCAGTTTAACATCTTGCATACTAAACCTCTCCAAGAACTTCTTTATGTACTCTTCTGGAGATAATACCAGCTTCTTGTCCTTGATGTTCCGAGTTATTCTCATACCAAGTATTTGCTTTTCTGCCTCAAAATCCTTCATAGCAAAGGAGTCACCTAGTTACTTCTTGAGTGCCTTTATTTCCTGCATGTTATTCCCTGTAACAAGCATATCATCCACATACAAGCACAAAATAATATAACTACCATCAAGAAACTTCTTGATGTACATGCAATGTTTTGAGTGGCACCTGGGGTAGCCCTGCTCCTTCATAAAACTTTCAAACTTCTTGTACCACTGTCATGGAGCTTGTTTCAAGCTATACAAGCTCTTCTTCAATTTACACACTAACCTCTCCTTCCCTTTGACCTCATAGCCCTATGGCTGCTGCATATACAATTCCTCCTCCAACTCACCATGAAGGAATGTAGTCTTCACATCCAATTGCTCTAAGTGCAAGTCTTCTACTGCTACTAAACCAAGAACATTCCTAATAGAACTCATTTTAAAAACAAGAGAAAAAATTTCATCAAAGTCTATACCTTTCTTCTGTGCAAATCCCTTAACCACTAACCAGGCCTTGTACCTTTTTCTACCTCCATCTTCCTCTTTGATTCTATACACCCACTTGTTCTGTAATGCTTCTTTTCCCTCGGGTAACACCACCAGATCCCAAGTCCGGTTCTCTATAAGAGATTTATGATCTTCATACATGGTTTGCTCCCACTTATTCTTGGCATCCACCTGCACTACTTTCTCAAAGCACTCTAGCTCTCCACTATCATTGAGTAATAATTAATTCAAAGACGGAGTAAAACATTTAGGTTCCCTTATTACCCTGGAATATCTTCTCACCTCAGGAGTTTGGGCTTCCTGATGAGTAGGTTCTTGAACTAGATGGACCAAAACATGTTGCACCTAAACCGGCCCCTTAGACACTTTTTCATCCACAATTTCCTCTAACACTTTGTATTCTTTCTTTGATTCCTATTTCTATTCCTGCAACTGATATTTATACATGCCTTTTTTTATCAAAGACAATATCTCTAAACTGAAATATTTTCTTGTCCTTAAGACTCTAAACACAAAAACCAAAGGCATCCTCACCATATCCAATAAAGGTACATTTATAAGACTTAGCATCTAACTTTGTCCTATCATCTTTATCAATGTGAACAAATACCTCACACCCAAACACTCTAAGAAATGAGTAATCAATTTTCTTTCCAGACCAAGACTCCTCAGGTATACCTCCATCCAAGGTCATAGAGGGTCCTCTATTAATCGGATAAACAACTATGCTCACCGCTTCTACCCAAAACATGAGTGACAATCCCACATGTAATCTCATGCACCTAGCACACTCCATGATTGTCCTGTTCATTCTTTCTGACACTCCATTTTCCTGTGGAGTCTTTGGAACCATCCTTTTCCTATGGATCCCATTTACCAAACGTTAATCAATAAATTCATTATTGTAATACTCCCCTCCATTATCTGATCTGAGACATTTCATCTTGAGACTTGTTTCATTCTCAACCAAGGCTTTCCATTTTTTGAAAGTTTCAAACACATCAGATTTATTTCTAATGCCATATACCCAAACTTTTCTAGTTTCATCATCAATGAAAATCACATAATAATATGAACCACCAATAGAGTTTACCTTAGCTGGCCCCCATACATCTGTATGCACCAACTCCAACTTGACCTCCTTCTTGGTAGGTCCAACCTTGAGGAATCTCACCTGCTTTTGTTTCCCATAAACACAATCCTCGTAGAATTCCAAATCTATCTCTTTTAATCCGGGCATCCTGTTATTTATAATATACATGCACCCTATTGACTCATATGACCAATTCTTTGGTGCCAAAAAGTTGCATCTCCATCTGCAACAACTAAATTACAATAATCAACACCACCGGTTAAATACAAAGTACCAATTTTCTTACCTCTTACAACCACAAGATATCTCTTAGTAACCTTCTAAGAGTCCGCTATAAAACTGACCGTACAACCGTCACTACCCAACTGAACTATTGCTATTAAGTTCCACCTTAACTTAGGCACATGCCTAACATCCTGAAGTATCCATTTGTTCCCATTCTACATTTTCACCTGAACACAACCTTTCCCTATTATGTTGCATGGTTCATCATCACCAAGATATACATGTCCAAAATCACCTTCAAAAAACTCAATAAAGTAATGTCTATGTGGGGTGGCATGGAAATAAGCCCCTGAATCTAACACCCAAGACTCAACGATATTATCTAAGGAAAGAATTAAGGCATCTCGACAAACATTACCTACTGCCACATTTACCTCCTTAGTCTCCTCCTTATTGTTCTTCTTATCCCGAAGAGTCCATCAATATTTATTAGCATGACCAACCTTCCCACAGTGCCAACATTCCAACTTGCTCTTGGACTTTGACCTTTTGTGATCATTTGACTTCCCACTGTTACCTTTCCCTCTATTCTTTTATCTCCCTCTGCTCTCCACCCAAAGCATTTCTAGAAGTAGAAGAATCCACGGAGCTCTTCCTTCACATTTACTCACTCGAGATCACACCTATCACATCTTCAAACTTAAACTTTGAATTATTAGAGACTGAATTACATATAGCCATAACCAAGTTGTCCCAACTATCTAATAAGGAGCACAAAATCAACAAAGCCCTGACCTCATCATCAAATTCAATTTTCAACGATTTTAACATAATCACAACCGTATTAAATTAATTCAAATGATTAAAAACAAAACCATTCTCAGCCATCTTCATATAAAATAATTTTTTCATCAAAAATATTTTATTAAAGGCAGAGGGTTTTTCAGATAACTTCCCCAACTCATTCATGAGACCTTCTGTGGTCTTCTCCTGTGATATGTTGAAAGCAACCGAAGATTCAAGACATAACTGAATTTCCCCAAGTGTCTTTCCATCCAACAACTCTCAATCCTCATCTGACATGGCTATAGATTTCTTTACTTTTCCAGCCAAAGGAACATGGAGGTCCTTTTAATACAAGTAATCCTCCATTTGCATTTTCCACAAACCAATGTTCTACCCATTGAACTTCTCAACCCTCGATTTTCCCTCATTTTTCATAGTTCCCAATCAAGCTAATCTTTCCTTGCGATTTACCACTTCAGCAAAAAACCACCAAAGCTTTGATACTATTTTTTAGGAATTAAAGAACAAATATGCAGAAATAATTTCTCAAATCACAGCAGTAGGAAACTATTTAGCAGAATTGTACTTACAGATATATAATAACATATATAAACAATGCACAAAATAATACAAGACACGATTTAATGTGGCTCACCCAATGTTGGCTACATCCACCAAAAACTTGCTCAGATTTATTATCACAATATTCACTTAGTAACAATTGCACAACAATCACTAATGAACTCACAACAAAATTCCCAAAGATGTTAAACCAGATCTAATACTCCTAGATCTTTTTGATCACTCTATATCTTCTAAGACTCCAGATCTCTTTGATCATTTCAGATACAATAGGATGCCCCTAATACCTCTATTTATAATATTACAATCCTTTTAGGAAATTCTATAACCGACCCTAGAAAAAAGTCTTTTGAAAAAGTCATGACTTGAAAAATTCGTGACCTTTCAACTTGTCACGGATGAAAATTCATCATTATGACAACAATCGATTAACCGCCAGTTAAAAACAAATATGCAACAATTTCACAACACCAAACATAGCAGACGACTGTAGAATTCTCCTAAATTCTCCAAACTTAACCATTCGAATTCCAACTCTTCAATGTTGATTCCAAATGACTAAAAAATAGGATCCACACCCCAACATATCCCACTATATTTGTTTCAAGATACATATGGGAACCTATAGGGGTTGGATTAGATCACACTCATATTTGCACTAGCACCTAGGAGAACTACATGAGACTTGATCCCGCATGAGGGAATGTAATGGGACACTTGGATTTACTCATTTGGGTCAAACACTAAGGATATTATAGCCTCATGACATACATGATTTATCCTTTTGGTTATCTAATTATTTGATGAATGGTATTGTATGATTATATAGATTTCAATTTGTTACATGTGATTATAAGTCATACTAAGGTTAAGTTCAAAGAGAAACAACATACAAAAAATTATATTTCTAGACAAGCGAAGCAAACATGAAGTTAATGATCATGAGTATTAAAGGGTCCAAAATTATATATCTCTGGTCAATACTATATAGTTCTAGGATTGTACCGTAAATATTTACTATGGTCCTACACAAACTCAATTTCTAGTTTGAGAAATGATAACAACGCATCTCCAGATTTTGATCTACCTTTTCCACCTATCTACACATCTAGATCTCTGTTTTTTTGAATTGTACCTAAGTCTTCATCTTCCTTGTGTATTTGAGCTATTGTTTCCATAGTGAACATTGTTCCAAGTATTAATGCATTATTTTGGTTATGTACAATTAATTACAAATTGATTAGATTAAAATAATCCCCTATAACAAACCCTTACATACTATTTATTGTTGTGCACTTTACATAACATAAATTAATTAGGGTGTAAACACACACAAGAGTATATTTATTTCTCTACACCATCAGTGGATACACTTAAATATTTTAAAACTAATCGTTCAAAGTGGCTACGAAATTTCTACAAGATTTCATCAAAGATTGCAATGTCTTTTAGAGTTCATAATTTATTTCCTCATATCAAGAAGAATGTTGGATCAATTGTGTGAGGCATCATCACTTTATGCACAGGAGACAAATTTAGTATAGTATACATTAGTCACATGTTTTTTGTATGGTAATGCATCAATCTTTTATAATAGTTCACACTAATAGTGTCTCTTCTTCTTAATAACACACATCTAACCTTTAAATTTCAGTCATTAGAGCTATATTGAGAGAATACACGTGAATTAATAGAGCATATCATAACATAGTATTATGTATGATGGTACAAACATGGAACGTAACTTTAGGAGTTTTGAATATAACAATTTTATCAAAGTTAACCTGAATTTTACCTAATATAATAGTTGTAGTTGTTGAGCCAACTCAAGTTTGAGTTGTATTTTGGGACGTATCTTGTATAGTATATTGGGATAAATGGTAGTATCATATTGATCATTTTTAGGTTGGAGGTGATATTGTAAGTAGGTATGTATTACATTATATAATCATGCCACTAATCTTATGTTAGGGGACTCTCGTAAAATTAATAATATGGTATAAACTAGTCAATTTAGTGTGATTTTGTGTTATAGTGTTATACTTATAAAGATTTAAAATTAGCGATAAGAGATATTAGGACCTATAGTTTTTTTAACATATCACCCTTGATATATCTCTTTGTGTTTCCATGAGTTTATTTCTATGACTAAATAAAGATAGATGAGCTCAAAGTTACATACTATTTGCATTTGTATGTTGTGAATTTTAATCATATTATTATGTGAAGTATGTTGAGGTTTGCATAATATAAGACATCCTATAATATGATTGTGACTAAATCAATGTCCAACCTTGAGAAGATATAAGGTTTTACACAAAGTGAATTCCCTTCTTGAAAATATAGAGGGATTTAATTTCAAGAGATTTATCAAGTAAAAGCTTATTATTAGTGGAAATCGGGGACCACCAAATGTTATATTCACTAAAAGAATGCCCTAGTTTAAACCCATAACAAACTCAATTGAGGAGTAAATTAACTAAGTCAAAGTACTTCCAATGATCCAAAACAAGAATTAACTCTCGATATTGACTAGGTGGGGGTAATTATTAGATTTTGGAGACTGTTATTCTTCCAACTTGTTTTACCATGAGGAAAGACAATATAGATATAGTGATAACGATTTTTCCATACTTTAGAGCCTTCAATGGATCAAATAATACATTTGGAATAGAGGGTGGTGCTTTATCTTGAGAACATCAATGATTTCCATACCTCTGATGCAGGAGCATCAGATTTGTATATAAATAAATTTTGGTTTGTCATGATTTTTTGTTTGTATTAGGTTGAGGGGGTCCTTTCATGTGTTCTCGTATCTTTAATGGGTATCTTAGGTCCCTCCATGTATCTTAAATGAGTTTGTTGAAGTTTCCTCCAAAAAGGAGAATTATTTTATTTGAATCTTTTAAGCTTGGTCTAAGAGGTGTAATGATGCAAGTGAGCTCATGAAAGGTTGTAAAAGGTTTTAAAAGAGCTCAAATCATGTATCTATGGTATTATCACCCTTATGTCAAGTATCCTCATGTAGTGGTTAGTCACCACCATAGTTAGGGTTAAGAAATTAATTATTTTACACACCTTTTAGGTCACGGATGAATTCATTCAAATAGAGAAAGAAGAAGATAGCAATAAGAAGAAGGATTTGGATGTCAAAGGATAGAGAAGAGGAACTAGAAGAGGAAAGAACATGAGTTAGGAGGCATGAGAAATGTGTAAAACCATGTTTTCGTAAAGAAATGAAGAAAAGGCTCTTGTATATATGAATGAAATGAGTATTTTTTATGAAAATATCTTTGTGAATGAATTAATTAAGTTTAAAATGGTGTGTTGGGATGTTTTTTATCCTAAGAATGACTCTAAATGTTGGTAATGATACTTTAGTTGTATATTTGTTATGAATAGATTAGTGACTTGATGAATAAATTGTATTTTCGAAGAGTTTTAGAGTTATGGCATTGGAAAGGTGATTGAACAAGTATTTGGAGCATGTGAGAAGATGTAAAATGTATGAAATAACTCTCTTTTGTGTCTCAAATAACAAAATAAGTGAGAATCTCTGTTTGAAGGAAAAACATGTGTGTTTTCTTGAGCATTCTTAGGCTAATTTAGTAAGAAAAGGGTAAATGAGGAATTGGAAACTAAGACTAATATTGGAAATCAAGGGAATAAGGATTAGAATGTATTTTCAAGAGTTATAATGTATTCTCAAGAGTTAGAATGTTAAAAAGTGTATTTGAAGTATTTGATAGATGAATTGTGTGTTGAAAAACTAGGGTATCCTTGTGGCAAGTAAATACAAATTGTGTTGTTAGGAATAATTTATAGGGGTTCAAGGGGAATGATAAAAAGAATAAAGGTGAAGAAGGTTTGGAAAGAGCCTAAATGGTAATAATTACCTCAACATTGCAAGATATGAAATATTTCTGTTATCCAAAATAACTCCCCTAGTTATTTGGATAACTTATATTTCCATTCTGGCTTAGAGGTTCTACATTGCAGGTTGCACTCATTTAAATTTTTCTCCTAACACATTTCCTTGGTTCCTATTCCTTGTGTGCCCTTGCATGCCCCATTTCCTATGGTTCCCATCTTCTCTGTCTCTTCTCCTCTATTATGTTATATTTCCCCTTACGCCCAATCTCTGTGCATTCACCTTCTTCCCAACAGTTCATGCACACTTCGCAAACACTTCAGACTTGACTAAGCCCCTAACATTCTTAAGAACCCCCTTCCTTACTACCACACATTACTTTGTAATGATTACGCCTCTACCATACATTCCTCCCGCGGGTATTCCTTCTGTTCCTTCCACACATATCTCTTTTACGTGCCTCCTTCTGCTTTCTTCTTCCGCACCTCTTTCCTATGCCACGTGAACTGTCAGACATTGAGTGTGCTAAATGCAACCAATCAAAGCATTCCAACTTGGAACAAAAACCCTATGATGTACCGTTGCATGACACGTGTCAGAAACAATAAAACAAATGTATAGTTGGTCGATCCTTTAGCCATTCTACTCACACCACGTGTCATTAGGTGTCAAAGTGACTTGCGGGTGTCAGAATGTCATAACTTTTGTTGCAAGTATCAGATCAAGGCATAGTTTATCTTATTTAGAATATGCTATGACATGGGATACGATGCAGGATCATTCAAATTCAAATTTTGGTAAGATTGGATAGGTAAGAATTTTAAAAACATCTCTCACAACATTAATGTAGGATTTGATTGCTCTGACCACCCAATTTGATTTATATCTCGCCTCCTTCCTTCTCCTACATGCCAAAATAGATATGGGGAAGTGCATTTGATAGATTTATAGGTTGGTTTATAGGCATTCATTGTTGGTTGTTGGTGGTTGAAGATTCAAATCATATTTTCCCTCCTTCTCCTCTTCTTTCCTCATCGATTTATCTATAAATGTAAGAGCCTTTCTCATTGTAAAGGGTTGGACATTTTTGGATCCTTTAGTGTTGCTAAGGATTATGATTCTTTGCATTCTAATTTGCAAGCCTTTAGAGCTGGTTCTTGAATGTGGATGTTAGCCTCATACGCTATTCTAATAGACTGTGCATATCTGGAAGTAATAGAAACATTGTTTTCTGGTTATCTCCTACATTAATGTGTTTGTATTGTTCTTTCTTTCTTTTCCTTTATGTTGTGTGTTTGTTGTGCTATCCTAAGTCCCTTGCAACTCCATTTTATTATTGTGCCTCATGGAATTGATCGTATAACTATATTCTAGTCTGTGCTATGTGTTCCTATCCTCACTTGTGCAATATCCTTCACTTTCACTTAGAATAGACCGTATCCATCCCAATTTTCTATTGTTATCACCTCCTTAGATTAGTTTTCCCATTATCATGTTATCCTTCTATCCTTGGTCCCTTGGCATCATTAGCTTAGGTTTCCCTTTCAACATTAGGAGTAACATTAGCAGTAGAAATATGTAGAGGAACCATCCTTCTCCGAAGGTTTGTCTCAAGCATGCAAGGTTCCATAACTTGGAGACAATCCCATTGTCGCCTCAATGAATCAGTTCAACCTTATCTGAGATGGGTGTAAGTTTGAGCTCCAACAGTTTTTGGCATGCCCGGAGGGAAAAGTATTGAAATCTTAAGTTCATCAGTTCTAAGTTTTGGTGTGTGGCTTAGAGATTTCCAACCATTGGAGGCTCATTTCAACACATCTAGTGACTGCCAACACTTCCAGATCTATTATTTTTAGTAGTCATGAGCGCATTTCATGAAAAGAGTGCATACGAGACAAAACACAACAATTGAAGCATCTTTTGAGTACCTCAAGCTATCTTCAAGGATAACACGTAGCAGAAAACCCACGCGTGCATCCCCATCTCTAGCGCGCCTCACACAATCCACTCCTCATAGCAGACCTGCATGCCTTACCATGGCACAATAGCCACCTCCTCCTCTGATGAAATTTTCCAACTTCACTATCGGAAGCCCTCTTATCTGAATGCGTGCGATATGATATACCAGTAACCATGCTCAAGAGTATTCCATACTTTACTAGTGAGAATCAAGTCACCCCTGTTGAACACGTCCAAGATGTAGCAAACATGTTCTCTATCTATTTGATCATGCACGATGATGTAGCAGTCATGATGTTTGTAGCCTCATTCAAAGGGAAAGAAATCCAATGGTACATAGGTTTGTGACTTGCACCTATTACCACATGGGATGACCTTGGAATAACTCTATGTAGTTACTTTGAAGACAAGTCAAATCACCTATCATTGGTGGAGCAACTGACTACAACAAAGAGGTGCCAAATGAATAAATGACCGATTTCGATATCATATTCTCAAAGATATGGGACATAATTCCTCAAGTGGTAAGGCCTACATCCCAGCATGTGTTCCTATATTATCTAAGGGCTTTGAATAGTGACATCTAAGTCATGATTCAATCCATCGGGGGTAGAACCTTACATGTTACTTATAACATTGCAATAAGGGCAGAAAATAGTCTCATCTAGGTGGGAAAGTTATCCCCTAGACAACCTATGCCTTTATTTCTAAAAATGTATCAAGCGCCCTAGCCTTCTGTTACTCTATTCTTGATCAGATCGCACAACTATTTGCGTCCACATCCTACTCTCCCATGCAATATAAATAAGAAAAGGAATTGAAAAACCTGATTAGAAACATGTCCATTAAAGTTATATCTTTAGAAATATAGCATGAAAAATCCTTCAAAAGTAGTTCTAATCAGGGGCATAGTCAATATAATCAGCCCTGACAGATTTAATATGCAAACTAGAGATATCGACAGAACCAATAAAATGACTGATGGCATGTTGACGTGCTTCTTCCCTTATAAGTGGTTCCTCCTACACAACCCCATCTAGAACCCAGAACAATTCAAGCACTAGTTTCAGTTCAGAAAAATTTGGCATAAAAGTGAGAATGGTGCTTTCCTTGCAACATGCTTCACAGTCAGAATCACTGTGTCAGTGTTGCTCGCGCCCAGGCCTATATGATTCATGTTACTTATAATTGTGAACCTTCAAAAAGTGTAAGAAATCCTAAGAGTCAAGAAAAATCGTAAGCTCCTCCTGAGGCCAACTTTATATTATTTGGCGTAGAGGACTTCTATGCAATCAATCAAGTTGTAGAATCCTAACAGACAGCGCACCCAAGTTGCTAATAACACAAGGTATAAGAAGAGGATGATGGACTCAGGTGCACAACCTTCATCTCCCCTCACAAAAAAGGATCTTCAAAAGAAAAGAGATGTAAATAATAAATCTAACAACAAAGGTGTGTAATTTCCTTCACACGAGGTTTCAAGCAATGCTCCTTCTGAAGCACTGCGCACCCCTCCTTTGGTAGGTCAAGCCTTTGCGCTAGCTAGGGCTCCTACCTCTACACATGAACAACCAAGGAAAGATGCTACTATGCCCCAAATGCACAAATAAATGGGCCATACATTCAACATTGTGGATCAGATGAAGAAGACAAATGTAAATGTCACAATGTGGGATGCACTGGCCATTTAATCTCAGAGTGACATGTTGCATGAAGCTCTTGCCCAACTCTCGCACATTGATCTAGCTATCCAAAAACTGTGCACTACTGTCAATATTTGTCAAGCAGAGGAGAAAATGTAAGTAAGATTTTCAAAACCCCACCTTTCTATATTTCCTTGATCATAGGTAAACACCTAATGTGCACAATTGTATGATTGACTCGGGCATTAGTACTTTTTTCATGATAAAATAAAATTGTTGATGTCCTAGGCCTTAAGTACATCCCCTTTGTCACAGAAAGGACTCCTATCAAAGATTGATAAGCATCAACTGTTAAGACTTTAGCAGTCATCAAGGATATTGAGTTAACCCTCCATATCATGTCCAAGCCTCACTATAACTCAAGATGTGTCAATCATATGACCATACCTCCTTTGTTTGCCTTATGTCTATCAAGGGATTTTACTACTAAGGTGGGTGGTTACTTGTCTTTTGATTGGTCCCATATGTTACTCAAGACAAGGTATGGTACCTGGTTTACTATACAAGATAAACCAATATTATCCTATCATGTTGAGTCATATGACCTATCTCCCCTCCAAGCCAATTACCTAATCCAATAATAGCAAGTTTCAGTTTCTGAAGAGTAGTATGTTCCTCCTCCTCTACCTAACTTAGTGCTAGATTAATGGGCAAAAGGAACCACAAATTTTATCCATATGCTAAAGAGCTTAAATCTTTCAAAACTAGGCTTGGCACTTACTACATCCTCGAAGAAGAAGTTGTGCCTCCACGCGTGCTCAAGAAAAATAAAGAAAATTATGGTATGTGGAAGTTGTACTTTGACGGTTCCAAAAGTAGAAATGGCGTGGGTGCATGAGTTGTTCTCATTTCTCCCAAGGATGATAAGTTATTCTTTACACATAGGTTACAGTTCACATGCTCAAACAATGTAGTAGAATATGAAGAATTGGTGCATGGTCTTCTTATTGCTAAGAAGAAAAGGATTAAGGTGCTAAAGATCTTTGGGGATACATAATTGGTTATCCACCAGGTCACAAACAAATGCAAGAAAAATAATAAGCTTCTCAAATATTATAAACATAGATTTTGGGACCAACTTGAGATCTTTGATGCTCTGAATTTATAGGTGGTGCTAAGAAAGTTCAACAAAGAAGCTGGTCAGATGGCCATGATTGGTTCACAATTTTCTCCTAGGAAGGATTTTGTCAAGGGAAATGCACATCATGTTAAGATGGTAATTAGACCATCCATTCCAGATAACAAAACCAACTGGCAAGTGTTTAAAAGTGACACACAAATTTTCTAGCTCATTCATAACGAAGTTGAGTTCTCTTCAAGCATGCAATTAACTTGCATGATGGACTATGGTGACCAAGTGATCCATCTAAAGACAAAAATTTTTCCTAAAGGGTTGGTCACCTTAGAGAAAATATTCGGCCCTGATGATGACTTCAAGGGTGAAGCTAAGTATATGTGTCAGTGCAAGTTATATTGTCTTCCCAGCTCACTATTGCACGTGACAAAGAACTGTTGCTAAGTAAAGCTTACGCACATGATAAAAAACAAGCCTTCATCTCTCCGTGCCATAAATATAGTGACATATTCTCATGGGATTATGATGATCTAAAAGGATTTTATCAAGTGTTTCTCAACACTCAATTGACCTTGACCTATATCAAGCCTGTGAGACAAAAACATAGGCCAATCAATACCAAGGATAAAACCATTCATGAGTCAATTTTGTTTATCCACGGCTTCAAAAATTAACTTTCTTGTTCTAATTTCTATTAGAAAATGACTGTTTTTGAGATAGCTAGTGAATGAATTTCACTGCTTATGCTTAGAATCTCACAATTACATAAAGGAAAGAATATAAACTCATAAATACCAACACCCTTTTATCCTGCAAACCTCCAAGAGGAGGAAAAACCAGTCGGGAAGGGCAATTGCTCTTTCTTCCCACTTTATTGGCCAATTCAAAACATAAGTACAAAATTTGATAACTATGAAAGAGAAGTAGATAATATCTCACACTTCCTCCCAATTACTTGCTTTGCTCTGGCTCAACACTCCTTTCTTCTACAAAACATACATCATCTTTTGTCACAGAACTTCTTTCTCACTTGCTTTCATGCTTCGATGATCTTGTTTTCTTCTAAAAACATGTATTTATATCCTTTCTCATGTCCTCATGTGCACTGGAGAATGGGAAAGGTCATGGAGGAGAAGAGACACAGACAACCTTTCAAATTCTAGGGTTGTTTATTTCATGTTTTTGTTTTCTATCTGAAAGATTCATGACCGTCACCCAATGCAAACAGGTGATCTTATGACCACCACCCTAGTTGGGTGGTGGTTTTGTAACCACCACTCTGCACAGAGCAGCAGTCATGTTACTATAAAGACAGAACCTTCGTGTATTATTTTTACTTCTTCATGTTAACTGATCTAATGAAGTAGATTCATTTTGGATCCCTATGGATCACTCCTCTTCTTAGGAGGATTTTGGTCCCACAAAAGCTTAATGGCAGAGTAGATGAGGAAATAAGTCCCTCACTTGCTCCTTTGAGTACCACTAGGCCTGCCTTGGTGTCTTTCCTTTCAGTCCAATCTGCCAAGACTCCTACAGACCTAAACTAGTCTCTCTTACCTTCTGTTGCAGCACCACATCCTCCTCTAATTCACCTCATGAGTCCAAGATGCAATCCTTAATGGAAGGTAGAAAATTTAGTCCTTCATCTTCATCTAACATGGATGGCTCATATCGGTGCAAGTTATTATAGTTTACCACAAAGTACATCCTCATAAATGATAGTAAATCAAGTCAAAAGGCATTTTCTCCAACCTACTCCAATATGGTGAAGGGCCCATATCGTAGTGGTTTGAGCTTCCGTGCTTGACCTTGTAGTCTCTCCTTGCTCAAGTAAATCCAAACTATATCTCCAACATGAAGCTTATGTTCCCTCCTATGCTAATAATGCCTAGCTTTTTACTTGGCTTGAGATTTCTCTAGTTGTTATTTGACTTTGAGATGGATTTTCCAGATCCTCTCAATGAATTTGTTTGCTCTAGTCACCTATGTGTCTTGTGTCTCTTCATGTTGTTGCCTAACTATTATGTCTAGCAGATTTGTAGGTAGATATCTCAAGCATGCTTCAAACGATGACTTCATAGTGAATGTGTGTATTACCCAGTTATAGGAATGTTGAATGTAGGCTAAGGACTCATCCCAAGTCCTTGGGTATTTGTTGTTATAGCCTTTGATTAACTGTACCAAAGTCATATTCACCACCTCCATTTGTCAATCTATCTATGGATGGAAAGCGGTGCTCCTCTATAACCTGGTATCCATCTTGTCCCACAAAGTAATCCAAAACTTCCCCAAGAAAATGGAATCCCTATCAGAATAATAGATTTTGGCAAACCAAAATGCACCCATACATTAGAAAAGAAAAGATCTATTGCCTCATGTGCTTTTATTGTCTTTTTACATGCCATAAGAATACACATCTTACTGAATCTATCAACAACAACATAGAGATATTCATGGCCATATTTAGACATAGGTAATCCTCTAATAAAATCCATAGAAATTTCCTCCCATAGACGAGTAGGTACTGGAAAAGGCATATACAAACCCTCCTTCCTAGTCTTAGGCTTGCTAGTATAACAAATTTTACATCCATGTATAAATTTTGATACTTCTTCTTGCATATTGGGCCAATACATGTACCTTTTTAAGTGGGCTAGGGTCTTACCAACATCTAAATGTCCCGCTACTTTCAAGGTATGTGTTTTCCCTCATCAATAGAAGTCTTTCTTCTTTAGGCATGCAAAGCTTCCCCCATCGGTAGAGTAGCCCATCCTTGAGATAACAATCTTCATACCCTATCCTTTCAATCCCTTGGGACTGAAAATTTTGAAATGTCACCCCAAAGTCTCTGTCCTAGGCATATGCCTCTCTGTAAGCTTCCTTCATGAGAAATAGTGGCCAAACATGAAAAATTCTCTTGTGTGGGTGGCCTAGAAAACATGTCTGCCACTAAATTTTTACTATCCTTCTTGTATTTGATCACCAGATGGAACTACTGAAGAACTCCATCCATTTGTAGTGCCTTTCCTGTTGAAATTTAGACTGTGCTTGCAAATACTGGAGAGGTTTGTGGTCAGTGTGCACAATATTTTCTTTACCCAACAAATAATGCTTCCATTTTTTAATTTCCTGAACTAGTGCATACATTTCCTTATCATATATTGAATATCCTTTAACTGTTGAAGTGAAAGTTTCAGAATGATAGCATACGAGTTTACCTCCTTGAAGAAACACTGCACCCATAGCATAATCACTGACATCTGTCTCTACTTCAAAAGGATACTGCGAATTAGGAAGAGCGAGTACTGGAGCATGACTAATTTTGTATTTCAATAGCTCAAAGGATTTGTCTTATTCCTTATCCTAGTGAAAACCCTTAATGTTTGTGGCCACTGTGTGTAGAGGTGTTGCAATCACAGAGAATCCCAAAATGAACTTCTGCATGTATTGTACTACTCCCACAAAAATCCAAATCTTTGTGGCTCCTATTGGTGTTGGCCAATTAGTGATGGCTTCCACCTTCTTTGAATCCACTCGTAGCTCTCCTCCTCCAACCACATGTCCAAGATAGACAAGTGACTACTTGGAAAATTCACATTTCTTCATATTACAAAGTAGTTGTTTCTCCCTAAAAAACTTGCAAGACTTGTTGTTAATGAATTACATGTTCTTCCCATGTGGCACTAAAAATCAAGATATAGTCTAGATATACAATGACACATGAATCTATGAAATCCCATAATACATCATTCATCAATCTCATAAATGTAGCGGGTATATTGCATAACCCAAAAGGAAGTACTAACCATTCATACAAACCTTGTTTTGGCTTGATAGAAGTCTTCCATATATCCTCCTCCTTAATTCTAACTTGGTGATAACCTGACTTGAGATCCAACTTCATGAAGAATTTGGCATGCTAAAGTTGATCCAAGAGATCATCTATGTGGGGAAGTGGATATCTATTCTTTATGGTGATCTTGTTCAAAGCGCAATAGTCAATGCACATTCTCCAAGAACCATCATTCTTTGGCACCATCACAATAGGCAAATTGTATGGTGAGGTGCTTGGATGTATCACCCCTTGGTCTAGTAGCACCTGGAGTTGTTTCTTTACTTCAGTAATCTCAAGCAAGGATTGCTTATACAACTCGATGTTCGATAGAGGGGACTCTAACAATAGTTGAATCTCATGCTCTTTTTCCCATTTTGGTGGTAACCCACCGGTGGGGCCTGAAATACTTCCTAAAAAGACAGAAAAATATTATCCAAATCATGCTTTCCCTGGTTAGAAATCTCTGAAACTTCTACCCCATCTTGTTTATCCTTTAACAAAAGTAAACAAAATTGATTATGATTTGCCTGAAAAAATCATTTTTCTTAGTTAGAAACTCACCATAGTAACCCCTGTCTTACGCTAGTGTGCCCAGATGTTGTAGTTGATTCCATCCTTGACCCATCTGTACTAGTTTTCCTTTCTCATAAATATAGCATTAATATACAAGTAATGACTCTCGAATACAACATAAAAAGCATCAAGAGGAATAACATCAGCTTCCAAAACATCAATATACTCGGAATTTATCCCAAACTTGACCTTACATCTTCTCGTTACCTGAATTTCAACACCCTTCCTCACCCAACCCAAAGGATAAGGGTGTGGGATGCTCGTAAGTCTCAATACCAAGCTTCTTTACAATGACTTCAGAAATCAAGTTAGACTGAGAACCGGTATAAACCAAAGCATTTACTTATCTCCTCTTCCTGGCTATCCATGTTGGTGGTTGTGCATCCAAGCCTTTCATCTACATCACAATAATCTTTGATTTCCACCTCCCCTTCTGTTTTTATAGTTGTCATGGACTTCTTTGAGTCCTTGGTTTGGTTCTTCAGATATAACTCCGGATGCAACTTCCAACATGTAGCGTCAGTATGACCATTGATATCACAGTTCTTGCAAAAAGTCTTGGGATATTTATAAGTATTTAAAGTAGTGGCAGCTTGTTTACCTTTCCCTTTCCACTTACCCTTGTTACTTGTTTTCTCATACTCTTTTTTCTAATGATTTGTCGACTGCTTTTCCCTTGACTCTGCTTCTCCTTGCTTCTTTTCATCATCTATGTAGTATTCCTACACACACACCTCGTTTATATCTTTGGGAATTTGTGGAGATGACTTTTCTTTGAAGGTGACTGTGAATTCCTCCCAAGTACTTAGTCATAATATCCTCATCCTCCAAGTCCATGTTTAGCAACATGGCCTACCTCCAAAACTCCGTAATATAGCCCTACACACTTTGACCACTGCCTTGTCTAAAATACTGCCATTTAATCATTTGGTCAATCTTGTGGCCAACAGGATAGAAGTTAGCTCTAAGTAATTCTTTAAATTCTTGCTAAGATCACAATAGGACGCTTCTTCTTTTCACAGGTGGTTGGATTGGGTTTCCCACCAAACCAGAGCATGTCCCTCCATTGTGAGACGTGCAAAGGTGATCCTCTATGCCTTAGTGACATTATGGACGCTAAATTAGACTTCTAACTATTTTAACCATTTATCAAGCAACTCTACATCTACTTTTGCGTCAAAGCTTTTAATCTCAACTTTAAAAGGAGTATGATCAAATTTTACCTTTTCTCTTGCATTTGAAGTCTCTTCTTCATGCTCTTCCCCATAATATTTTTCATGGTGGCTCCTCCCTATGCCAAAATTTTTAGCTAAGCTTCGAACCACTAATTCCATGGAGTATTGCTTGATAGAAGTTGTCTTCTACAAATCTGCAAGTTCTTCTTGCCTTCTAAACATCCTATCCATCATGGTCTCCAGCATCTCGATTCTACGGACCAAGTTCTCTTCCTCCATTTGTCCCTGAATTCTTTGTTTCCACTTCTTTGTAGAAATTTTTGGATTGCAAGGTAAATCCTCTTCGCCTTTAGATCTTTTCACTCTCATACAAATCCAAGAACGAATACCACAATCTTGGATACTTGTTAGCTCTGATACCAAAATGATCTGTAAACTCTTCAACTTTGGAATTATCCATAGAATCAAAAATTAACATTGTTGTTCTACTTTCTATTAGAAAATGACAGAGATAGTTAGTGAATGAATTTTTCTTATGCTTAGAATCCACAATTGCAGGAAAGGAAAGAATATAAACTCATAAACACCAACAAGTTTTATCCTGGAAACCTCCAGAGGAGGAAAAAATTAGTTGGGAAGGGAAATTTCTCTTTCTTCCCACTTTTATTGGCCAATTCAAAACAATAAGTATGAAAGAGAAGTAGATAATATCTCACACTTCCTCCCAATTACTTGTTTTCTCTGTCTCAACACTCCTTTCTTCTACAAAACACAATTCTATCACTAAGAACTTCTTGCTCAATTAATTTCATGCTTTGATGATCTTGTTCTATTCTAAAAACATGTATTTATAGCCTTTCTCATGTCCTCTCATGCAATGGAGAATGGGAAAGGTCATGGACGAGAAGAGACATAGACAAACTTTCAAATTTTAGGGTTGTTCATTTCATATTTTTGTTTTCTGTCCAAAAGAGCCAGGACCGGCACCCAATGCAGACCGGTGGTCTTAGGAACACTGCCCTAGTTCGGTGGCAGTTTTGTAATCACCATTCTACAAAGATCGGCGGTCCTGTTACTATAAATAGAGAACCTTCGTGTATTATTTTTCCATCTTCATGCTGACTGATCTGATGAAGTAGAGTCATTTTGGATCCCTATGGATCAATGGCACTGATGTGAGTGTTATTACTATCCTAACATAGGAAAATGAACAAGGACTGGATCATCCAGTGGCTTTCCTTAGTCAAACACTGAAGTATTATGAATTTAAATACAGTCACACAGAGAAACAAGTCTACGCCATCATGCATGCACTTAAAATATTCAAAATCATACTCACCACAAACCATATCAAGGTGGTAGTTTCACACTCTGGTGTGAGATACTTCATTAAGGGAGTTAAAATCAATTAGAAGAGAGCATGATGGATAACCAAAATCATGGAGTATGATGTGACTATAAAAGCCACAAAGCTAGTAAGAGGTAGTGTGCTTTGCAAACAAATTGCTAAGGACACGCAGAATGAACCTGAGACTTCATTATTTCTAGATGAATATCTCCCGCGTGCAGAGCCTAAATAGAATGAAGCCCCTGACATGTGTAGTTGTATGAAGGACATGATTTCATTCCTTTCTAAGGGTGTGTACCCTCCCGGTTTGAGCAAAGAAAAGAGTAGGCATTTGAGGCTACGGTTTATTCCATATGCGCTGATTGATGGTCTTCTCTTCAAAAGGAATCTTGATGGCGTGCTATTAAGGTGTATTGATGACACGTAAATTACGAAAGTGTTAGCAGAATGTCACAATGGATTATCTGTTGGACACTTCTTTGCCAAAGCTATAACAATGAAAATTATAATGGCATGATTCTTTTTGCCTATCATGTTCTCAGACGCGCACAAGTGGGTCATGAAATGCAAGGAATGCACTTTATTTGCAGGAAAGAAGAAATTGGTAGTGATTGCCCTCCAACCAATCTAATTTGATCAACCTTTTATGCAATGAGGTATTGACTTCATAGGAATGATCAATCCTCCTTCAATCGTTGAACATAAATGGGTTCTTATAACTATAGAATAATTCACCAGATGGATAGAAGTTTTCAAGCTCAAGGAATCAACCGCATTAGTCATCCTTGACTTTCTTGAAGGTATCATAACAAGGTTTGGCATCCCTCAAACAATTATTTCAGATAATGCAAAGGCCTTCCTTAGTAAAAAAATCATTGATTGGGCTCTTGGTCTTGATATTTAATTAAATAACTCCTACAATTATTACCCTCAAGGTAATGGCTTGGAAGAGTTAACAAATAAGAACCTCATCAAGATCATGAAGCAGAAAATGAATATCACCCAAAGACAGTGGCATACAAAAGTCTCGCGCGCACTATGGGAAACTAAAATCACAATGAAGAAGGCAATAGGAACTTTGTCTTATATGTTTATCTATGGCAAGGAGGATACACTTAATTTGAAACTTGAGTTGAATTTGTTATCACTCACCCAGTACTCGGAATTTAAAGGCACATACCAAAGAGAAATCAGAATGGAAAGAGTTGGTTGAGCTTGAAGAATCAAGGAACTCTGCCATGATCAAGCTAGAACAACATCAACAATCAACTAAGAAGTGGTTTGACAAGAAGGATAGGACTCAAGATTTCAAATTTGGGGACTCAGTCTTAAAATGGGATGTTGACAGAGCTAAACTAGGGTGCCATTCAAAGTTTGATGCACTTTGGAGTGGCCCATATATCATCAATTCTTGCAAGGAGGCTAACTCTTTTGATTTGTCTAATCTTTATGGAGGCACACTACCAATCTCAGTCAATGGGATTTATCTCAAACCCTTCCATTAATTTTGCTGCATCATTTTGTACATATAGTATAATAGTTTCAATTCTTCCAAGTGTGTTGCACGCACACTGCTTTGTTTATACATAGTTCTTTCTTTCCATGTGCTTCTCGTGCACGATCTTTTGTTTCTTCTAGGATGACAGTCATTTTCCAATAGTTTTCAACATTCTTGTAGGATTCATAATAGAGTTCAAAACATGATTCAAGTGACTCAGGGGTAATTCTTCAAAGTTGTAGATAATAGGTCCATATACACGCTAACTCCATGCCTAATTTTTTAAGGTATCTTTATTAGTTAGCACATTATGGTGTGTATATGTTTAATATAATTTGTAATGTGAAGTTGAACATTTTAACAACTTCAGGTATTTAGTTTTTATTTATAGATTTGTTTAAATAACTCACATGCATAGGAGAGTTGTTTAAATAACCTCCTTGATTATAGGAAAATACTTTCCTATATATGTGTATATCTCATATGGTGGATTCAATAGAATATGATCAATGTCATTCTCTCTATACAATTTTATCGTCCCTAATATTTGGTATCAGAGCGAATGGGTTCCTAAGATTTCTTCGGGAAGAACTATTTATATTCATAGTGTTTGAGATATAAGTGAATTGGATGCATTAATGAAAATTTAGAAATTTAACTAAATATGCTAAATCAATCTTACTAAATATTTTTCCAAAAGAGTATTCAAATATTATTTTTACTCTTAGTAAGATCAATCCTAGTTTGGAAAACTCAATTTCCTCTTTGCTTGATGAAGAAGAAAAAATCAAAAGGTCTATACCAAAAAAAGAAACAATAATGGTTACAAAAAATAAGTCACCCTTCAAGAAAAATACACATCAATTCAAATCATAAAAAATACCTTCTATGTCATTACTGTAAACAACTAGGACATGGTTTTGTGAATTGTATAAAAGAGCTCAAGATCTCTTAGATTATAAATTGGATCAAAAGGATTTAGCTGCTAAAGAAGATTATTGGGATGATTATTCTAACCCTACAAGTGAAAATGAACTTATTAATTATCCAAGTGATGAAGATTATTTGTATTGAGCATCTATTCTCTTATTAGAGGATGGAGGCAATGGAGGCATGAGGACAATCAACATCCTTGAGTTCATCACTACCTCAGAGGCCGCATACTGCTTTAGTGACACTTTTTACTTTGTGTGTGATGAATAAGATCATATGAGCATCCCCTGTTCATGTGTGCAATACAGTGTTTGTGTTTCCCCTGTGATGATGATAATGTGGATATTTATACTATTGATACTATAGTAGGAAGTGTTCTTGATAAAATTGACTTGATGGTTGATGTGAATTGGTTGAATGGTCCTAATTCATGTATTCATCTAATAGGTTGACCAGTCCTTGGATGATGTAGTTCCCACAGTCATTATTGAGGATTGAGACCATGTGCAGGCTATGTAGCGGCATGATGTTTGGTTGATGATGGTTTTCTTCCCTGTGTTCACACTAAGGGGGGAATGTTAGGGTATCTTTATTAGTGTTTACGTTAGGGTGTGTATATGTTTAATATAATTTGTAATGTGAATTCGTTTTAACAACTTCACGTATTTAGTTTTTATTTGTAGATTTGTTTAAATAACCTCCTTTATTATAGGAAAACACTTTCCTATATGTGTGTAAGATCCCATATGGTGGATTCAATAAAATATGATCAATGTCATTCTCTCTGTGCAATTTTATCATCCCTAATACAATGGATGTTCTAGACTCCTGATCTCCTTAATCAAGCATGCAGATGGCCCTGAAAGTCACCAAATTTTTATCCAAAATAACTCCCCTAGTTATTTGGATAACTTATATTTCCATTATGGTTATGAGGTTCTACATTGCAGGTTACATGCATTTCAATTGTTCTCTTGGCATTTTTCTTTGGCTCTTGTTCCTCAAATGCCCTTGCGCACCCCATTTCCTATGCTTCCCATTTTCTCCTCCTCTTCTCTTCTATTATGTTCTATTTCCCCTTGTGCTCAATCTCTGCACATTCGCATTCTTCCCAACAGTTCATGTACCCTTCACACACACTTCAAACTTGAATAAGCCCCTATAATTCTTGTGCACCCCCTTCCTTACTGTCGCACATTAATTTTTAATGATTGGACTCTACCATACATTCCTCCCGCATGTATTCCTTTTGTTCCTCCCACACACATCACTTTTGCACGCATCCTTCTGTGTTCTTCTTCCACAACTCTTTCCTTCGCACGTTGTCATGCCTTCGTCTGCACCAGTTCATGTGCCACATGTATTGTCATACATTAAGTGTGCTACACACAACTAATCAAAGTGTGCCAACTGGGCACCGAATCCCTATGTTGAACCACTGCATGAAACATGTAAGAAATGACAAAATGGATGTACAGTTGAATGATCCTTCAACCCTTCTACTCATGCCACGTGTCATTATGTGTCAGATAAACCTACAGATATTAGAATGCCATAAATTTTTCTATAGGTCTCAGATCAAGGTGCAATTTATCTTATCTAGAAGCTGCTGACATGGGCTATAGTGTAGGATCATTCAAATTCAAATTTTGGTGGGATTGGGTAGGTGAGAAGCTAGATAACATCTCTCATGCCATTAATGCAAGATATGATTGATCCAACCACCCGATATGATTTAGATCTCACCTCCTTCCTTATCCTACATGCCAAAACAGATATGGGGAAGCACATTTGATAGATTTATAGGTGGGTTTACATACATTCATTTTTTTTGTTGGTGGTTGAAGATTCAAATCAAATTTTCCCTCATCATCTTCTTCCCTCATCGATTTATCTATAAATGCAAGAGCCTTGCTCATTTTAAAGGGTTGGACATTTTTGGATCCTTTAGTGTTACTAAGGATTATGTTTCTTTGCATTCTAATTTGCAAACATTTATATTTGGTTCTTGCATGTGGATATCAGCCTCATACGCCATTGTAATAAATTGTGCATAGCTAGAAGTAATAGAAGCATTGTTTTGTTGCTATTGCTTGTATTAATGTGTTTGTATTCTTCCATTTTACCTTTATTTTATGATGTGTGATTATTGTGCTATCCCAAGTCCTTTGTAGCTCCATTTTCTTATTTTTCCTCATGGAATCAATTGTATGACTGCATTCTAGTATGTAATATGTGTGCCTAGCCTCCCTTGTGCATTCTCCTTCACTTTCTCTCAGAATAGATCATGTCTATCCCACTTTTCTAGTGTTATCGACTCTTTAGATTAGTTTTCCCATTATCATGTTCTCCTTCTATCCCTGTCCCTTGGCATCATTAGCTTAGGTTTTTCTTTCAGCATTAGGAGTAGCATTAATTGTAGAAATAGGTAGAGGAATCAACCTTCCCCGAAGGTCTATCTCAAGCGCGCAAAGTCCCACAACTTGGAGACAATCCCATTGTTTCCTTAATGACTCAATTCAACCTGGTTTGAGATAGGTGCAAGTTTGAGCTCTAAGAATTTCCTCCCTTGGTCTTTGAGGTAACCATGGCTTAAGGTTTAAGAGAAAATTAGTATAACTTGAGTTTTAGCCAAAGAATCTTCATGAAATTTAAACCATAGCATCTGAGCATGCTCTTGAGGGATTTTTTTGAGGTTCTAAGTGTTTTGAGGTTATATAGAATTCTATTTCTTTGAGAGTCCTATTTGAGCATGAGGAGACCTAATTGAGAAGAAAAAATTGAAAACTGGTATGTTTCCCTTAAGAAACTCTTGGCAAGGTTGATGTGGAAGATGTACACATTTAATGGGTACTATAAAAGTGTCCTTGTTCATTTAAAAAATTATTTTATAAAAAAAATTCCAAGGAAATCAAGAGAAACATGGCTACAACTAGGGTAAGGCAGAGTTAATGTTAAAATATGTTGTAATTTATTGATCTTTCAGGGCTGGAAAAGGTCTAAGACCATAAAAATAACTTGTGTAAACTTGGATCAATACTTGAGGGATCTTTGAAGAGTTTCTTAGGGTATAAGGGCAGGTTGGAGTTTTGAGAACTTGATTATGACAAGACTATGCAATCCTAGAATGGACTGAGTTATTGAGAAATAAGGCATTCTTGCTGAATTTGTATTGAGGAATCATAATAATTCTGAGAAACCCTAATTGAGGAGACATAATACATAATGAAAAATAACATGGAAAATACTCAAGGACAAGCGTACAAAAAATCAACGATAATGACAAGACATTAAGGAAGGGCGGGATTCAAGAAAACAAAGTTAAGAGTCTAAGAAATATTCTTATTGTATGCATGGTGGTAGAGTTTAAAAGGTTTTGTGTCATTTGTTGATGGTCAAAAAAAGTGAGAGGTAATATCAAGGCTATAATAGTGAAGGATAGTTTGAAAACAAGGAGAGCAGATAAAGAAGGACTAAGAAAAGACTACTTGACCAAGAATACCCTGAGGGCATGAAATGAACATAGAATAACAAGCAAGAGGTGAGTGCACAATAAGTAGAGCATGAGAAAATGGTAAGAGAACATAAGGAAGAGTCAACATAGGACAATCTAGAATATTTGAATAAGAAAGATAGTTGAACATAATATAAGAACTTTGGAGAGATTAAAATGAGGATTGTCTACTTGTTACTTGCTAAGAAACAGAGTTAGAAGTGTGAGTGACTGGGAATGAAGCTACAAGGTGCAAGATATAAGGAAATGATCTATAGAAACCTTAATGATAGTGACCACAAAGTTCAAGACAAGTATTAAATACTAAGTGGAGATTTGAATCTTGAGAAAATATAGTATTCAATATATTGGCTGTCTAATTTGTTTCTTGAGTTGCATGAACATGTTTAAGGTATATGAAGGAGATAAAACTTGTTGATAAATTTTTTTGTTGAGTTTACTGACATGTTCCCATAGTGGAAATGATATTCAACTTGTTTGAGAAGGTTGGAAACACCAACCAAAGATGTGAATTGACTCTTTTCATGATTTTTGAGGGTATGGTACGGGCTCATTTTGTCTTGAAAATAGTTGTACATATTTTTTTGATAAGTTTCTTGGGCATGAAGCTATTGACCTCACTTATCACAAGGGATAAAATATACATTAGTAGTTGTCTAAACCTTAGTGCAAATATGGAATTTATTATGCAAGATAAATGCTTAATAATCCAATAAAAATAATTATTCTCAACTCATTGGAAAAAATAATACCAAAGCTTTGATGAAGGTAATTCAATGGAAAAAGAGATACACAATACTTTGAACATCTCACCTTTGTGAGGCCCACATTTGGTATAAACTTTGGAATATGAAAAATAGAAGGCATGCCAAAAACAATTAACTTATATTTTATTTGAAGGATGTTCCATGGAGTGGAATATCAAGAAGTGATAAGGTTTCATACAATATGGATTCCTCTCTTGAAAATTAGAATATATTTAATGCCAAGAGTTTTAGAAAGTGGAAGGTTGTTGGTGGTAGAAATGGGGGACCACTAATGTCATGGTCATTAAAAAAAGTGCTAATATAAACCCATCGCCAACCTAATTGAGGAAAAAATTGACTGACTTAAAGGATTTCAAAATGCTTTAAGAAATAAAATACCCCTCAATATTGACTTAGGTTGAGGTAATTAGTGGAGCGTGGAGACCAATATTCTCTTAGCCCATTTTATCATAACAAGCTAATTGAAATGCATTGTTTGAAGAATAATTTTCCATGCTTGAGTTCCTATAATGGTTCAAACAATCCATTTAGGAAAAAAGGAGGTGCCTTGTATAGGAATATCAATAATTCCCATACCTCCCTTATCCTATGGGAGGAAACATACATCCCATACAATTAATTAAAAATCACAAGTCTACTTTTAATTAGGCCATGGAAAGTATAGGGGAAACTTATAAATCATGTCATAAGATGATCTAGAGGGCACCCAACAATAGGAATAGTATACATTAGTAGCCACCATGACCTTGCCGCAAATATGGAATTTAGCTTGACAATCCAATAATAAAATTTCTTCTCAATCCATTGAAGAACATACATCCAAAGCTCAATCATATATATTTAAAAGGTGAAAGGGATGCCCAAGAATTTAAAAACACACCCCCTTTTCTAATCCACTTCCACCAAAATATTTCAAGCCAATTAGGAATAAACATCATAATTTGGGGTGACATTGAGTTTTGGTCTATTAAAGACTCAAACTAGGGGCTTTACAGAAGTTATTAGTGCATGTTAGTGCTTCATAAATGAAACTTTGTTATAATATAATGTGAGAAAGGATTCATCAACAAAATAAGCATTATAAATCCATATGTTTCTATTCAGAAGAATGATTACCCATATGGCACCTTGCTTGTCTATGTGAGCAATGAGATAAGCAAATGGTTATGATGCTAAAACATATAGTGTATGGGTAAGAATGCAAAGGGGGGAGTGATAGAAGCACCTAAAGGGGATAGTAGCGCCTGGACACTCCTGTCCCTAATGGGCGGTAGTATCCAAGTGACGATTTGAGAAGGAAAATGTCAAGAGTATCAGAAGGGAATAAAGTAATATTAAAGCAGGACAAGTGTTGTTAATGTATAGTTTTCTTACTTAATAATCATGCATATAATGACATACTTAGAGGCGTAATGTAAGTAGTAAATTCGTGATTTTGTGACTACACTAAGCAACAAACTCATATTTCAATGTAAATATTACTTTATCCTTGTTGTTCATCATAAGCTTGGATAAAATACTATAGATATGTATGAAAAGAGAATGGGTAAGAGTAATAAATTGAATGTAACTTTTCATTTATACTCAAAAAACATTAGAAATTCGTCTCGACAATTTGTTTTTATTTATAAATTTGAGTTTTTAAGGTTTGTGAAGTTCAGTTTGTGGACCCAAGAACTAAACTAAGAAAAACAAATGTTGGAGAACAACATATGTTGTTTCATTATAGAGAAAATAATTGTAAATATTATTAAGAGAAAAAATCCATCATGCAATGCAATTATAACTATGAATTGCTATTTTTTCAAAAATAATAAGCCCATACTTATTTCTAAATATACATTTTGCTATCAATAATAATTAAAACAATCTCCCAAATCATATAAATATCATGTCTTTATGATATTTTCTACTATAAAAACAATACCTAGAGATGTTCTTGATAACATCTATACAAATAATTTTATATTGATAAATTATGATAAAAAAATATTTACAAAATTACATATTTGATTTTGAAAAAATGACTTGTAAAATTGATTTTAAACCAATACCAATAAGAAACTAATTCCAAACTTCAAAAAACATTTAAAAATAAATATATGGAAATTGAAAGACAAACTATCAATCTTATCCATTTTAAAACATCATCTATCCACTCATAAAAATTGTGTTTTGTTGCAAATCTATTGCAAACAGTTGTAAAATCTACTAACATTCGTTACCCCACTTTTAACCAAAATTTAAAAAAATTGGGTGGTCTCAACTTAATTGCTTTCATTGTTTTGAATATTTCACTCCAAGTCTATGAAAGTATTTATTTAAAGGTCAAGTTGTCCAATTAGCTTGTTTAAATAGATTAATAAGTATTAATGAAATCCAAATCACCCAAGCATCCTTCTACATTTGATTTATTGAAATCAACACTATATTTGTAGTGTTATACTCATGAAGAGTTTTACTCGGTTTTCATAATTTCACCATCACTGCCAAGAGGACCGTTTTTATAATTTTCAATATTTCCTATATAAGTTGTGCAAGAAATTCGTCTCACACAACAAGTAAGTCAATAAGTAAGAATTATATAGAAGAACAAGAGTGATGTATGATATAACAAATTTATAGTTTCAAACAAACATTAGTTGATTTCCATGTAATCAAATCTATTTAAGCATCATTACAACCCTACAAGGAAGCCCACAAGTGAGAATTAAATATAATATTGTAGACACATAAATTTGGTAACTTATCATTTGGAAATGAAAAGTTTGGATGTTTCTTTACACTATTCAACTAACATACACATCCTATGACTAACCGACATATAATTCTCTCTATTTTGTAACTTGCTTTACTACACACATTTCTTAATCTCTCAATATACTTAGTTGCATTTGTCCAAAGTAGTATATTATTCTTAGTTGTCTCATCTACAATATTTCTCAACTATCATGAACTTCCTGTCCAAAACCGTATGGGTTGGGACTAGGCCATAATAAGGTTGGGGTTAACATGTGCAGTCACATATCCCACTCTCCAATGACTCTTTTTGTTATGACATATTTCTTTGGGTCATTTATTATCCTTTAGGTTAGTCTTAATGTGACAATTAAACTATGAAATTTTATATAAGCAAGTCTAATATAGTTAATAACTTACATAACATTCTGAAGAGACCCTATTGCAAAACACACTTGTAAAACACTTAAGGATCTCCTAGGTATTCCTTAAGTGATATCACATTTGAAAGAACAACCACTACTCAAGTCTGAACTAATCAAATCGGGTTCAAGAGTCTAGCATCCCAATCCACAAGCCTCAAAAGGTCTTAGAGCCTATTCATAATACGAGTAAGTCAATATGAAGCTTTTTAAAAGTTATAAGGGACAAGGAAATCAATATAACATCTGAAACATAGAACACAATATCACTATGGTGTAGTGTATGTCTACTTTATTTATAGTTATGCATGTTATCCCCTAAATATGAAGAGATAAAAAATAACGACATGGGATTGATTTAGATTTGCGTACACAATTGCACATACATAACAGATATATAAGGAGTTTTCTCCCAATTGCAAGGGGATGTAATGCAACTCCTATATTGGTTCAACAAGGGTTGACTACCATGCTCAATCCAACTCCACCATACACAAATTTATCATTTTTTTATATGATCGTGTTATGAATTTCTAGTGTAAGTATATAGGGATTTATCTATTTTAGAGTACTACAGTTAGGTTTCTCACCTTAATGAACCCTAATATTAGACATATAACCATTTTTATAGGCAACTAATGACCACCATAACTTATAAAACCTTAGGATACTCTCGTATGAGACCGTACAACCTTGGACCAAATTATACTATGCCCCAACACATATTGTATGATTCCCCACCAATTTATTTTGTAGGAATATTTCCAAAGATGAAGCACTTTCAGATCCTTACTAGTCTACACACTCAAATGATATATGTACCTCTTTTTTTAGCTACATACTATTCCCTCGTATTTTAAGAGCTATATTCTATTATACACACTAATTTTTATGAACTATTTTAGAATATAAAATCTACGACACCTTACACCTTTTAATAAATAAGGACATGAATCCATACCAAACCCTTATTCATTTATTTACGGTGTAAACATTTGATGAACTCAATTTTTTCTTGAACCCTAGGTGTCCCTAGGGCTTATCCTTCTTTCTTTTGGTGTATGATTCTCCTCATCATCCTTGGATTTGTTATTTATTTTTGTTTCTTCATGGCTTACTCTATGGTACATTTAAATTATACATATACCAATGAGCATGCATGTGAATCTCTCATCAATATTGTCTTGTGAAGCTATTTGTGATAAGATTGATTATTTTTCCTACAATGAATGTGATACCACATATAAAACTTATAATGATATGATTACTAATGCTTATGCTCATACATTTCTTACTACTTATATCTTTTCTAATGACATAGCTACTCTCTCTTTTAAACATTATCAAGGAGAAAGATCCCATAAAGACTTAAATACTCATACTCACACTCTTCTAGAGGACGATAAAATGTAATTTTCACACTTTTCACACCACAATCCTTAACAAATTGACAATATTATATACATTGAAGATATTTTTCGAAGCATACTCCCATATATATGAGCCTTGATGAATGAATGTTACATCTTCCACTATGGCTACATCTACAATATTTACCTATACAGTGCCTATTGCCTTGGGGAAACCAAAACCCCGCTCATAGTGTTACAACATCTATTCCCATGTATACTAATGTTCCTTTATCTAACATATACACCCACGGGGTTACCCCTCTATATATATATGGCGATGAGAAATCAACCCCTATCTAATCTATATGGAGGGGAGGGCACCATTGGCGTATCCTATATATACCAACTAACCTTGCTCTAACCAACCCATCTCTCTGTGTATGGGGGACTATCCTCTTCTTTTAATAAACAAGATATTGAAACCCTTATTCATATTTTGTAAGCTCAAATATTCTAATTACAAAAAGGTGTCTCTACCTCTTCCAATGTTATGGAAACTAGTAGATTACTTCACAAACCATTTACACTCAAAGTGGTTTCCTATCCTTTGCCTATCAACTTTGTTTCTCCAAAGCTTCCAATCTATGATGGAAAAAGAGATCCTGTGTAGTCACAAAATCACGCAGTTAGTATTACATTTACACCACCAAGTATGTTATTTTATATATGGATCTCGCGTGATAAAATTATTCACTAATGACCTATCCCCTAGTCCTTTCGTTAGTTAGTCGGTCATTATCGTCATTTTTCTTACACATTCATCAGTTGTTGACACAGTTCTAGTTGTATCTCAGGGAGTATCAGGTGTCGCTATTTAGTCATTTGTCATCTCTAGTCTTTTACTAGGATGCATAGGGTAGTACTAGGGTGCCCATGGCCACCTCGGTCCATAATTTTAGGTGCCCAGGTCCCCATGACACTTGGGTGTAATTGACTTAATCGATGTCAGTCTTTGTCATTTTCCCTCTCATTCCCCTAGGTACTAGTCAACATGTCAGGTCATTAGTGTTGAAATTTGAACAAGAGATCCCTATATAAACATAACATACTCACTATCTTATGGGTGGACTATCAACTATCAAGAGCTAGCTATCTACTAAGGAAAAATGACTACATTTGGGTAACATTTACATCTGCATCACACAAGCATAGGGGGAAAGAGTTGTATTCATTCTATTCCATCCACCATTTGCATTTTACATCTAGTTACTACCCCCTACTTTTGTGTCATTGAAGTTAGGGCACCTTAGGCACACAATTTCACACACAAGCACACATAACTACATTGGGTCTGGAATGTAGTGCAACGTTTAGTTGTAAGTTCACCATTGTGGCAACTAAGGTCGGTCTGATCCCTTCATATGCATCTTTATTTTCTAGGAATTTGATGCTTTGTATGGGGTTTTGCAGGTAGATATTCATATCGGATTCATGGCGACATAAGTGAACATATTGGGAAAACTATGTGACAAAGATAAAGACACTGTGAAGACCTAGCGACACTTTTAGATTTATATCTTGAGCTTTTCTGCAGACCAAAGTGCCCCGATTAAAGACTAGGGCACCCATAGGTGCCCGGGTCCTCTCCCAGGTGCCCTAGTCCAGCCGAATCTTCAGTTGCTACAATTTCTTGGGTAGCACCTTCATATTTTGTCATGTCCACACATCAACCTGTTCAATTCTAGCACACAATGAGGTTATTTATTTTTAGGTTAGTACCTTATCCCTCTTATTTACATTATTTGATTTCGTTTAAATGTCAACTAAAATTATTTAGCATCAATATTTCAGTTTATATCATTTATTGCATTTCTATACCTATTTAGATTAATCTAGAATATAGATTCCAAAATTCATATTTTAGTTAATCATCTTGAATAACACCATTGTGTTTTCCATACTTCTAGCTTAGATTATGCTTATAATTAAGTATTACTTACTAATCTCCTTCCTATAAGCCTTAAGTATTTTATATGACAATGGTTTTATGACCTTCCTACTCATTCTTTAGGGGACTTTACTCCTTTATCTAATTTATTCCTCTTCAAATTTTTAATCAATATTGGGGAAAATGTATCCTATGCTCAAATGTCCAAGATGCGACAAGGATTCGATGAGCCCATTAGTGAATATGTTCTATGTTACAAGACTATGCTTGATAAAATGTATAGTATCCTAGCTGGCAATGAGCTCCAAAAGCTATTCACTCAAAGATTTCTTGCCCCTTTGCAATAATCAGTCATATTTGATAAATTTTAGTCATTTGATCACTTATGTCATAGATTAAAAGAGTGTGAGGCTAAGATCCTTATCATAAATAAGATTAAGTAAGTTTGTAATGTGCCCAACACATTAATACTAAGTTTAAAGGAAAACCCATTTTCAAAGCCAAATCCAATGACACCAAAATTGATGCTAAATTTATTGTTAATGTAGTATCTAACCTTAAAAAGTTTTAATTAGGATATCCTCCTTAATGGTAATTCCATGATTTCACATCTCATCCCAATTGGTTCATCAATAGTTACTAGAGTAAAACCTTATATTTCTCCCTCTAGTGAGAGAGTTTTATACAAGAAATCCTCATGGTAAATATTTGATGCTAATGCCTATTGTGATTATCATAGATGTGTTTTTCATTATACTAATCGATGTATCAAGATTCGTAATGTTATCCAAGATCTCATTGATGTCAATTTTATTGAGTGGGAATCAACCCCAAAAAATTCTAAACCTATTAAGGATAATTCCAAGCTTAAGATTTCCAATGACCTACTTCCTGATCATAATAATGCCAGATACAATTTGGAAGTACACCATGTACTTATCAATCTCATCCTCCTCCTCCTTCCTATGATTATCCATTGGAATCTCTTATTGGCACTATTACTACTATTATGTCTCCTAGGTCTATTGTTACATTTGATGATAATGATATGGCTCATAATCTTGTTTCGAATGCACTCTATGTTCGCACTTTTTTTGTACAATGCACATTCATAGTGTTTTAATTGAAAATTATCCTCGATGCAATATTTGAAAATTCAAGTTGTACAAAAATCTACATGAGTTATTACATCTAATCTTCATGAGGATAATATCCACCAAATACAAAAAATCTGCCAATATCTCTTATAAACAACATGTTGCTGCAGCTTCATCTCCTCGTAGGGATTTGAACAAGAGACATTCATTCTTTTAAATAACAGTAGAATTGATACTTTTTGGTAACCAAAAATAAAATTCAATGTTGGCATAAACTTGTTAATGCTGTGAAAATGGGGCTATGCTTTGTAATCTATAATCTCTTCCCCTAGTCATTATTATAACTAATAGAGGAAATGGGAATCCTTACAAAGTGTGATACTATTTCACCAAATGCAACTAATAGGTGTCCAATATTACCAATTCACCTTTTTTGGCATGCTACCATCATGTGTCAAAATAAGAGCTTGGAAATGGGGCGTGGACATCTACCAATGCATTATGAAGAATGGATTTTTGGAAAATGTTTTAGTTGCAAGTGCCATGGTAGATATTTCTGTAAAATATGGAAGCATGTGAAATTTTTGACAAAATTCCTAAAAGATATGTTGTCTCATGGACTGTAATAATTTTAGGATATGTAAACAATGGGTTTATTGAAAAAAACTTGGAAATTTTCAAGCAAATGCATTTAGAAGGTCTAAATCCAAAGTCAACAATTTTTTCCAGCATCCTCCCAACCTCTATCAAAATTCCTAGCATCTTCTATAGTACCACTAGGTTTGATTTGAGCAGTTGCAAGCAAGAGTAGTGTAAAAAATCAATAACCTAGATATAGGGAAAAGAAGGAAATTCAAAAGAAAGTGCAAAGAGGTGCTGAAAATTTTGAAATAGGAGAAGTTGAGGTACATATAAAAAACTTTATAAGGTGATACAATACTTCAGCATCGAAAGGTAGATTCTCTTGACCACTATTTGTAGTCCTTTATTATAAAAATTGGATTTAAACCATCATCTTTTCCACCCTACAAAACATTGAATATGTATTTTTTGTACAAATGTTGGAATAATTTATCCTCAACTCACATAAATTATCTGTAAGTCCACATCAAAACACCAAAACAAACATTTTTATTCAATATCTCAAGTTACTTAGGATAGCACACGTGAATGGAAGTGACACCGTAAATCAATGGTGTAGGTCCCCATAATATGGCTTGAATTACAAAAATAAATCAAGATATTTATTTTTTAATCCATAGTTATAGTATTGTTAGCATTTTGGAGTTCGATATGGGTAACATACAAATACAGGGGGCAAAGCCCTTCACATGTTTTCACTTGAATGTGGGCGCACTTCTAAATGATAATGGGTGTCAAATACAAAATACAAAATGGTGTTTTAGATATTGTTTGAACAATAAAAACAAAAAACTTTATATTCTAAAGCCACTACGTATGGCTCTCAAATAATGTTTAAGGGAATGGTAATTTTTTATTGTTTCCCTTCAAATTGTGTAAAACAACATTATTAATGCAA
The DNA here is from genome assembly GCA_019776745.2 of Taxus chinensis. NCBI lineage: Eukaryota > Viridiplantae > Streptophyta > Pinopsida > Cupressales > Taxaceae > Taxus > Taxus chinensis. Next base: position 113,948,081 of record CM034151.1, read on the forward strand.
TATTAATAAAATATAACTGACAAGTTTTCAATTTCATCAATTCACCTTTGTTAGCATACTCCTAACCTATATTCCAAAAGAAGAGGTTTAAAACCGAGTGTGCACATCCTCCAAATCATTTCTGGATAAGGGGCTTTTGTCAAATGATTTAGTTGCAAGTGCCCTAGCAAATGTATATGCAAAATGTGGAAGCATGTGAAGTAATCAACAAAATATCTAAAATAAATGTGGTCTATGGACTACGGTGATTTTAGGATGTGCAAAAATGAGTTTTTCAAAAAACCTTTGGAAAATTTCAAGCGAATGCATTTGGCAGATGTAAATCTAGACTCCACAACCTTTTCCAACATCCTTCTAGCCTCTATCAAAATGGGATCATTAGAGCATGCCATGGAAAACCATCAAAGCATAACAATAGTGGATTTTTTCCATATGTAGTTGCAAGTTCCCGCATAGACATGTATGCAAATTGTAGGAGCATAGACAAGGCAATTCAATTGTTTGAAAATAAACCTCAATGAGGGGTGGTCTCATAGAACACACCTTGACCATGTAAGCTTATTTTTTGTCAAGAATTGTTTTTAAACAAGGGTTGTAAATTCTTCAATGTCACGAGTTCCTCTTATAGAATGATCATTGTGTCGTGGTGGTTTACATTCTTGGATGTTCTAGTTGTCGTGAGGAAACTATTAACTTTATCATCAACATGCCAATTAAACTTGAGGTGGTTATGTGGATTGGTTTGTTTTATTTTTGTAGAGCACATAAGAATATGGTCTCATGATTATTTACAACAACTCTTACTTTTAAATTGGACCCTCAAGATTTTGTAACTTATGTTCTTCTATCAAACATCTCTGCAAAAGTATGCATATGGGGTGAGGTTCAAATGCTAAGGAGAATGATGAAGAATAGATGAATTAAAAAGATACCTGGATGTAGTTGGATTAAAGGCCATAAAATGATGCATTTTTTTGTAGGAGACAAATCCAACCTATAGAAACAAGGTAGTGAGATATTTTTAAGATTCAAAACATGTATTGAGTGACATGGACAAGAAGGGGAAAAACATTATTCCTTTCCCACCATAGTGACAAGTTAGCTATTGCATTTGGATTGCTAAAGACGCCCCTTAGACAACTCTTGCCATTGTCAAGAACCTTGATGTATGTGTTAATTGCCACGCTCCAACCAAGTTTTTATCTAATATTTTTCTAAATAAAATTGTTTTGAGAGATGTAAAGTGGTTGCATAAATTTAGCAAAGGATAATGTTCGTGTATAAACTATTAATAATGTTACGCGAACCCATATGTAGACATAGAAAACAATAAATAAGGGATTAGGTTTTATTTTCAGTGTCTTAAACAAATCTAAGCATTTTGAGATCTAGACCATGCTATCAAATTCATAAAATCATAAATATAGTTTATAATGTGCATCACTGCCCATGTATATTGATGTGGATTTTATTAAATCCTTGTTTTATAATATCATAGAGGTGTCATGACATTGCAATGTTTTAAGGAAACTTTTGCATATCAATCCAATGCTTGAAGATGATGGAGAAAACATCTCTTGAAGATCCTTTACACCAACCTTCATCTTTCTTGCATTGTCCTTTTATTTAGAGTAATTGTATTATATTTTTCTTCTGATAGGTCTGTCATTTGGGATTGAATTAAACATAAAAGATTATGTATGCAAATTTATATATGCTCGCATATTTTTTCTTATTTATGATTAGAGCTAGGAACGAGGGAGAATAATTCTTCTACATTTCAAGTTGGCTAAGAGATTTTATCAAATTTCAGCACTCAACCATTATTTTACCTACAAAATCTATTAACTCACAACAATAATTCATGGTTGGAATAATAGAATAGAAAACATGAATGTAAAGATTCTATGATAATACAAATATTTTCTTCATTAGCCAAGACAACTGATGAAAGAGTTATCAATGAATATACTCATCACCACTTAGTTATGGATCTCAAATCTTGCCTTGAGTTGCTACTTAGAATTTATATTTGTTAAATTCCCTAAATAGTACATGTATTTTATTATTGAGTCTTCCATTCTTTACACAAGATACCTATGAGATCCACATGCCATTAAACAAGGAATGTTAACAAGTGTTAACACCTTGCATTTTACATTATGAAGGTGCATGATAATCACAACAAAATGGAAAGAACACAATTTACCAAAGTGTAAGAGTTGTGATGGGTATGGTTGAATAAAATTTGTAGAAAATGCATGAAATGAATAAAGATGTTATATAAGAGTGGTATGGGTGAACCAAAGTGGATTGAAACCGGAACTTTTGTAAGAAGGTTCTATGACAGGTGCACAAACGATAAGCTTGGTTTGATTTGAGGGCATCCCATAGAAAAGAGAGATTTAATTTGCATAAGAGACAAGGATAAACTATGGTAGTGTCAAGTTGTTGGCGAATACGACAATTTAGACAAGTGTAAGAGACAAGGATATACTATGGTAGTGCGGGTTGTTGACAAAGGAGATAATTAAATGGTTTTTACAATTAATTTGTTAATTGCAAACATCATTTTCTTTTACATTCTTCTTAATTCATCAACCTTGAATCATCGCCATCCACCGTAAAAACCAAAGCAACCTTGATATACATATTACACAACAACTATCACATGAACAAACATATCCAAAGTAACTTTACATTTGTATCCCTTTCTCAATAACGTACAACTCATGCGCAATTGCTAATCTAAATCATATAAGGTTAGAAACATTTATATTTTGAAAAAATATATTAAAAAACTTACAATTATCTTACGAGGATCTCAAGAGCTGGAATACCTTAAACATGCCGGAATGGAAAGTCAGAATATCCATATACAAACACAAATTTACAGATTTTTAAAATTATTTATTGAAATCAATTTTTCACATTTGGATAATTGCACGCAAAAACAATTAAAATTTAATTCACGATCTGTGGAATCACAATATTATAAGTTCACTCTGCAACTTGACAACATGAACACAAATATAAAAATTTGTTTTTTTAACTAGAAATTACCAGGCAATGATCGTGATACGAAAGCTTTGCGATTAAAAAATGACGGCAAACAAACGGATAAGAGCAAAGGACGCGGATTTTACCTGTAAAATATTTCGCCTCAGTTTCTTTTCACACAACTCTGCCCATTTCTACGCATATTTATTTCGATTCCTTTCTGGGTTTCGCATCGTTCGCTGATCATGGATTATTCGTTGAGAGTCGCAAATAGAACTAGTTTTCCGCTTGGATTTTACTCTCCGGAGGGTTCGACCCGGGGACCTGTCAAATTTCAGCGCGTAAGGCCGCTGCAAACTGTGGCCCTCGGCCCAGTGTTTGGCACTTCAATGCATTCTACGAACCCTCTCGGTCATATGGCGGCGGCGCCAGCGCGTAACAGTGGTGAGGATCTGCGGGATTCGATCCGTGGGCGCAACAAAAAGCCGTGGTGGGCTTCGATTTTTAAATTTTCTCAGAGCGACGATGAGCAGAGCAACGATAGCTGCGGAGCGGCGAGTGTCGGCGAGGGCAACGGCAACGCACGGAGGGCAACGGTGTTCACAGACGAGAAGGCGAGGGTTTTACGGCGAGAGATGCGAGCAACGGAGTCGTGGCATGATCTCATGTATCACTCCACCATTGCCTCTCGCATGGCCTTGCCTGACGATAATTCTGCTGCTTGATTATATGTTTTTGTTGTAAATGTCATATACATAACCTGTGAATAATAATGTGTGTGGACCGTAAAATCTACGTCCACGACAAATACGATCTCCGGGTTTGTATTATGTACGAAAAAAAATGAAGATCTGGGTTATTTTGATGGATTTCGACAGGCTTTTGGTCTGTGATGTTAAGCTTTTTGCGATGAATTCGTTGAATTTTTTTTCCCCGATCCTGTGAAAGAGAGAACAACCAACTCTTGCGTGTTTTTGTTGAAACGTGAGGGTAATGCTTTTTTCGTAATTATTAAGCAATTCACATGAATTGCAAAGTAAATTTGGCTTAAAAAAATTATATGTTTCTTTTTGACAATTTATGTTGTGGCATTTCATCAAACAATTTCGTATGTGTATGGTACAGCATTTAACAAAATTTTACTTTTACATATTTTTTTCTTAACAATATTATATTTAATGCTCTTAGAGTAACAAATTTCCTTTGAATTGGGTTGATATTGTGTCAATAGAAAATGTCACTCCACAAATAATAGTTACAAGAATTGAATTATTAATAATAAGAAATTAAAAACATCAAAATGAGATCACCTATGTTCCTTTTAATGTGTAGATGTCTACATGACAAGAGTCTAATGTTTGGAATCGTCATTAAAAAATTGAATTCTACAATATTTGAACTCTCTTTTAAGGTCGGTGGTATAGACCTTTTCCATCTTAGGAATCGTAGGCTTGTGATTATCAAGCTTCTGTAATGAAAGAAGATTGTGGTATGAAAACCTTGAGATACAACTAAAGAGAAAGTCTTCTAAACAACATCAACAACCAAGATTAATTAATTGGAGTAAACATTGCAGTGACATAATTATGAAGCCGTTGCTTTGAAATATCAACTACATACATATTTGAGGTTGATTCGTACTTCTGTTTTGGCATAGGTGTTTCAATGGAAAAGACATTTGGTGATTTAATTCGGAAGAACAAAAAGGTTTCCAAACTAATTAAAACTTTTGACTAGAGAATTGAATGAGTTTTAGTAAACTTGTTTGCAGCTTGTAAGAAACTACTACTGGGTCAATGGGACTCGACTATCATCATCATCAAACCTTTTCATTTCAATATCATTTGTGTTATCATCCATGGCAGTAGTAGCAATAGCACTCCTCATATCTCCACAACTCAAACACCATTGTTTAACATTATTAGATCCATTTATGAAAACCCCGGAGGAACCTAATGTGTTAGACAACCACCTACTTTCAAATGTCCATCATGCCCCTTTCTAACGCCCCTATTGCCTGATTAAAATCAACCTTCCGGCTAAAATCTATTTTTGATCATTAGATAACAGAGCAAATAGTCTATAAAGAGAGAATAAAAACAAGATGAGACATATACCTAATAATATGTTAAAACCAACAGAATATTGACAACTCAGAAAGTCAAAACTAATTAAAATTTGACAAAAAAATCTAATTAAAATATTACTAAAAAGACTTAACACTTTCCAATAGACACTCCCACAATAACAAACACCTCAAACACAATTTTTTTAAATCGTTAAAATTGAAAAAAAAAATGAAAAAATATATTTTATTACCAATTTAACTGCACAAAAAAGAATTGTGACTAGATAACATCACATTTCGAATATAATATAAACTATTATATCCATCAAAATTTGAGAAAGAAGAACCTTATTTTAAATATTTAAAAGGTACTGGTATAATAAAAAGACTAGTAGGTGGCACAAAACAATAAGACGTGAAATTAAGTCATGAGAGCAATCAATATTATTTACAGTATATAATCATCTTATTATTCACTCCTCTTAGCTATCCTCCATGCATGAATCCATACTATAAGTAGTAGCTCCCAATTATTATTGATTTTTTTAATTTTTAATTTTTTTTAATTAATGTTGTGTCTCTCTTTTATTGGAATAAACCATTGATTAATCAGAATAGAAACAGCTACAATTAAAAGGTGTGTGGTGCAATCGAACTTGAATTGGAGAAGCAAGAACCAATTCCTAAGAGCACAATAAATTGGCAAGGAAACACCAATGTTTGAAACAAAATAATGTTGGGTTTGAGTTAAGTTTAGTTGTAAATTAGTTGATTTGATATATTTATTTAGTTATTCCATTTATTAAGATTTTTTTCTTCAGATTTTCTTGCATTATTTATTAAATTATAGATTTTTTGGAAATATTAAATAAAAATTTGTAGTGATCAAATAAATAAAAAATTATATTGATCGGTTGGTTGGTTTGGTTTGGTTTGCGGTTATGTATAAATTATAATATATTATGATCGTTATGTTGATATGGTGATATATAATGAAAGTGGTCCTCTTAATAAGACAATGGTTGATTAGTTTGAGGTGGGTATGTTTTGCTTGCTTGGCCTTCCCACCTCCTCTTCAATTTACTTCTACCATCCTTACGACAATAAGAATGATACCATAATAGAAATAATTCTTTTAAACAAATGCCTTAATACCCCAAATCAGATATACTTCTTGAAAAATCTTATATCAAAACCAAAAAACGTTAATCTTTGACACAAAAGATAATATTAAGTTTGATTTAAGTTTAATTATACTTCAATTAATACAACTCTCCTATCCACCAAAATATAAATCCCCTCCCTCCTTATCATGATATTTATCATTTAATATTTCACATCACCACACATTTCAGATTGCATTTATATACCAAGATTTGTTCTCCAAATCCCATAAAAACTCCATAATTAAATCCACTTGGGCCACAATAATATTGAAATCCTGATGTCACACCCTTTAAAATCACACTTTTATCATGGGGGTCATGATTAATATTAATTGCATAAAATCTTGTAAAGATGCTTTTGTTGAACCTATCAAAAGTATGGGTCCTACTACTTGTTTTGAGGATAGCCTCGATGACTACTTATCTAATTTTAAAATAATATTTTAAGGATACAAACCATGAAGAGGGGGACTTTTACCTAATAATGACAAACCAAGTACTTATTAAATCTAGACGATTCAAATAAAAAACTACGTTTTTTTGGGTGGGGGAACGGAATTCTTTTGGCAATCATTGTGGATGGAAGAGACTCACCTGCCCATTGTTTATGTTGAAAGTTACATTGTAATTGAGATCTTACTATGTATATATATAAGTAAACCAGCCTTAATTGTATATCAAAATATTTTAAAAGTAACAGTAATTAAAGAAGTGGTGAGAAATAGCTAATTAGTTATAATTTTGGAGATAACCGTTATAAAAATGGATAAGAGTTGTGTAGGTTTAAATAATAATTTACAAATTGTGAATGGAGAATCTTGACCAAATTATTTTGCTCCTTAGTTGGTACCATAATAGTACAATTATGACAAGTGCTAATTAAGGACCAAAATTGTTTTGTAATTTAATTGGTACTATAGTGGTATGATCATGACAACTAGTAACTAAGGTAAATTTGGTTGTATGAGCTTGTTTGTCTATTTTAGAGCTCTAAAAATCTCATTTACATTTTAGAATTATATGGATTTTTGGGAAGTCGATTTTATATGTAGAACCCTAATTACGTCGAAGGTATTATCCCTATGGGAAAAGGCTTTGCGGATATTCACGGGACTGTGTCAAATTTGATGGCTTAAATGATGGTTTTGTTATTTTTAACAATTTTGTTTTTGCTATTTTTAACAATTTTGCTTTTACTATTTTTAACAATTTTGTTTTGGCTTTACTATTTTTAAACTTTATTTTATAGCTTTTGCATGCATTAACATTTAAATACTGGTCACTAACACTATAATTTCATTCTTTCGGCTCTCCAAGTTCCAGTCAATTCCCTACGTTAAATTGAATTTTGCAGGTATGCATTCAAATTTTGTTTATACTTGTATGTAGCAGTAGAACAATATTTCTTAGCCTCCTCTTATGACCAATTTGTACAGCTTTGGTTCTTGGTCAATGAGGCTCTGTTTTGTGATGTGCCTGCTTAGCTTTTGAGCCGCATGAGGAGGTATTAACCGTAGACTTGTATAGACTATCATCTGTTGTCACAAAAACTCGTCTTCCAAAATTGCCAAAGGAAACTTGCTCATCCTTTGAAGGTGCATAGGTTGCCACATTTGCTAGCGGCTTCATGCCCCTGTCATCGTAGACAATACCAATTACTTTAGGAAGGTGTGGATGGTTCTTCACTGAGACATTAATCTTCACTTTCTTTACTCATTGTGTAGGATGTCCCACATAATTCCGTTTACCATGTAATCATAAAACAACATGTTTCCAGGCGGAGAAAGCGAATATCCATGCAGACTCACAAGATTCCTATGCTTGATGCTTCCAACTGTTTCGAGCTCAGTTCCAACTTCACACAAGCTTTATGGGTAGATTTTAGATTTTAGATTTATTTATTTTATGTGATTTCTTTGTTTGTGTTTGGTATTAGGTACTAGGTGTATGAATAAACCATTTTCTTCAGTTTAATCACAAAGACTGAAAGATATCTATTGAGTCAAACTCGCCATATATTTATTTTTTAATTGATAAACTAAAATTGAAAAATAGGACTAACCCTACACAAACTGAATTATACATAAATTTAAAAAGCGGGCTATTAGAGAGAATCAACGAGTACAACATGCTTGTTAATGTAATTAAATTTTGTTTTCTTTGAAGATGTTAGACTTGTAAACATGGGAGTTTCTAATCAAAATTAATAATAGAACAATCCCCTTTATAAGAAGAATCTGCAACGCTACAATTTTGACCCTTGATTTGATCTATGTACGCATCTGATAGTAGCTTTGACTTTGTGATCGCCTCAACCATTTTGTACACTATCAAACTACTGATTTTGTTTCATGCATTTATTTTAATTTTTAAACATCTTGATTTTGAACTCTGACGTTGACCTTACCACTCTATTTTGTTATTCCTTTGCAAATTACAGTTTATATGGAGGGATCTTGGATTCCTAATCACTTATGCATGTTGTTATTGAAGTTTATTTTGCATGTACCATGTGACAAACTAATTCATGGAAATATTAAATTATTTAATAAAAAAATATTTCAGACAATTCCCAATTAGGCTATCAAATATATCTTGCCTCACTTGATTCGTAATATTCCTAGACACTCTTATTGCAATCCGTCACTGGAGGGATGGATTTTTGGTTGCAGAGTTTTAAAATGCACACCATTGTGTTTGTGATCATGTTCTCCTTATCAGTGCTCCATTCTGATGCAGCAAGAAACACTACTAATGAAGAAGCTCTTCTTCAATTCAGGTATTCCATCACTCTTGATCCTCTTCACTCACTAGCCAATTGGACTTCTAGTATCTCTTTCTGTAATTGGACGGGAGTTAAATTCAATTTGAACAATGCAAGAGTTTTTGAACTCAAACTTACTGGTATGGGTTTAAGTGGTCCAATATCTCCTTTCCTTGCCAATTTGTCTTTTCTTACATCACTTTCTTTGACTAAAAATAGCCTGCATGGCCAAATTCCATAGCAATTTGGTAGTCTTTATAGGTTGCAGAGTCTAAACTTGGAGCAAAACCATTTGGAAGGCCCCATTCTGTAGGAGTTAGGTTTCCTCACAAATTTATTGATTCTTTTCCTAGGAAATAACAATATGACAGGGGTCATTCCTTCCTCTTTGGGTAACCTCTCAAGATTGATAGCCTTAGATTTGAGTGATAATTGACTCCAAGGCTTCATTCCTAATGAGTTGGGCACCCTCACTCAATTGAAGTTATTGAACTTGAATTTTAATCAAATTTCAGGGACCATTCCCTCTTTTCTGGGGAATATCACTTCTTTGGTCTACTTCGAAATTATAAACAATAGTTTCACAGGTGTTGTTACAAATGAATTGGATAATCTCACCCATCTCCAATATCTCTATCTCCCTGGAAATCAACTTATAGGAGAGATACCTCCTTCACTTTCAAATTATTCCTCTATTCTACAATTAGCTTTACAGGAAAACCAATTATCAAGATACATTCCATCTTTTTTTTGGAACGAAACTCAATCTTCTGTAAAAGCTACTTCTTTCTAAAAATAATTCACATGAAAATACCCCCTTCCCTCTCTAATTGTTCCTCTCTTAAATTCTTAGCCTTAAATGGAAACCAATTATCAAGAAACATTTTGTCCAATTTTGGTGATAAATTCATTTATCTAACAAATCTGTTGCTTTCTAAAAACTAATTTACAAGAAAAATACCTCCTCTTTCCAAGTGCTCTTCTCTTCAATTATTGGCTTTAGGTGAAAACAATTTATTAGGACACATTTCGTCTGATTTTGGTGACAAGTTGATCATCCTAGAAATGCTCTATCTTTCTACAAATTAGCTTACATGAGAAATACCGCCTTCCATCTCCAACAGTTCTTCTCTTCAAAATTTAGCTTTATATCAAAACCATTTATCCGTAAAAATTCCATCTCTTATTCGTGAAAACTTCACAAATTTAAGAATGTTAAATCTATGGGTAAATCAACTTAGTGGAGAAATAACAAATTCCATTGGAAGAAAATAATAAATTGACTTTCTTTTGTAAATATTGTGTTCTAGGACTTGAAGAAAATAATATGTAAATATCACGTGGATTCTCCTCTTACTGTGAGTCAAACTAATAAACACATCCAAATAGCACATGTGTATTTGGTTATGACTGATGAAATATGAAATTCTCAGCCTGTTATCCCTGAGCACTCGTAGTGTCATGCCACGGTTAATGGTAAGTCACTACATTCTTGAGAGTGAGTCTTAGCAAACTTACATATCTCACTTGCATTTGTATTCAATTATTACATAACTAACAATTATCTAACATCCCTTCTAATGTATTTCGCAACATTTGTTTTGGATTTAATAGAAAATCAGTATTATCAATCACACCCCTTATCAACATCAACTACAAAAGTAATAATTGTCTTTCTATAACTAATAACATATACCATTTGGCGTTCACATTGCATTGTATACATGTGATTGCTAGTATGATAAAAACACTTTTAAAAATAAATTACAAAAAGTATAATGTAGTCCAACATGTGATATAGTGTACCAAAAGTACCCAATATTTATCACTTCTTATGACTATTTGTATTCCTCTTTGTCTAGTGGATTGTCCCCTTAGGGATTTGGATTTACTGTCACATTTGAAGCTTGTTCATTTTGATTATGACTTTGTATTTGAGGCCCTATTGTCGATTATAATGAAATTAATTCCTTTTCTTAGAAAGGTAAATCAAAAATCATAATATCTTAAACTTACAATGGAGAATCAAATAGTTGTCCCCTTTTAAGGCCTTCGAGTGAAAAATTTGTAGTATAAGTGTTATCTTTGGGCCTCCATATCATATTGTGTCTTTGCATCATGGGGAGAGTTTGTGAGGAAACATATTGGAGTTTTAATTGATGTTATTGTGACACACCCTTGAAGCAATTTGAAATAGAGATCTCTTGGCATTTTTAAGATTTATGTATTCAAGATATTTATATGGCTATATGTGTCAACAGATTATCTTATTTTAGATTGTTGTATTTAAGATTTTTGTACTATCATAATGTGAAAATAGAATCAAAATAAAATATGTGTATGCAAATTGAACCATCTAGAGGCATGCCAACTATTTTATCAGACATAAAAACACACACAAGAAAATCTGGACTGAAAATTGTTTCCTAAGGCTTTCATTCAACACCAATTTATAGAATACAATGGAGGAGAAAAATACAAAAAAAAAATCTAGATGGTTTATGGAATAAAATATTAGTTTGCTGCAAATTCGGTCTTTGGTCTGTGGTATTTGGTCTGTGCAGACCATATTTATTACTGGCACATGCTCATAAATTTATTTCAATACTCCCCCATTAATTTATTCTTACACAAACTTTAAAAACTCCCCCACACTTTATGGGTCTCGCCTGCCTCTATGGGTCTTATGGTTGCTAAGGTACCCATTTACATAATTTCCTTGACTCCTAATTTAGCTCTAAATTTTATAAATTTTCTTTCACTCAATGCTTTGGTGAAAATATCTACAATTTGATCCTCAGTGTTGCAGAAGACAAGTTGAATCGCAACATTTTGAATCAATTCTCTGATGTAGTGATGATGAATCTCCACATGTTTAGTTCTTGCATGATAGATAGGATTCTTTGCCAACTAAATTGTACTTTTGTTGTCACAATATAGTATTGAAGCATATTCTTCCTCTGTTGATGATAATGTAATTGTTGGTTGCTTTTTGCTAGACCATGAGATATCACCAGATCCAATGTTTAACACAAAACATGTAGTAGATTTTCAGTCATCTATACATCCATCTCAACCAGAATCTATAAATCCTGTCAAAGATATATAACCGCCTGCAAAATACTCAATTCCAAAATTTTGAGTTCCTTTGACATATCTCAAAATTCTTTTAGTTGCTTTCCAATAAGGAATTTTGGGAGATGACATAAACCTTGAAACTAGACTAACTGCATAAGCAATGTCAGGCCTAGTTATTGTCATATAAATAAGACTTCCCACTAATTGTTTGAATCGCGTGCCATCTACATAGTCTGAGTCATCATTTATTGATAATTTCATCCCCACTTCAACAAGAGTAGTAGTAACTTTACAGTTTTCCATTTTAAATTTGACCAACAATATCATGTCATCTTTTTGCCATACTTGTATGCCAAGACAATAATGAACCAATCCTAAATCAGTCATCTCAAAATTTTCCCTTAATCTTTTCTTTGTTCCATCAATTAACATGTCAAGATTACTTGTAATTATTATGTCATCCACATAAAGAACCACAATTATTGTTCCAACGTCACTCTTTTTAACATAAAGATTGGGGTCAAAGGGACTTTTTACAAAACCTTCATGTTTGAAGTACTCATCAATCTTTGCATACCATGCCCTTGGTGCTTTCTTTAAGCTATATAAATATTTTTTCAACCTACAAACAAGATGATCTTGTCCTCTTCTCACAAATCCCTATGTTTCTCGATATAGATCTCCTCCTGTAGCTCACCATTGATGAATGCCTTCTTTACATCCATTTGATGAACCTGTCATTTAAAGTTAGCAGCCAAAGCAAGAACAAGCCTTATTGTATTCATTTTTGACACTGGAGCAAATGTCTCACTAAAATCAACCCTTTCTTTTTGAGAAAATCCTTTTGCAACAAGACGTGCTTTGAATTTTTCAATGCATCCATCACATCTAAACTTAGTCCTATAGACCCATTTAGTACCAACAAGATTTTTACCTTCAGGAAGTTCTATCAATTCCCATGTATTATTTTTCATTGAAGATTCATACTCTTCTTGCATTGCACATTCCCACTCTTTCTTTACTTTTACTTCCTCATAAGATTGGGGATAATTTACCTTCTCTATTCTAGTCATCAAGGCATAGCTACCATGACGATATTTTTCTTCAACTTACTTACTCTTTTGTTAAATTTCTTGAATACTTTTTATTTTCATTAGGGGGATTTACTCATTATCACTATTTTCTTCCTTTTCTACATCCTCAACTTCATAAAATATCACAAAAGTAGATGTAGATTCCTTATGAATACCTTCATCAAACACAACATCCCTATTGATAATTACCTTTTCAGTTTAAGGATCATATAACCTATAGCCTTTAGATTGTTCGTTATAACTAATGAAGATACATTTCATTATTTTATTATCAAGTTTCTTCCTTAATTTTCTGGAATATGAGCATAGGCATTACATCCAAACACTCTAAAATACTTGACTGATGGCTTATTACCATACCATTCCTAATGAGGTGTCATATTTCTAACATCCTTTATGGGAGATCTATTTAATATGTAGGCAACAATAACTATTGTTTCACCCCAAATAGAATCAAACAAATCTTTAGTCTTGAGCATGCACCTAGCCATATCTTTTAAAGTTTTATTTTTCCTTTCTGCGACCCCATTTTGTTGAGGTGTGTATCTAACTGTTAAATGCCTTTTAATACCTACATTATCACAAAAATGTTGAAACTCCTTTGTCATATACTCTCTTCCATTATATGTTCTAAGAATTTTAATTTTTCTCCCACTCTCATTTTCTACTAGAGATTTAAATGTCTTTAACATTTCAAAAACCTCACTTTTGTTCTTGAGACAATAAATCCAACTTTTTCTTGAGAAATCATCAATTAGAGTCAACACATATTTTGATCCTACAAAGGAAGGAGTAGGAAATAGACCAATAACATCACTATGCACTATCTCAAGTTTTTCTCTTTCTCTATATGCCCCATTCTTCTCAAAACTATCTCTATGTTGTTTCCTATACAAACACCCTTCACACACATTTGAATCTGAATGAATTTTTGGAATACCATACACCATGTCCAATTTCTTCATTAAACCCAGACTTTGATATTTAAGGTGCCCAAATATCAAATGCCATAACACATTAGTATTGCCATGTGATGCAACAAGAGTGTGTGTACCTATATTTCTAACATCAAATTTATATATTCCCCCATCTAAAGTACCCAATGCAATCACTTTGTAACCATGTTTCATATCCTTAATCAAACAATTATCCTTATAAAATTCAACTTTGAAACCTTGCTTTGTGATTTGACTAACTGAAAGAATATTCTTCTTTAAACCAGGTACATACATCACATTGGTAATACATTTTACTTCACCATTATTCATTTTAATAGGAACATAACCATGGCCCTCTATACTATAAGCACTATTGTCACCAACCAATATCTTTTCTCTTTCACATTCTTCATCGTTTTCAATAGATTTGAAATTTTCTTTCTTAAAATCCATATGTTTACTTTCTTCTAAATCTATTTACCAAACATCATTTGAAGTATCTTGACCAGATAAGGATGTAATGAAGAGATTACCTTCCCTTTCTACTTGATTTTTCATGTTATTGGTTTGCTTTCTAGACCAATTGTGTATCCCTGGCTTCCTTTTTGTACATTCCCAAATTGAAAATGGCCCAATTTACCACAGTTGAAGCTATTCACCTTATGATTTTGTTTCCTTCTTTTATCTTCTCCTTGGTTCATCTTTTGCTTGGATTTTGTAGCCATCTTGTCTTGACTGTGCATCTTGTTACCTCTGAATCTTCCTCCTTAAAATTAGGCTTGCTCAGTAGAGTTAGTTTCATCAAACTTCCTTCTAAATCTATGATATTCTTGCAACAAGTATCCACTTAATTCTTCAAATGTTAGAGTATCAATCTTATTAGAAACTTCTAAGGATGTGATTAGATATTCATACACTATGTGGAGACTATTAAGAGTTATCTCAACTAATGATTTTTCTTCAACATTTTCTCCCATAGCCTCTAATTGATTCTTTATCTCCTTTAATTTTGTAAGATCATCTATCACATTATGATCATTTTTCATTCTTAAATCATGTAATTGCCTTTTTAGATGCAAGATCCTAGTCTCTATAGGTTTTTCAAATATTTCCTTAAGTGTTTTGCAAGCATCATTTGCAATAGCAATATCTTGAATTTGTGGGATGATTTCATCAACAATAGACATACCAATAATAGCTAAGGCTTCATTATTTTTTTCTTTTAAATTGGGTTAACTCTCATTAATCGACTGGTGCTTCTTTCTTTTCTTCTACAAATTCCCACAAATATTTTGCAAGCAATACATTTTTTATTTTATATTTTCACAAAGAGTAATTCTTCCCATCTAATTTGCAGGCAGGAATTAGAATGCTTAAAGAATCCATCACACTAATAATTTTTCACAAAGATTCAATCTCATATTTCATTCACCCAAAAATAATTCTTCAATTTAAATAAGAAAAATCCCCAAATAAAACTGTTAAATGACAAAAAAAAGCAACACTAGATATGTGGCCCTTCTAATTCATAAAAATAAAACAATCTTACATGGCCTTGTCTCTTATGACAGCCACATCAATCTCTATTTTCCTTGCATCGTCTTTTTTTTAACGAATAATCTGCTCCTTCACAACTAACAACATCTTTTTTTTTCCTTCACTCTTAGCCACTCTTAGTTTTCATTTACCCAAAAAATTCACAACCATCTCTGAGAAAAACACAAAAAGAAATTTCTAGATGGTCTATGCATCTAAATGGTCCGTGGAATAAAATATTAGTTTGTTGCAGATTTGGTCTTTGGTATATGGATTTGGTCTGTGGTATTTGGTCTATGAAAGATCATATTTATTACTGACACATGCTCATAAATTTATTCCAACATATTTGACAAAATGCCTCAAAGAATGGGCGTGTGGATTGTAATGTGCGTACACCATTTTTTTTGCATGGGTTGGTGATGCATTCTCCTCTTGAGTAGGTACCTTAAGGGGCATGTCGGGATTGAGGTATGATCGGACTTGGTCATATAGGCTAGACCGCAACATTTGAGAGATGTCATTAAAACCCTCGCCTTCTCGTCTGTGAACATAGTTGCATTAAAGTGCCAAACACAGGGTCAAGGGCCAAAGTTTTCAATGACCTTACACTATGAAATCTAACATGTCCTCAGGTCGAACCCGCAGGAGGGTAAAATCTGATCCCAAAACTAATTCTACTTGTTACTCTCAACAAATAATCCATTGTCATTGAACAATCCAAAATCTAGAAACGAGGTTAATTAAATATAGGTAGAAATGGGTCGTCTTGTGTAAATGAAAACAAAAGAAAAACCGGAAGGTCTCTGTCTTGGTGGGCCAATTGGAAAGAAAAAAAATTAATTGTGTATTTGATGAATAGTTTACAAGAAAAAATCATGTATTTTCTCTAGTCTATCTATTTGGTTATCATTGTTTCTCTTTCTTTGCTCATCTAATTTTGTATTGCTTTGTCATAGGCAGCTTTTAAAATTGAACTTGATTTCCCAACGTTATTCATCCCTATCCATTGTTTTCCAAATTAATTTATTTTTCTACATCAATCATTCATATTGATTTTGTTACATTTCTAAGTAACATTAGCAAATGCAGTGGTGCAATGGAGATGTCCATAGGGAGGAGTGGAAGAAGATAAAGTTGAAGGAGTGAAGGTGAAACATTCTACAAGGAATATAGGTGATGAAAAAGGGGATTGAGGGAAGAAAATTGTATGGGTATAGGAAAGTATGAGAGGGAACAAAAAGAAAATCCTCTTCTTTCTTACAGTAAATCACATGTTTTGAAGAAGAAAGGGTTGCCACATGTTAATTTTTTATCTCTAAAAATTGAAACTGAAACTGTTAATCATGATATTATAATCGTGATTGTGGGATGAAGTTCCATGCATTGTGGGAGAGGAAGAATTGGAATGACTACAAGAGGGAGCTTTGGTCAAAATAATGGAGGTTGAAGACAACTGTAAGTATGTCTGCTCTAATAAAAAAGTGTGGAGGATAAGTATTCACGATCATAGATTAATAACATGGTGTAATAAATCGAAGGGAAATAAGTTTAGAAATGCATATGATTTTTCTATTGCCTTGGAGAATGAAGTGGTATGAAATTTTTAAATAGAAAAGAGTTGAAAAAAGAGTGTAAGAATGTCAGTCTTTGGTAAATTATTTTATTTAATGCATGGCTTATTCATTTAAATTTGTAATAGGTTCTCCTTTAATGCATGGCTTTTTCATTTAAATTTGTAGTAGGTTCTCCTCCAAATAGGAGGAGTTTGGTTAGAGAGCAATTATGATCCATTCCATGTATTGGAAATGTTAGACATAATGAGTGACTATGTATGAGAATTCACTACGAGAAATTGGACTATTGTAAACAGACAATGTAACAAACAATTTGATAAGGCGAGGTTTCTTCAAGTGGGTATATCGCCAAATCCGGTGATAGTTATATTGAATTTTAAGTATTCGACATTTATGTATTGTAGTTTGAAGAACAATGCAATTTGAAGTTTGTCGAAGGCATGTCCGCCCTCTACTTAGATTTTTTTTTGTGAATAGTAATAAATTACTATTTTTCAATTTTGATGTCTTTGTTCAGAATGTTATACCCAATAGCTAGATAACACCTGTCACAACCAACAAATAAGTACAACACAACAACAACATGCATACACAATAAGATATATTAGGGTTTTTGAAATAAATCTATGTTTTGCATTGATGGAGCAATCGATGTACCAACAAAAAAACATAAAATAGAGGATAACACTAATTAGTCATTGATTGATACACGTATGCACAGAATAACATGAATCGGAGATGTCATCTCATAAGACATATGGAGGGCCTTAGACAGATCCACGAGATGTTGTTGATGGGCAAGATGTGGTATAATTGATGTACCAATTTTCCCACCCACAGGTGAACGATGGAGATTTCAAGAGCCTCACATCGTTGCCCCTAATGTCCACATTTTCTTTCCCTCAGAGGTAAGGAACTTTTTTGCCTGAAATTGTTCAGGGAAATCCCACATCTACAGGGTGTGTGTAATCAACCATATGTTAACTATGGTGGTACCTACTAGAACTTGAAACATTCCATCATCCATGTTGCTGACCTATGTGAAGATGATGCATTCACAGTCTTCTTCATTGTCGACTCCAAATAGTGTTCAACTTGTATATAGCGAAATCTCTCATGTTTATGTCATTTCCCAAATTTTGCATATCTAATGATGATTTCCCACAGGATGTGTGTACGTCACACTCAGACAATTAAACCCTATCATTGCAGAAAAGTGAATGTGAAATATATAGTGTTGTACTGAAGAAATAATTGATAAATGTAAGATCTATATGTACTTCAATACATACCATTATGAATAAGCCACAACATTTGATCTCTACATGACATGTAGAATCAAGGACCCTTTTTCCCATAGAAGGCATGCCTAACAACATAAATAGAACACTTGAGATTGTAAATTTAATAATTTTGGTACAAGCTTCCAAAATTTCTTCATAGAAAATTGGTCATGGATTCAATTAAATCTCATGTGAAGTATTTCAATTTTTAAATTAAAAAAAAGGCTACAAATGTTTTGAAGCTACTATGAGATGAAAGAGGAATTTTTTGATGAACTTTCAAAAAAAAATTAAGTTTCTACAAGTGTAATCCTAAATGTCTGCTGGAAAGTTAATTCCATTGATTATGTGTTGAAAAGAAGGTTAGCAAGAGTGTCAACTACTACCATTCAGTCCATGTAATTTCATTTCCTCTAGTGTATTCTTCATCAAGGATTGTCAATTAGGTCTTGTTCAGTACACCTAGGAATGACACAACGTGTTTGTTCCAATGTCCATCACCTTGAATCAATTAAGCATGTGTTTTTGGTTTTGGAAACATGCACAATCCCCTAGTAGTGGATACACACCCTCTTTCACCCTCTTTCAACACTTTTAATACCTTTTTGTATTATTGTTGTTTCAAAAAAACACTTTTTTATACCGAGAAGTGTTCATACAATGGCACCCAAGTAGTCTAATGGTGTGAGTTGTTCACTTTTATTCTTGACATTAAATTTAACATCCATTTGACAATCACTTAATTTTATTTTTTTGTTTGGTAATGTTTGAGATTGACACAATTGTGCAGTTAAATTGATGTCATTTGCCATAAATTAGTGGGAAATTACAGAGAATATAATAGAGTTACTAAGCAAGGTGGTATGTGAAAAATCTAAGAGAAGAACCTTAAAATTGATATCCATCAACATATTTCATAAGGAAAATTCAACCTTATATTTGACGTCTATTTGATCGTCGTTTAGATGTTTTTCTTTTTATTTAGAGGATTGTACTAATAAATCGCAATTTCTTGATCATGTGATGGAGTTTAGAGCTCGTTACTTAACTATCCTAATGAACTCCAAACCTCACAAAATTATGTATTAGTTACATGTTATTTTAAAAAATAGTGGAGTTATTAAAATATAAAATTTTAAAAATATAAAATAAGAACCTTGTCATTGATATCTCTTAATGTAATTTATATAAATGCATTAAGATATCTTTCACATGTTTAAATTGACTGATACATACGCATAAACTTGTTATACTGTCGAAGGCAGATTATATAGGATTCAATTTGTAAAAACATTTAACCTTAAAAACCAATAACATTACTCCACTTGTCATTTCTTATCTTTAAGCTAAGATTTTTGAAAAATAAATATTTATTTATTTTTTAGAAAAAAGTATTCCTTTTTTTATTTGACAAAAAAAATTAGTAGTCATATTTTAGATTTTATGATTAATTTAAATAGGTATATTTCCTTCCAACCAATAGATTGGTGACATCTAACAAATATTTATTTTTTCTATAGTTCAAACATTACAAATGTTATGAAAAGTCAAAAATAAATTCCATAAATAACTTAGGCCAATTCATGTATATAGTCGGCATGTACGTTTTGCATTAGTGGTTGTCATTAATAACACTTAAACTTTGTTATCGTCTACCATTTATGCAGCCTGGTGGATTGCCTCTTTCCTCTTGTCGACGTCTGCAATAATCCACCGCCGCCCTTTTCATTCCAGCATATTATTGTGGCCTTAGTATCTTTTGCAATGTCTAGGTGCGATTTGGTGGAGATATGTTTGGCGTGACTGGTTCCATAGCCAATTCCATAGCTGCATTCATGTCATAGCACAAGCCAATCTTGGTTTGTTTCAAAAACTAGCTTAGACGAGGAAGAATTGAATCACTCAGATTTGTACAGTGCTTTCCCATGCTCATCATTTGACTTGTGTAAAATCTCGAATATGAACAAGTGTCTTCTTACAAATATTCTGGGGAGCTTCCAATTTTAGGGCACATGCATTATTATTATCAGAACTACTAGTTGTTCTAGAGCTACCCTCGGCCATTCGTTCAACTTTAATTTTGGAGTCCCCGTTGCTCACATTCGTTCGACCATACCAGAATACCTGCAATATCAATTCATACCCATTGTAAGAATTAATTAAGTAAGAAAGCTAGTTACTTATACACTAATAAGAATTAATGAAGTGGGTAAGTACACCAAGTTGGGGGGCCAAAAGGGGGTCTTAAATGGACACTTTTTTCTAAAAAATAAAAATCTTCAACTTGTACGAGTTATTTGAGATAGGTACACTCAAAATTTGAAAATGTTATAAGAACATGAATTGTAGCATTTCGAGTCTAGTTTCTAAACTACTATTTTTTTAAATGGTTAAGTGTAAGTGGTTTAAATATCAAAAATGTCAATAGGTACACCTGTTTTTAGTTAAAAAACATAGTAGATAGTTAGTCGTGCCCCCCTGCATTTTTTTAGTACTATTTAGTGTTTTTGAAAACCCTTTGGTAGAAAGATAGATAAGAGCGTCTAGTTTGGGATAGAATATATTTTTAGATTTTTTTAGTGGGTATTTATTTTTTATGATTTTTCAAGTACAAAGATTTTGAAAATTAAAAAATAATGGATAGTCAACCATGCCCCCCAACTACCTTAAAACATATTAAAAATTAGAATTCTTTTTTGAATATGTATAGAATTAGGCCTAGTTTGGGACTGTATAATTTTTTTTCTATTTGGAGAAGTGAAAAAAAAGATACATGATAAAAGATAAACGTTTACAATCACTAAAAATAGAGGTATAAAAGACATAATTTTATATAAATATAAATGGAAACCTTAGAATAGTTAGAAAAATATATAAAAAGTACATATTTAGAAAGAAGATTGTTTTCTTGACGTTGTACGATTTTTTTTAAGAAAGATAGAAAACGTTTTTGTAGGATTTAGCATGGTGGAAGGTGAGTTTTTGCATCTCTTGTCAAAAACACACAGGTTGGCACATGTTTGGGAAACCAAAGCAATTTTAATCATGTAAATTCTTTGTTTGGGGCATAACAAAGGGAACGTGTACGCGTTCCACGTAGTATAGACATTATATGTGTTTTTGGCATGCTTCTATTTACAAAAATAGATGTTCTAAGTATAAGTTTTTCATTTTTAAATGAAAAACTTATACTTTAAATTTATTTTAGTAAATATAAGAAATTAGGGTCACTCTGCACCTTATGGAACTAGTCTCACAGCTCCAGGAGTCACAGTTTAGGAGATAGTTTTTAATAATCTAATATGGTCAGTACATAGGTAATTTTCAAGATTTCAGCATTCAACCTAAATATTTTAGCGTTTAAATTCTACAATCGATGTCTATTTTGGTAATGAATATAGTCGTTGTTTAGGTTTGGGGCCTTTTGGATTTTTTACTGACAATTGTAGTGTTAGATGTGTCAAAATTAGATTTTACAAACCTCAAAACTCTCAAAGGAAACAACAGCTACTCAAATATATGCACTCATGAAATACCTTATAATACATAACAAATCAAAACACATGTGTTGGACATAGTTGTAATTGTGTTGTCATTGATGTCAAGTTGCATTGATGAAAAACGGTGTCTAGGTGGCATAGGAGTCAACATGAGGTGTCAATCATCAAGAAACATGAAGGTTGATTGGTAGTGCCATGTTTTGGTGTCATGAAGTGTTGCATTGGTGAAGTGTTGGTTTGGAACCAAAATGGGCAGCTTCACTATTTTGAAATTATTCATGAAACATTTAAGCCTTAGATAAAAATGGATGTCTCCAACATGTAGAGTATTTACGTAGCTTTCCAATGCCTTTTTTTTCCTTATAACTCTTTACAGAGCTCTTGGAATCTTCTAGAGAAGTTAGGTTTCACCATTAGAGTGTTTGTTCCCTGCACCTAGAAAACCCGATGTTGAGCAAATAGTCCTTGAATGATCAAACCTTTCCTAAATCTTCCTAAATTACCTTCAACACTTCCAATATTCCCTAACATCACCTCTAGATGCTTAATAGCTTTCCTAAAATCTCCCGGAGGGTGTTTAATAGCTCTAGAATGGCCAAAATAACTAGCATGGAAATTGAAAATTTTGAAGCATGATAACTAAGCCCTTAATTGAAAATAAGGCTTCTCAATCACTGTGCATCCTTCCTTTGGTGATGCAAGAACATCTTGTTAATAATAAATTTTGGATTTCTTAGGTGACTAGGGGTATCTTGGGTCCACTTGAGATGGTCATAGCTTGTACTAGTCCATTTGGACTCCATAGGAAAGAATGGGTAGTTTCTCTCCAAATGTATAATTTGAATATTTGAACTAGCTCTAGGTATGTTATAGGCTTAGGTGTTAAGTGACATGGTCCTCTCAGACTGAGATATCAGATTTGGAGGTTAGAATCTATTTTGCAAAGCATTTTCACGTGTAAATATCTGTTTTTGGATTTTCTTCTTATCTATGATGGTGTTCAAGGCTTCATGGAACCCTCACACTGTCCAAGGAATGGAAAATAGATAGAAAAACTTACTCAGACCATACTATACCATATTTTAGAAGTTTAGTAGTATGTAGTATGAACATAATGATTCAATGAAGTCCTTGAGTCTATTTCAGGGCATTGATCACAAGGACTTGGTGTTGCAAAAGTCAAGAAAAGGTAATAAGCCATCTAAAGGAGGATTTCTTAAATTAAATTTGTGTTCACAATCCTAATTGTGTGTGCCTAGTCTTAAGGGCCTAGAGTAGAAAATTCATTGTAAAAGTTAATACTTATGTATGGTAGAGTCCTTGATAAGTATGGAGGAAGGTAATAAGAAGACCAAGAGTTTCAAAATCCCTAGTACATGTCAGAATAACAATAAAAGAAAAGTAATGTGCAAATACAGTCCAAGAGTGTTAATGCCCAGTTTGAGGGCTAGGAAAGATGTATTTTAGAAAAATAGTCTTTATTTCATGTGTTTGAAGTTGGTGGAGCCTCTAACAAGTCGGAGAAAGGCCTAAGGGCACTAAGGACTCATAAAATCAGGGCATACAGATAGAGTATTGAGTGGTTAGTAGGTAAAGGAAGCAATGTACAATCATGCTTATTTATTGTAAAACCAACCTTGAGAAATAGCTATCTTAGGAAAGAAACTCATAAGGAAGTTGTATCTATCATTGAGGGAGTGGTGTTAGAATGTTTTGAATCCTTGAGGAACAAGGGAAAATCCTTATACAAATTTAATTAAGATGACCTATTGACTATCCTGCATAGTTCCATAAAGAAGCCTAGAGAGAGAAAGGTTTTGTATGAAAAGCCTTAAGTGAAATAGGTTGGGTTGAGTGATTTGCATTAGTGATTATTGAAAATAAGATTGAGTAAAAGTCAAGATGAAGGTGAAAAACAAAGTTGAGAAGATTGTTTAGAGCTTGAGCAAACAAGGAGTCTTAAAAAGCCAAAAGTTGAAAATCTAGCAAGATGATGGATAAATGAGTAATGGAGCATTAAGGTGTGCTTGAGTAAGGTGTAAGGGTGTGTTACCAGGTGGATGTAAGGATGAAATAGGTGGTAATATATTAAACCCTTAATTTGTCTATCAAAGCCTAACTAGACCTACTTGAAACAAGGGAAAAGGAAAAAATAGAATTGGGGAAGTTGTATTTTGAGTTGAAGTTATATACAAAGGATTGTAGGGTACTCTGTATCATCTTGCCAGCCTGCCATCAATTCAACATTTACCCTGGCTCGAATGAAAGTCCTAATAAGATCATTCAATGTGTAGGGAATAGTGTCTAAGGTGATTGATCAACTCATTTAGTTTTGATGAGAGACTACTTCCTCTGAAGGCCTAAAAAGACTATTTTTGGCCATTATGTAGTTGATTGAATACCCTTCAGAAGTTTTTAGAGAAAATATAAAGCATCTGAGGGTAATTTCATAGAGAATTGAAGATGTCTAACTAAATTTAGGAAATTTTAGGAAATAAAATCTCATTCAGGAGCAATATGTCTAAGACTAGGTTTTCGGGTGCAGGGAATGAAAGCTAAAACAGTGAAAGTTGACTTCTCTGGATGATTTCAGAAGTTCTCGAAAGAGTTAGAATGAAACAAAATAGGAATTGGAAGGCTATTATAATACTCTACAAGGTGGAATAATCAACATTGATTCAAGGCTTAAATATTTCTTTAGGTACTGCAAAACTCTTCAACTCCCCCTCCCAGTTCAAAATGAAATAGGACCTAAATTTTGAGTTGCAGGCATAATTAGATTTTTAGAATAGTTTCATCGATCGTAAAATGTGATTTGTGGTGTTTGATTGAAGTATGTAGGCCAATAACATGTAACTCACCCTAAAATTCCAATCAAGGATTCATCCCCTGTCTGGAGGAGGAAACCCATTTCCATAAGGAGCAACTTGAGAAAAAAGGTGTCCATGTACCATAAGCATGCTTACACCCAGGTTTCATCTTGGTCAATAAATTGAATTGTGAAGGAGTCATCATGTTCAAAGGTGAAATGTGGAGCTCAAGGAGTGACTTGATGATCATCATATCCTGACTTTGTCATTGTACCCAAATCTCTCTAAAGAACAAGCTAAAATGAGCTAGTCATGCCACCGAGGTATCCAAGACCATCATGTGTGAAGTATTAAGGCATCATCTATCTCCATGAGAGACATATGAGAAAAGACACGTATGAGAATCATGAATTTGATTCCATGAAATGATGATTTTAGAGCTACGAAAGGTGAAGGGATGATCTTCATATGGAGCCCCATGTTTCTAAGAATGAGCAATCATCTGAGTTCACTTGATGCAATTCACTTGGTACTATTCGTAAAAACTCATTCAACACCTAGTAGTGTGATCACACCTTAAGGTGGAGACACATTATAATCACCTCATTTTTGACATAGGATAGAAACCCCATTCAGGTAGCAATCCTTTATCTACAAAGTGAGGATCTCATTTTAGTAAGAAGTAGACAAGCTTCATAGAGTTGATCTGTGGTCACTAAAATGAATTATGGACTAAATTTCAAAATTGGTACCAGGTCAAGTAGTGGTAGGGCCAAAATCCAATCTAGAAGGTCAAAAAACCTAGAAAACGACTATATGTTTTCCCAAAACAAAGACCGACTACAATATATATGCCCTGAAAGTTTTAGGTCCTTGCTGAAATCCTGAAAATGAGTAAGTACTGACCAAATTAGATTTTGAAAAACTATCTTCTAGATTATAACTGTCGGAGTTGCGAGACCACTTCCATGAGGTGCAGAGTGACCCTAATTTCTTATATTTACTCACATTTATTTTAGTAAATATGGCTCCTTTGGGCCCTTCTAAACTTCACATAACTCAAAACGCGTACGCGTTTTAGGTTCGGGAAATATCAAACTTGGCAAACTAAAACGCGTAAGCGTTTTACCTAATTTTCGGATTTTTGTTCGCTTTTTGGACCCCCAAATTGGTGCACTTACCCAAGTAAGAAATTAATTTGGAGAATTCATCCTTGACTTTCTCTTCGTTGTTTTGGAGTGCCTGTAAGTTACCGTCAGGAAGATCTTGGCAAAGTGTAAGGATGAGGATACCCATGAAGAGTTGGAGATAGCTTGGAACAAAGAAGGCGACACGCCACACAATGAAGGGATATGAGTGGAATTTAGTGCGGATTAAATCGTAAACGAGAGGCATAAATAGTTGAGTGATGCTGCCTCCCATGTTGCCCCGCCCGACGGAAATGTCGTTTGCAAGGTCGACGATGTTAGTGTTGAACATGGAGCTCATCCAGTACTAGCAGACACGAAGATGGCCAACGAGAGTCTGATGAGGATGCACATCACTATGAACCCTGTTGCGGAGGATATAAGTTACATTCCAAACACCGTGGGCGCCGCCAACATTATGAGGAAGGTGCATCTGTAGTGAGGGCCCAATAGATCGTAAGTTTCTCCCATCGCCAATCAGAAAAAAATGGAGCCCAACACCAAGGCAATCTCGACGTTTCCAATATCTCGCTTGGTGAGGTCGAGATTGTGGAGGCGAAGGTGGAGACGAAGCACGTGCAAAAGGACATCCACAACAAGTGAAACGATATCATATGTGGATTTGCAAACAACAACTTTAACTTTGTCTCCTTGTGCTTTTCAAATTGATCAGCGTTTGATCCTCCCCCTCTCGACATTATATCCATATGCCCTACATTCGCCCTCCCTTGCTCTCTCATCTCTATTTACCGCTACGGTCCAAGATAACAAATGAAGTTGCACATTCGTTCGGCCATTCGTTTGGGTAAAACATTGAAGGTGAACACACGACTCTTGGATTATGGGTAATCCACACCCGCGTATGACGCAATTCTAGAATCTTTCATGAGTGGGTTCAAGTTGAAATTATCATATCAAGATTCATGTTGTGTGGCGTGTCAATTGGAGTCCACATATCAGATGTAGCGATGAGCAAGGTCCGAATGGCAATCATGATGCCCAACGTCCTTGTGCTCGGGAAAACAGAAGGGAAAATGCATGCAATTCATCCAACGCTTCCTCCGCCTGCAACACAGACGTTATCGAACTCCACAAGTATAAGCTTCAAAAAAAGCCATTAAATGAATCTTCTATCTTTCTGTTTTTGGCATGAAAAATAGAGCATCTTCGTTTTTGCTTATGTGTATTTTAGCTTTCACTAAGGCCACATTTAGATCAACATGTTGGAAGTTTGAAAGTTTTTTATTTACATGTGGCTACTATTTTTTTCTTCATGAATTGCTTGGCTAAGATTGGTCAAAAATCAACTGCTTCAACCTAGAGTAAGTGCAATAGATCTTAAATTAAGAAAACAAGGAATCTTTTTCAGACATGAACATTACACAGTAAACTTTGATGGTTTTATTAGTTATAATCTTTCTTTACACATATTTAGTAGATTACAAGTTCCACCGTGATCCGCCCTTCTCTCTACATTAGTGTACATCCATTACACGTGACTCACAGACACTAATATTATCCTCTAACTCGTTATTTTTGGCACAAAAAACAAAACATCTCCATTTTTTGCCATTGTTGTCGTCTTTTGTTAGGATGTTATTTTTCTCTATTTAGTTCTCACTGGGGCTACATTTACAACAACATGCTTGAAGTTTAAAACTTTTCTATTTATAGAAGGCTAGTGTTTCTTTTCTTCACAAATTGCATGATTATGATTGGAAAAAAATAAGTTGTTTCAACTCAGAGTAAGTACATCAAATCTTAAATTAAGAAAACATGGAATCTCTTTAAGAGGTGGACAGTACACCACACACTTCGATAGTTTTATTAGTTACAACCTCTCTTTGTAAGTCAGAGAACAATTTGCATTTCTCTTTGTCAGTAAGAGAGCAATTTGCATTTAATAACATAATATTTCGTACGAGTTCGAGTCATTTTCAACAACTTTGTTTATACTCGTAAGAATGTCAAGATTAAAACATTTACACCCATATAAAGATTAAAACAAATTACACCCAACACAAAAATATTTGTTAACTGCTTTTAATGTGGTTTTTTCTATTTTTTATTTTAAAATAGAAAACGTTTTAGTTTCGCTTGTCATCTAAACAGAAATGCCACTTAGATGTCATTCATGGCCTTGTTTATTGAAAACACCAACATAACTGGAACCCAACATTATGCGCGAGAGTTATCTACCCTTAAACCACAGCCCCCATGTTTGAACAAAACCACTTAAAAGTGGGTTCTTAGCTCTCTTTCATATGACCGCACGCTACATTAACAGTTGACGGAAAAAATTGTTCAACGAATGAATTAGAGGGAAAAAGCCAATTGCAAATCACAGACCAAAAGCCCGCAGGAACCCATCAAATTAAACAAGATCTACATTCGTGTTTTTTACGGAATACAGACATGGATATCATATTTGTCATGAAGATTTAGACAAAGAGGAGCCTGTAAAAATATACCCCCTCTTGGAAATCTAACGGCCTGTACAAGAAAAACAGAAAAACATAATATTTACAGGTAATTTGATGTGGAGAAGAAAATAGATAATCAAGCAGCAGAATCGTCGTCAGGCAAGGCCATGCGAGAGGCAATGGCGGAGTGATACATGAGATCATGCCACGACTCCGTTGCTCGCATCTCTCGCCGTAAAACCCTCGCCTTCTCGTCTGTGAACACCGTTGCCCTCCGCGCTTTGCCGTTGCCCTCGCCGACACTCGCCGCTCCGCAGCTATCGTTGCTCTGCTCATCGTCGCTCTCAGAAAATTTAAAGATCGAAGCCCACCAAGGCTTGTTGCCGCGCCCAAGGATCGAATCCTGCAGATCCTCGCCACCATTACCCGCTAGCTCCTTCGCCATATGACCGACAGAGTTCGGAATTTGCATTGAAGTGCTAAACACAGGGCCAAGGGCCAAAGTTTGCAGCGGCCTTACACCCTGAAATCTGACAGGTCCCGGGGTCGAACCCCTGGGAGGGTAAAATCCGAGCCCAAAACTAGTTCTACTTGCTACTCTCATCGAATGATCCATTGTCATTGAACGATACAAAACCCAGAAATGAGGTCAAATAAATATAGGTAGAAATGCTCAGTGTTGTGTTAAAGAAGACAAAAGAAAAGGCGGAAGCAAAAACAATTAATTGTGTATTTGATGAATAGTTAATAGGCAAAAAACCTGCGTATTGCCTCTGATCTGATTATTTGGTTACCACCGTTTCTCTTTCTCTTATCTAATTTTTAATTGCTTTGTCGGTGGCTTTCCCAACGTGATCCATTGCTTTCCCAACTAATTTATTATTTTGCTGCGCGTCAATTTGTCTCTTGTGCTTTCGTACAACGGCAATTAATTTTAAAAATATATTGATTTTGTTACGTTTCCAAATAACAGTAGCAATTGCACAAGTGGTGTAATAATGGAGATATGAATAGGTAGGAGTATAAAGTTGAAAGAGTGAATGTGAAACATTGGAGAAGGAATATGGGTGATGAAAAGGGGGATTGAGTGAGGAGACTTCTAGGGGTGGGAAAGTATTGGAGGAAACAAAGGCAATCTTTTTTTTTCTTACGATAAGTCACACGTTGACCACGTGTTGATTTTTGTTTTGGGCATGAGGGGCTGCCAATCCTTAAAATTTGCTTAAGCATTTCTAGCATTGAACAAGAGGTTACAAAAGGAAATTTGTGTCGAGTTTGAAGCTTGCTAGTGGAAAATTGTATGTAAGGTGATAGACGTAGGAAAGCTCCTCCAAAGGGTCGAGCCATAAATATGTCTTAATAGCCACCAATGTAAAAAGACCTTACTTTTTAATGGTTTTATATTGTTTTGGGATTGATGCATTTACATTATTTTGGGTTTTAATAATATAAGCATTGAATAGAAATAAAATCTTCATAATAGAAAAACATGGTATAGTAAGAATAAATTTTGACACATCATAAGGGTCACAATAAATTCGATAACTTTAAATATTATTGAGAAAATATAGGTGGGATACATTAGATCTTTGGGGACGTTAACTATTGACAAACAACTAATAAAAAACATCGCTCTGGTCATTACAGAAATGAAAATGGCAAAGCTATATTTACAAAATTGAATCTTCAGTGACACTCAAATATTTCGAAGGAAAAACATGTGTACACATATTCTCTACCCTACAAGCATTAAAGAAATATATATATTCTTCCCTAACTAACAAAACAACAAAACAAAGGATAACATTGAGTGTCACCCTTGTGTGGGGAACAACATGAAGCAAAGATGCCACCTCACAAAATGATTGGAAGGCCTCAGACATATCCATGTTACATTGTCAATGGGAAGGAAACAAAAATGATGCAGTATATTGGCCACCCAAAGATGAACGATGGAAAGGCCAAGTGCTTTCGATCTCCAAAGTCAAGACGATAAAAGTAGGTCGAGAGAGTTCTACTCCCTGGTTAGCATTCTTTACCAAGGGTGCTTCACCCCTATATTACTACCATTGAGTAACTTACAAGCTATACCCACCCTAAATGTAACATTAAATCTAGTCAATGTTGCTCACTTACACGATACTTCCATTCGATATAACGACAATGTGTCTACGTGTCTACTCAACATGTTAAATACACATTTGCTCTACCAGTCCTATTTTTTTTTCTCAACTATTTCTCTTTCATGCTTCACCTACAAACACTAACGACAATTGTATTTTGGTATGCCCCCAATATTCAAGAGGGGAGCTCTAACAAGTGAAACTAAATTGTTAATAGTGATTGTAGGATGAAACTAAACTGTTAATCATGATTGTGGGATGAAATTCCATGCATTGTGGGAGAGGAAGAACTGCAATGCCAACAAGAGGAAGCTTTTGCCAAAATAATGGAGGTTGAAGAAAACAGTAAGTATGACTAGTCTAAAAGAAAATTGTGTGATAAGTATCCATGATCTTAGATTGATAGCATGGCGTAATAAATCGAAAGGCAATATGTTTAAAATTGCATATTATTGTCTTGGAGAATGAAGTGACATGAAATTTTTTATTGAATCTGAAGATTTACATGGGTTAGGTGCACAAAACTCTTAGGCTTAGCTGCCAAGGACTGAGGGGTTTCCATTCTGCCAAAAATTCCTAGGGCAAGATCCTGGCCTCATCCCTTATTTGGTACCTCCTGGGAATGGAACCTTGGTGGATGGCTAGGAAACACCTTTTACACCATCATACACACTATTGGACCATAGCCCATTTGATGGTATGAAATTTTAAATAGAAAAGAGTATAAATATTTCAGTCTTTGGTAGAGTATCTTAATTAATGCATGGATTTTTCATTTAAATTTGTAACTAGTTCTCCACCAAACAAAAGGAATTTGGTTAGAAAGCAAGTATGAGACATTCCATGTATCTACATAATGTTAGATGCAATGCGTGATTGTGAGAATTTACAACGGGAGATTGGGTTATTGTGAACGGATAATGCAACAGACATTTTGATAAGGTCAGGTTTCTTCAAGCAGGTACATCACCAAATCTAGTGATAGATATATCAAGGTTTTAAGTATTTGACATTCATGGAATATAGTTTGAAGAAGAGTACAATTTGGAGTCTTCCCAAGGCATGTTCGCCCCTCTAATTAGATAATTTTTTCGCAAATAATAATAAATTACTATTTTTTAATTGTGATGTCTTTTTTAAGGTTGTCATAGTCAATAATGAGATAACACCCATCACACCCAATAGATAAATACAACCCAACAACAACATGCATACACAATAAGACATATTAGTGCTGAGGAAATAAATATATGTTTTTGCATCAATGGAGAAAATTGATTTACCAACAAAAAAAGCAAAAAAGAGGATAACGCTAATTAGTTTTTGAGTGATACCCTTCTTCAAGGAACAACATAAAGTGGATATTCCATCTCACAAGATACATGGAGGGCCTTAGAAAGATCAACATGATGTTGTTGATGAGGAAGCTACAGTGGAAATGACGCATTAGTTTTTCCACCCACATGTGAATGGTGGAGAGGCCAACAACCTCACATCATTACCCCTGATTTCTACATTCTCCCCACCCTTGGATGAAAAGAACATTTCTGTTTGAAACTACTCAAGCAAATCCCACATATGTGGGTGTAAGTAATTAACCACATTTTGACCATGATGGCAATGCCTGCTGGAACTCGCAACATTCCATCATCCATGTTGTTAACCTATGTGAATAAGATGCATTTTTAGTCTCCCCCATCGCCACCTCTAAATAGGGTTCAACTTATATATATATCCCCCAGGGTTCTTCTCTAGCCCACCACACTTCTGCATATGTGCAATGGTCTCCCATAGGATGTGTACACGTCACACTCACACAACTAAAGTATGTTACTAGATTAAAATATATGTGAAATATATAGTTTCGTACTGAAGAATATTCAATAGATGTAATATATCCATACTTCAATTCATACCACTACAAATAGCCACAATTTTTGATATATGTAGGATGTGTAGAATTAGGGACCCTTCTTCACATAGAAGGCGTGAGATTGTAAATTAAATAATTTTAGTATAAATATCCAAACAAAAAAATGTCTTTGTAGAAAATTGATCAAGGATTCAATTAACTCTCATGTGAAGTATTTCAAATTTTTAAATCATAAAATAAGCTACAATTGTTTTTAACCACTATGAGATAAAAAGGGATTTTTTCGATGAACTTTAAAAAATAAAGTTGCTACGAGTCTTGATACTAAATCCCCATTGGAAAGTTAATTTTGTTGAGTAAGTATAGAAAAGGAGCTTTGCAAGATTTTTAGTTGTTACCATTGAGTCCAAGTAGGCTCAATTCCTTTGTATTCTTCATCGAGGAATGCCAACTAGATCTTGTTTGGTACACCTAGGAATGGCATAACCTATTTTTTCTGATGTTCGTCACCTTGAATCACTTAAGCATGTGTTTTTGTTTTTAAAAACGTGCACATTCCACCTAGTAATGCATACATGCCCTCTTTCATCCCTTCCATTTTGAAATGTTCACTTGGAAAATGGTACTTGTAGGGGACTTAACCATGATCCCTACAAAATACACACAAAATTGGCACATCCTTCATTCTGAAATTCTCTTTCCATTATGGAAAGATAGAAATGATGTTGATTTAAATCATGTTACTCTTGGTGACTTCTTTTCTATTACTAACAAAGTTCATGTTATTTTTTAGTATTGCACTCCATCTTCAAGTGCAAGTGAAGAAAGTCCACCTGGAGTTCAATCCTCTCCAAAATTATTAATTCATTAAGGTAATGCATGTTGTGTAGTCAAAAGTCCCTTTGGACTTACATCACCACTATTCTCCTCCTCAGGGTTGTGGTTTTTTTCAGTGAGAGAGGACTCACCATCACAATTGATGTCACAGTGTCTCTTCTCAATAGTAGTTTCCATCACTAACTTGCAACTCTCATAGAGTAAGAAGTGGTGGAAATGGCCATGCTCAATCAAACCAAACTAGTTGGGTGACATAACCACAAAGAAAGTTTCCTCGCTTGGTGGTGGCCATTTCCCCTACCAAGCAAGATGATGAAGATGAAAAATTAAAACATAAGTAAGATGATGGATGAAACCCAATACTCAATGTTACTAAACCTTCTAGTGATGATTAGGAGTGTTAGGTTGTTAAACTTGATGATCCTCTAGCCCCTCTGTGTATGCTTGTCATGGTCTATGTTTCCTAGTTCTATCTCATGGTTTGTTGATATGTGCAATATCAAGTTTTAATACCTCTTTTTTGATCAAAAGTTAATTTATGTGTAAATATTTAAGCTAATATGTAGCTTGAGGCTAATGTGAGATTTGGATTGTGATTCAGTCCACTCACTTTTTGTATGATTAGTTTTTACTTTTATGTTCATATATAAATATAGAAAATATTTTCAATCCCCAAAAAATTTGAAGTTTATGTATCTAATCTCAGAAGTTTTATTATTTAAAGATTAATTGTCCTAGCTTTTGAAGGAAAATAATTAATGGATAATTTTCCCAAAAAATACTTATTACATAGGCTCCATGTTCTTCTCTTTATAGACCTTAACTAAGCCATACATAAAGTGGGCATGTGAATTTAATATTTTGATGAAGTAACCAAATGTTAAATAGAAATATAGTTAACAAATAAATTATTTGACATCGTGGAAGTATACATGTCTATAAGAAATTTAAAAGAAGGGTTGCATTAAAAAGTGCCCTTCAAATATTTGTTTTGAACCCCACATCATTGTTAACATGATGCAACAAGATGAATATTTCTGACTTGTAATGTATTGGGCTTAGGTTGGATGGTTAACACTATAAAAATGGTCAAAAAGTACAAAATGATGGACAATAAAATAGAGATAATAATTTTTGAATATGTGCACCACTACAATATTTGAGTGCAACTATATTTAGAATGTTCATATGTTGTATCTATTAATTGGAGAATAGCAATACCTGTGTAGCTAAGTTATTGTTAATATTATGTTACAGTTATTAATATTGTAGAATATAAATACTTGAGTGCACATATATTATTAAAATCACTTTAGGGATTCTAAAAATAAAATTTTAGGACAATTGTGATGGGATATATGCAAGCTAACAGTTAAATATTGAATGGATGTGAAGGTAGTTGAGGCCAATATTGTTTTTTCACCATGATTAAATCTCTAACATGTTGTTGGTGTACAACAATAAAAAGGATGAAAGTATTTGTAATGAGAAGACTATTATGATATATTCAACTTCTAATAGTAACCATTCACAATGTAACACCTTGGATAAACTGTTATATTCCTCTTTTGCATTACAAGCGTTGGCATGTGATTTTCATGAGGTGTGTTTCCTTGATTGTTGAAAATCATGCTTGTTATGGGTAAATCATTTCTACTCTTGGATTCATTGGACTGAAATGTTATGACTTGCAAGAATCCACTTTCACTTCTTATTGATAAGCTACAATCTGGTTTTGAGAGTTGCAAACTTATCTCATGTACTGACTCATCCTTGGATCAATTTCAGTGATCCAAGGAATGTTTTTAAACTCTTAATCGGACTAAATGATAAATTGACATTCATTGGTTGAGAGACATAGCGAACTAAACCTTGTATGTTACAAGTTCTTTGGGCTTGAGTGATCGTGTCTTCATTCGGTTGTATGTTGTGCTTGGGTCTTTGGGATTGATCTCTATAGGACATTAAAGGCATAACAAAAATAGTCTGCTTCAAGACTATGAAGGGGATCAGAACCCTAAAACAAAAGGACTATCCTAACGGTATCCTAAACTAGGTAAGAGCACCTACTTCCTAGCTACGTCTATTCAATTGGGTTGTAATCTAACCTAAGCTTCTTATTCTATTGTGTTTGGGGGTGACCTAACCTAAACTCTTGTGCTAAATGAATATGGGAAGGGGAGACTACTATGGTAATACTAGACTATGTTAACCTAATGCCTAATACTAATGGTTGTGAAATTAATCTAACCTAAGGTGGTATTACCTATGGCAATGTTTTTAGACCTAAGGAAATTATTTAGGAAATGATTTTAGACTAACCTAAGTTTTGGGGACATCTATCCTAAACTATTTAAAAGGGACCTAGGGTCGCATGGCACTACGGTGATGGTTCCAATGGCTTTTATTTGATTTGATTGGGTTTAAATGCATGGAGGTACTGCCAGTTTGGTAAGGGCTAGTTAACTCTAGTGGGGCTTATGTGGAGGCTTCACTAAAAATGGAATTGCATGTTAACTTGGAAATGGCATTCGCCGGTTTTGGGAGGCGGTGGCAAGGAGAGAGAAGCATGAGAATTATGAGTTATGGCATTAATGGATCTCAGTTTTTGTGTGCAAACCATGTTGGAAACAAGGGAGGTAGATTTGTGGGAGGTTGTTTGGTTTTGCATGCATCACAAATTTGGCTCTGCATGGAGCTATCTGGTTCTTTGAACTAGTAGTTTGACTTCTTCTTCTTCTTGGCTATTTTTGGTTTCTCTGGTCTATTTTTGATCAAGGGAATGTATAAGAGGCATTGGAAGAAAAATTGTTTGGTTGTTGATCTGTCGTGGAGAAGAAAAAGGGTTGGAAGCTTAGCTGGAAGTCTCCTTCGAATTGGCAGAGGCACTATCAAGCTTGATAGGCTCTACCCATTAAGATTTCTTTTCTTTCTTCTAAATGAATCAAATAAAACAACTCTGCTCTCATGACATAATTGTTTGTTTGATTTATCTGGTTATTTACTTGCATGTTTTAGGAAATCTCTGTGGTTTATGGAATGCAAATCCATTGCTGGAAATGATAGTTTTTAGGAAACTCTCTATGTTAGTTTAATGGTGATATTCATGCGAACTTGTATTTGAAGCTCTGTAACTTGTATTCGAGGCTGGTGTTGACTGAACTGGCATTCGTTGCCTTATGCTTTGTTCTGAACTATTTTTAGAGCCTGTGTTTCATTTGAATTTGTAGTGGAGCTTCTTGGTCGTTCTGAACTGGCATTTGTTGCATGTATGGTTCTGAATCTCTATTGTAGTCTTATGCTTTGTTGAGCTTGTATTAGAGCATTCGAGTTTTTCTAGGAGCTTGTATTTAAACTTCATGTTATTCTGAACTTTTGTTGAAGATCCGTGATCGACGTTGTACTCGTGTTCAGTACTTGCATGATTCAAACTTGTAGTCGAATCAATGAGTTTTGTTCTGTACATATACTCTGAGCTGGAAGTTTATTCTTATTTGAGGATTTGAAACTGCTTGAACTCGTATTAGAGCATTGGTGTTTTGTTCTGAGCTTGTATTTAGGGCTTCGTGTTTCGTTATAGGCTTGTATTTGAACTTCGTGTTTGTTTGAACCAATATTATAGTCTTATGAAGTTCTAAAATTTTGTTCCAAGATCGTGTTTGACACTGTGTTGGTATTCCATTCGTGCATGTTTGAACTTGTGTTGGAATCGACGTGTTTGATTTTATACATGTATTCTGAGCTAGAGTTTTGTTGGTATTAAGGATTTGAAAAGCTTTAATTCCATTTAAGTATTGTCTGTTCAAAAGGGTCTTGAGAGATTTGTTTTGTATTGAAGTAGACCTGGTAATCTCTTTTGAGATCTTCTTCTTGTAGCTTCTTGTTGGACCGATTGTGGTACTTCTGTCTTTTAGACTATACCACCTTCTTTGAACTTGACAGGGCGTGTGAATACGAAGTGTATCCTATTCTTCTCTTCCCTGAGCGAACCTGTGTTCTGTTGAAGGCTTGACTATCTTTTTAGAAGGGTTAAATGACTGGAATTATATCTTGTTATGGGTATTGATGATTTATAGTTCATTTGGAATAAGTCGTTAACAGTTTTAGAGGCTTCTGGAAATGCAGTATTTACTTTCCTTCTTGTTATTGATGTTGAAACAAATACTTTCCCTGTCATAAGATTTTAACTAGAACTTGAGAGTATTGTTGTGATTCTGTTTCAGTCTCGATGGAGGTAAGAACGGGACATCACTAGACTTAACCGTTATTGGACTCTCTTACTCTCTTCAGTTCTTTTTAATTGATTACTGGGTTTAATTAGAAAGTTGAATTTAAACCTAGTATACTAAATTTTGTAAAGGAAGGACACAATATCTCTGTTCAGAATGCTTGTATTATTTTTCTTATTTGGGGATCGCGAACTATTTCCTTTGTTGCATTAAGCTATTAAAGCCTTGTAATAGGATTTCAGTCTTTTGAGTTCGTGAGTTGTATTGATCCTTGTATATCATTCTCTATTTGTGGATCTCTATTCCTTTTTGGATTCATTGAACAAATCTCCAGGATTTAAAAAGAGAAATCAATATGATCTCTTGGGGACAATATACTGTTTTAGGGACTGTACTGTGTACTTATTTCTGTGAACTGAATTTGAACTTGTGTTTGATGAATGGAATAGGTAAACCAGTTTGTATGATGTGTAAAGGAAAATTAGAAGTGTGACTTCTTCAACTGTGCTTTTGGTTTTGTGTTCTCTTTTGGGAACTGGTTAAAGAATTTCTAAATTTGAAATAGAAAAGGGAATTCATTTCATAGTATAAATGAAATGAATTTGGGATTGGACCTTTTTCAATGGAGATCCCTTCTTCCTATTGTTTGGATAAGTTCATTTGATGGAACTTTTCTGTTTCCAATCTTCTTCTGAGATGGAAAATTTATTGTGGAACGTTTGGTTTTAGGTCTTTGAATTGAGGCAGGTTTGTGTGTTCTAAACTTGTAATTGTCTTTCTAATGATTAGTGTTTGGGGAATAGCATGTACTGATTCTTCTTCCTTGTTATATGGAATGATGAAGTATTCTAATATTAGCTATGTCGTAATTAACTTCTTTTGTTGCTTAGAAAAGATAAATGTGTATTTCTATTCTTATGGAATTATGAAATAATTGGAAGACAAGACATGTTGATTGTTTTAAAGTAATTGATAGGATCAATTAAACCATATGATATAAATGCAGGTGTTGCAAATTATATTATGCTCTTTTCTTAAAAGTGAATTCAGACTCTTTAATTGTACTTCTTTTCTGGATGTTATTACTTATGATTATTTTTATGATATATTAATTGTTTCATTAAAGCAGAGTTATTTTAATGGAACAATTAGTGGAATGCACTTTACTTTAATGCTTAGTACTTATCATGCTCAGTTCATTGAACTGACCCATGCTAGCAATTTTTGCAGATGGACATCGTAAGTGATAAAAGAAGATAGAAACTTTTATGATGCATTGGCTTATTTAATTCTGGATCTTATGTAAATAGTTTCGAATCATTCTTGAGTTGTATTGAAAAAGAAAAGTGATGTTCTTTTAAGATCTTTATTCTGATTGACATGCAAAATTTCTGAAATGCATAATCTTGAAAATGTATATTTATCATCATGAATTGAAAGGTTTTGTGTTGGACTACAATTTGTGATGTGAATACTTTTGTACTTGTATGATGGAAATAATAGTGATATCTTTGTGGTATTCTTTATATCTGTGTATACTATTACTGATATAAGATAATGAGTTGGATTAAGGAGATAGTATAATCTCCCTTATATTAATGAACTTGTTAAATTGCAAGGATGTCGTTCTCTAATTACACAACTATAGTTTAATAATGAAATATGCTTTGGACATACAATTAAACTATATAAGTATCGAATGATAAAAAGGTTATGTTAAACCTAACATCTAACCAGGAAGAGGAAGACTCTTCCTCTCTCATAGAATGAAAGGTAAAAGGAATAGTGGTATGATCTTTAATCATTACACTTCATTTATAAAGTAAACACTAGTTGAATCTAAGTGGATGACACACTTGATTTGGACAGCTAGGTTGTATTATGAATTAAACATTTGATGTTTGTTGTCCTGTTTTTGGGATAACTACTTGTTATGCCACGATAACTAATAACAAATGCAAACATGAATTAATGAAGTTCTCTATATCTAATCAGGCTAGTGTTGGATAAAGAACTTAAGGAATATTGGAATTAGGGTTAGGCATGGTTACTGTAATCTGAATCTTAATCCAATTTAATTATGATTAATAACCACTAAAGGGGTATGTACATCTTGATGATTCAGTTCTAACAGATGTTGGCACACGCCAACTGTAGGACTGTACCCTCGAGGAGTCCCTAGACTTCTCAAGGATACAGTGTTGCAGTTTACATGTGGCAACACCCTTCCGTATTTATTCATCTAGATCTACACACATCTAGACTTGAACTTAGTTTCTCTCTAGGTCAAGTTAGTAGCATGTTCGGGATAGGTAGTAGCTTTCTATGACTTAGGGTACCTTGGCACATTCGGATGACTTAGGTCAGCCGAGTATGCCCATATACCCTAAGTCATCGTGAGCATCTTCCTATAACAAATTATGTTGCTAACCAGGGCTAGGGTCGAACCTTGGGCAAGTGGACTGACAGTAGTCAGTAAAGACCATTCTAGATAACAAAAGAGTGAGGTGAAGGATGTATTCGACAATGACAAGTATGTTGTCTAGGAATAGTAACATGAATGGTATGTTTAAAATCTTTGGCCGAAGTATCACAAGCTGTTGGTTACCTTGTCTTATGTCACCTAGTTTAAAGTAACGTGATGTCAGATGAATATTGGTAACAAATATTTAGATAGGTTCTTTAAACAGATCACTTAGTACCTGGAATAGGGTAGGAGAACCAAGTATATGTAGTATACATAAAGTATTCTATACTTTAAGTAAACATGAGAGATCGGTTGGTAACCAAGTCATGGAATGAGAGATCGGTAGTATATCGAGTCATTACAGCTGTATATGGTTATCTGTTACGAAATTGATTGGCATGGAATGTGTGTCCTAAATGATGTTTTATTTAGAATAGAGAACATTATGTTTCAAAAAAAAGTTCCCTTGTTTCTAAAGTCTTAAAATGGGAATGTTACATTTTGGTATCAGAGCTGAAGGTTGCAGATTTTGGACCTATTGTGTCCATAATCTGATGAAACTTAAATTTTCTTGTTAACAGAAAATGGTTAAAACAAGAGGAAATGTTGTAAATAATCCTCCACTTGAGGAAGGAGCAGCAACTACCCAGAAACTTGATGAGATCCTTGCTGCCATGTTGGACACAAGAGATCGTTTGGCTGTACTTGAACATCAATTAATGGGTAATGAGGAGGAAGAAGAAGCTAGTAACAATAATCAGCCACCTCCTGAGGACAACGCCAATTTAGGTGTTGATAATAACAATGTGAACATACCTAATCAGACCAAGAACAAAAAGGTTAGGTTGGTAGCTGAACTCACTAATGATATAAAAAGGATAAGTCCGCCCAAGTTTGATGGCACCACATTAGGGGATAGGGCTGAGAATTGGCTCAGCGAAATGGAGAAATACTTTACAATAAGGAACTTCTCAGAAGAAACAAAGGCGATATAGGGAGATTAGTAACGTTCCCATGAGGCATCGTCATGATGGGACAACCTTAAGGCTAAGTTAAACATTAATGAAACTAATATCACTTGGGATTAATTTAAAGGTTACCTTAGGCAACGTTGGCTACCGTAACTTTACTATGATTAGAAAATGATTGAATTCCAGAACTTAGCTCAAGGAAAGCTAATTGTAACTGAGTATTGGGAGTGGTTTACTAAACTCCTTAAGTATGTACCTCAGTACCAAAATGATGAGAAGTTCAGGATACGAAAATTCATCGTGGGATTGAATCCTGTTATAGGAGGAGTGGTGGATGTTCACAACCCAACCACGATGGGAGGGGTTGTTGAAAAGGCCATAAGGCAGGAACAGAAATTGAACGCAATTTTTGCTCATGAGGAAGTAATGAAGAAAATATCCAACTCTTCTTCATCATCTCTTGCACCTAAGAAAGGACCATGGAAGAAATTTGTAATGAAAAGTAAGTTTTCATCTGATACTAATAATAATGCAGCAATAAACAAGTTTGATGGCAATGCACAGAACAACTTTTTCAAGAACAATAATAACAGAAAGAAGTCCTATGGAGGTCAAAATGATAACTCTAAGGCTGGAAATAAACTCGAGCCTAGAAAGGGACCTATAGGAGACTGTTATAACTGTGGAAAAGATCATTACGTAAATTAGTGCCCTTTGAAAAAGAATGATCGTAATCAGCAACACAAGATACACGTTGCAGTAGCTGACAAGCAGACTGAGAAATAGGCCACACCGATAGAGGTTGTAGGTAAGTTATTTGGTTTACCTATAAATATTCTTTTTGACACCGGAGCTACTGAATGTTTTATTTCTAGTAAATTAGCATCAAAACTAAAAATAAAAGTTGGAAACATGGATAAAACATGGATTGCATATTATGGAAATAATGTTGTTCATACAGTTAGTATGTTTCTTTTTGGAGCGGTCCTTGATTTACCTAAATTTTCCACTGAATTTGATCTTTATGTTACACATTTGGGATCTTATGATGTAATCATAGGTGTTAATTGGTTAGCAGAACATAAGGCTAAAGTGAACTATTTTGAAAAATACATTAGTTGTTTAGATGACCTGCAGAAAATAGCAGAGATTTAGGGTGTGAAACGTGAGATTTCGGTTAGGAAACTATCAGCTATGCAACTTAAAAAGGCCAAAAATAAAGGTGGTACCTTATATGCAGTAAAGATTACAGAAACAGCTGAAGAGAGCAGCGATGTCATGAAATGATATCCATTGTTACGAAACTTCAGTGATGTGTTTCCAGAAGAGTTACCAGGTCTTCCACCCAAAAGGGAGTTTGATTTCAAAATTGAGATCAAGCCTGGAACCGAGCCTATTTCTAAGGCACCATATCAAATGAATACTATAGAATAAAAAAATTCTACAGGTGTGATTAGACCAAGTGTTTCACCTTGGGGAGCACCAGTAATTTTTGTGAAAAAGAAACATGGAACACTTAGATTATGCATTGATTACAGAATGTTAAACAAAGCAAAAATCAAGAATAAATACCCACTCCCTAGAATTGATGATCTATTTGATTAGATGTGTGGAGCATCGGTATATTCTAAAATAGATCTTTGATCTAGATATAATCAATTATGGATTAAGGATGAGGACATTAATAAAACAACTTTCAGAACAAGGTATGGACACTATGAGTTCACGGTTTTACCTTTTGGATTAACAAATGCACCTGCAACATTTATGAATTTAACGAATAATATATTTCAAGAATACTTGGACAAATTTGTGCTCGTATTCTTGGACGACATTCTCATATATTCTAAAAGCATAGAGGAACACCATGAGCATTTGAAGATAGTTCTGGAAATTTTGAGAAAGAGACAGTTATATGGTAAGTTATCTAAATGTTCTTTCTATGACACAGAAGTGCACTATTTGGGTCATGTAATAAGTAAGAATGGAATAGTTGTAGATCCTTCTAAAATTGTAGCTATAACTGAGTGGCCTGCACCAAAGAATGTACATGAAGTTAGAAGCTTCATGGGGCTTGCTGGTTACTATAGAAAATTTGTTAAAGATTTTTCTAAGGTGGCTTCACCAATAACTTCTTTATAGAATAAGGATAAGAAGTTTGTTTTGAGTGAGAAATGTAAAAATACATTCAAAACTTTAAAAGAGTAGTTAATTTCAACACCTATTCTAGCAGTACAAGATCCTAATGGAGACTTTATGGTAGTAACTGATGCATCTGGTGAAGGACTAGGAGGTATTTTGTTACAAAATGATCATTTCATAGCTTACGAAAGTAGAAAAATAAAGTTACATGAGTTGAATTATGCTCCACATGATTTAGAGCTTGTTGCCATTGTTCATGCACTACAAGTTTGGAGGCATTACCTACTTGGACATTCTCATATATTCTAAAAGCATAGAGGAACACCATGAGCATTTGAAGATAGTTCTGGAAATTTTGAGAAAGAGACAGTTATATGGTAAGTTATCTAAATGTTCTTTCTATGACACAGAAGTGCACTATTTGGGTCATGTAATAAGTAAGAATGGAATAGTTGTAGATCCTTCTAAAATTGTAGCTATAACTGAGTGGCCTGCACCAAAGAATGTACATGAAGTTAGAAGCTTCATGGGGCTTGTTGGTTACTATAGAAAATTTGTTAAAGATTTTTCTAAGGTGGCTTCCACCAATAACTTCTTTATAGAATAAGGATAAGAAGTTTGTTTTGAGTGAGAAATGTAAAAATACATTCAAAACTTTAAAAGAGTAGTTAATTTCAACACCTATTCTAGCAGTACAAGATCCTAATGGAGACTTTATGGTAGTAACTGATGCATCTGGTGAAGGACTAGGAGGTATTTTGTTACAAAATGATCATTTCATAGCTTACGAAAGTAGAAAAATAAAGTTACATGAGTTGAATTATGCTCC
This sequence comes from Taxus chinensis, assembly GCA_019776745.2. Lineage (NCBI taxonomy): Eukaryota > Viridiplantae > Streptophyta > Pinopsida > Cupressales > Taxaceae > Taxus > Taxus chinensis. The sequence goes on from CM034151.1 coordinate 113,991,976, forward strand.
ACATGATTTAGAGCTTGTTGCCATTGTTCATGCACTACAAGTTTGGAGGCATTACCTACTTGGTGAACCTTTTGAATTGAAAACTAATCTTCTTGAGCTGAAGTATATTTTCACTCAGCCAAATCTGAATGCAAGACAACGAAGATCGTTAGATTTTTTGTCTCAATATGATTTTGACATCAATTACATCAAGGGTAAGGAAAATAGAGTGGTTGACACTCTAAGTCGTAGGAAGCACATTTCTTCTCTTATAACACTGAGAACTCAGTTTAAAGATGAAGTAAAAAGTGTTATGGAGTCTAATTCTTACTTTCAGCAGACGTAGATACACTTGCTGCATCAAGAATCCCAATGATTGAAGGTAATCAAGGGTTCAAACTTTTGATACGAGGAATCTTAGATTGAAAACAAAGTATACATACCTTTGCTAAAATGATTTAGAGAAATTGTAGCAGAAAGAATTTCATTCATAATTCAACCTTTTTGGAACATCCTGGTATTAACAAGATATGCTGTTTATGATTTAAAAAAATATACTATTTTTGGAAGGAATGAAAAAGGATGTTAGTGATTTTTGGTGACACATTTTCCTTGATGTCAACCAGTGTAAAAAAGCGAACGATATGCACCCACAGTTTATTGTTCCTCATACATAATTGTAGGTACAAGTGGCAAATTATAAGCAATGAATTTGTACAGGGTTTCCGATCTCAGAAATAAACAGGATGTTTTTTAGTACTTATTGATAACTACGAAGGTATGAACATTTTAATTCCTGGTAATCTGAGGTGATTCTACCTGTAATGGCTAAAAAAAAAATTTGTACACAAATTTTCAGATTACATGAGTACTTGAATTCAATCATATCCGGATAGAAGATCCTAGAATTACGTCAAGGAGGATTTTGGCAAACGCTTTAATGTAAGCTTTAGAACTAAGCTTAAATTTCGTTTTTTCCGTACATCCAGAAACGGATGGGCATACTGAAAGAGTTAATCCAAGTTTTTAGATGATATGTTATAAATGTATTGCATGTATCAAACATTACAAGGGGGAGAGTACCTACCACTAGTTGAGTTGCCATATAATAACCACATCCCATGCCTCTCTTAAGTTGAAACCTTTCGAAGCATTATACGGAAAAAATGTAGAACCCCCTGTAGTTTGGGGACACACATTGATATAAGAAGGTAATTGGACCTTATATCTTATGAAAATGGAACACGAAGTTAAAATGAATCATGAGCCTTGAAAGAAGCAGCAGATAGGCAAAAGAGTTATGTTTATTTAAATTCAAGTGGTTGCCAGGAAATTGGAACTTGGTGAGAAAATCTTTCTTCGGGTTAAACCGAAAAAGAGCTCTATAACTTTTGGCAAGGCTTTCAAGTTATCACCTTGTTATGTGGGACCCTTTGAGATAGTTGACGTAATCAAACCTGTAGCTTAACCGTTTAGCATATCCTTCTCTTATAACACTGAGAACTCAGTTTAAAGATGAAGTAAAAAGTGTTATGGAGTCTAATTCTTACTTTCAGCAAGTAAAGATAACACTTGCTGCAGATCCAAATGATTTGAGGTATAAAGGTTTTCACTTTGATAACGAAGGAATCTTAAGATTTGAAAACAAAGTATACATACCTTTGCTAAATGATTTAAGAAAGAAATTGTTAGCAGAATTTCACAATTCACCTTTTTCTGAACATCCTGGTATTACAAATATGCTTGTTGATTTAAAATAGTAATATTTTTGGAAAGGAATGAAAAAGGATGTTAGTGATTTTGTGACACATTGTCTTGAATGTCAACGTGTTAAAGCGGAACATATGCACCCAACCAGTTTATTGTATCCTCATAGCATATTGTAGTACAAGTGGCAAATGATAAGCATGGAATTTGTACAAGGGTTGCCTATGTCAAGAAATAAACATGATGTTATTTTAGTACTTATTGATAAACTAACGAAGGTAGGACATTTTATTACTGGTAATCTGAAGGATGATTCTCCTGTATTGGCTAAAAGATTTGTACACGAAATTTTCAGATTACATGGAGTACTTGAATTAATCATATCGGATAGAGATCCTAGAATGACGTCAAGGTTTTGGCAAACGCTTAATGCAGCTTTAGGAACTAAGCTAAATTTCAGTTTTACGTATCATCCAGAAACGGATGGACAGACTGAAAGAGTTAATCAAGTTTTAGATGATATGTTATAAATGTATTGCATGGATCAACAGTACAAGTGGGAAGAGTACCTTCCACTAGTTGAGTTTGCATATAATAACACATATCATGCCTCTCTTAAGATGGAACCTTTCGAAGCATTATACGGAAGAAAATGTAGAACCCCTGTTAGTTGGGACAACATTGAGGATAGAGAGGTAATTGGACCTAAAATCCTTATGAAAATGGAACAACAAGTTAAAATGATTCATGAGCGCTTGAAAGAAGCAGCAGATAGGCAAAAGAGTTATGTTGATTTAAAGTGGGTTGACAGGAAATTTGAACTTGGTGAGAAAATCTTTCTTCGGGTTAAACCGAAAAAGAGCTCTATAACTTTTGGCAAGGCTTTCAAGTTATCACCTTGTTATGTGGGACCCTTTGAGATAGTTGACGTAATCAAACCTGTAGCTTACCGTTTAGCATTCCCCCTTGCTTTGTCACGAATGCATGATGTTTTCCATATTTCTTTGCTTAAGAAATATGTTTCAGATTTATCACATGTGTTGAATTGGAATTCCTTCTAGGTCCAAGACCCAGGAATAATCATGGTTAAACCCATACAAGTGTTGGAAACTCGTCAGTTGCATTTAAGAAATCGTGAAATAAGTCAAAGTAAGGTCCAATGGGACTAGTTTAATGAAGAAAATGTAACCTGGGAAAACCTGGAAGCTATGAAAACTGTTTTTCCATATTTACTTGATCAGAATTGACTATGATGACTGATAAAGATTTGTGATTTTATATTTATTTTTCAATAAGTCTGCAAGTTTTGGGCATATGGCTATTTATTTTTGAATAAACAGCTATGTGAATACTAATTTCTAGAACTTTAAATTCTAATATTGTTGCAAACATATGTTAAGAAAGTGAATAAATTGATTATCCTTAATGTAATGATCAAAATAAGATAATCATCAGAATGATGACTCTTTTTAGGTGGGAAGTATGTAACACCTTGGATAAATTGTTATATTCTTATTTTGCATTACAAGCCTTGGCATGTCATTTTCATGAAGTGTGTTTCATTTATTGTTGAAAATCATGCTTGTTATGGGTAAATTATTTCTACTCTTGGATTCGTTGGACTGAAATGTTATGACTTGCAAGAATCCACTTTCACTTCTTATTGATAAGCTAAAATCTGGTTTTGAGAGTTGCAAACTTATCTCATGTATTGACTCGTCCTTGGATCAATTTCAGTGATCCAAGGAATGTTTTTAAACTCTTAATCGGACTGAATGATAAATTGGCATTCATTGGGTGAGAGACATAGCAAAATGAGCCTTGTATGTTACAAGTTATTTGGGCTTGAGTGATTATGTCTTCATTCGGTTGTATGTTGTGTTTGGGTCTTTAGGATTGATCTCTGCAGGACATTAAAGGTGTAACAAAAATAGTCTGCTTCAAGACTATGAAGAGGATCAGAACCCTAAAACAAAAGGACTATCCTAACAGTATCCTAAACTAGGTAAGAGCACCTACTTCCTAGCTACATCTATTCAATTGGGTTGTAATCTAACCTAAGCTTCTTATTCTATTGTGTTTGGGGGTGACCTAACCTAAACTCTTGTGCTAAATGAATATGGGAAGGGGATACTACTATGGTAATACTAGACTATGTTAACCTAATGCCTAATACTAATGGTTGTGAAATTAATCTAACCTAAGGTGGTATTACCTATGGCAATGCTTTTAGACCTAAGGAAATTATTTAGGAAATGATTTTAGACTAACCTAAGTTTTGGGGACATCTATCCTAAATTATTTAAAAGGGACCTAGGGTCGCATGGCACTACGGCGATAGTTCCAACAGCTTTTATTTGATTTGATTGGATATAAATGCATGGAGGTACTGCCAGTTTGGAAAGGGCTAGTTAACTCTAGTGGAGGCTTACGTGGAGGCTTCACTAAAAATGAAATTGCATGTTAACTTGGAAATGGCATTCGCCCGTTTTGGGAGGTGGTGGTAATGAGAGAGAAGCAAGAGAATTAGGAGTTATGGCATTAATGGATCTCAGTTTTTGTGTGCAAACCATGTTGGAAACAAGGGAGGCGGATTTGTGGGAGATTGTTTGGTTTTCCATGCCTCATGAATTTGGCTCTGCATGGAGCTATCTGGTTCTTTGAACCAACAGTTCAACTTCTTCTTCTTCTTGGCTATTTTTTGTTCTTTGGTCTATTTTCAATCAAGGGAATGTATAAGAGGCATTAGAATAAAAATTGTTTGGTTGTTGATCTATCGTGGAGAAGAAAAAGGGTTGGAAGCTTGGCTGGAAGTCTCCTTCAAATTGGCAAAAGCACTATCACGCATGATAGGCTCTACCCATTAAGATTTCTTGCTTTCTTCTAAATGAATCATTAAAACAACTCTGCTCTCATGACATAATTGTTTGTTTGATTTGTCTGGTTATTTACTTGCATGCTTTTTGAAAATCTCTGTGGTTTATGGAATGCAAATCCATTGCTGGCAATGATAGTTTTTAGGAAAATCTCTATGTTAGTTTAATGGTGATATTCATTCGAACTTGTATTTGAAGCTCTGTAACTTGTATTTGAGGCTGGTGTTGACTGAACTGGAATTCGTTGCCTTATGCTTTGTTTTGAAATATTTTTAGAGCTTGTGTTTTGTTTGAATTTGTAGTGGAGATTCTTGGTTGTTTTGAACTAGCATTTGTTGCATGTATGGTTCTAAATCTCTATTGTAGTCTGATGCTTCGTTGAGCTTGTATTGGAGCATTCAAGTTTTGCTATGAGCTTGTATTTAAACTTCGTGTTATTCTGAACTTTCGTTGATGCTCCATGATCGACGTTGTACTCTTGTTCAGTACTTGCGTGATTCGAACTTGTAGTCGAATCGATGTGTTTTTTTTCTGTACATATACTCTGAGCTGGAAGTTTATTCTTATTCGAGGATTTGAAATTGCTTGAACTCGTATTAGAGCATTGGTTTTTTTTTCTGAGCTTGTACTTAGGGCTTTGTGTTTCATTATAGGCTTGTATTTGAACTTCATGTTTGTTTGAACAAGTATTATAGTCTTATGAAGTTCTGAACTTATGTTCCAAGCTCTTGTTTGACACTGTACTAGTATTCCATTCATGTGTGTTTGAATTTTTGTTGGAATCGATGTGTTTAGTTTTATACATGTATTCTGAGATGGATTTTATTTGGTATTAAGGATTTGAAAAGCTTTAATTCCATTTAAGTATTTTATGTTCAAGAGGGTCTTGAGAGATTTGTTTTGTATTGAAGTAGACCTGGTAATCTTTTTTGAGATCTTCTTCTTGTAGCTTCTTGTTGGACTGATTGTGGTACTTTTGTCTATTAGACTATACCGTCTTCTTTGAACTTGACAGGGCGTGTGAATACGAATTATATCCTATTCTTCTTTGACCTGAGCAAACCCGTGTCCTGTTGAAGGCTTGATTGTCTTTTTAAAAGGGTTAAATGACTGGAATTATATCTTGTTATGGGTATTGATGATTTATAGTTCATTTGGAATAAGTCGTTAACATTTTTAGAGGCTTCTGGAAATGCATTATTTACCTTCCTTCTTGTTATTGATGTTGAAACAAATACTTTCCATGTCATAAGCTCTTAACTAGAACTCGAGAGTATTGTTGTGATTCTATTTCAGTCTCGATGGAGGTAAGAATGTGACATCACTAGACTTAAATGTTATTTGACTCTCTTACTCTCTTCAGTTCTTTTTAATTGCTTATTGGGTTTCATTAGAAAGTTGAGTTTAAACCTAGTATACTAAATTTTGTAAAGGACACAATAACTCTGTTCAGAATGCTTGTATTATTTTTGTTATTTGGGAATTATGAACTATTTCCTCTGTTGCATCAAGTGTTTGAAGCCTTGTAATAGGATTTTAGTCTTTTGAGTTCGTGAGTTGTATTGATCCTTGTATATCATTCTTTGTTTGTGGATTTCTATTCCTTGTTGGATTCGTTGAATGAATCTCTGGGATTTAAAAAGAGAAATGAATATGATCTATAGGGGACAGTATATTGTTTTAGGGATTGTACTGTGTACTTATTTCTGTGAACTGAATTTGAACTTGTGTTTGATGAATGGAATAGGTAAATGAGTTTGTATGATGTGTAAAGGAAAATTAGAAGTGTGACTTCTTCAACTGTGCTTTCGGTTTTGTGTTCTCTTTTGGGAACTGGTTAAATAATTTCTAAATTTGAAATAGAAAAGGGAATTCATTTCATAGTATAAATGAAATGAATTTGGGATTGGACCTTTTTCAATGGAGATCCCTTCTTCCTATTGTTTGGATAAGTTCATTTGATTGAACTTTTCTGTTTCCAATCCTCTTCCGAGATGGAAAATTTTTTGTGGAACGTTTGGTTTCAAGTCTTTGAATTGGGGTAGGTTTGTGTTTTCTAAACTTGTAATTGTCTTTCTAATGATTAGTGTTTGGGGAATAACATGTACTAATTCTTCTTCCTTGTTATATGGAATGATCAAGTATTTTAATTTTAGTTATGCCCTAATTAAATTCTTTTGCTGCTTATAAAAGATAAATGTGTATTTCTATTCTTATGGAATTATGAAATAATTGAAAGACAAGACCTGTTGATTGTTATAAAGTAATTAATAGGATCAATTAAACCATATGATATAAATGCAGGTGTTGCAGATTATATTATGCTCTTTTCTTAAAAGTGAATTCAAACTCTTCAATTGTACTTCTTTTCTTGATGTTATTAGTTATGATTATTTTTATCATATATTAATTGTTTCATTAAAGCAAAGTTTTTTTAATGGAACAATTAGTGGAATGCACTTTACTTTAATGCTTAGTGCTTATCATGCTCAGTTCATTGAACTGACCCATGCTAGCAATTTTTGCAGATGGACATCGTAAGTGATAAAAGAAGACAGAAACTTTTATGATACATTGGCTTATTTAATTTTGGATCTTATGTAAAGAGTTTCGAATCATTCTTGAGTTGTATTGGAAAAGAAAAGTGTTCTTTTAAGATCTTAATTCTGATTGACATGCAAAATGTCTGAAATGCATAATCTTGAAAATGTATATTTATCATCATGAATTGAAATGTTTTGTGTGGGACTACAATTTGTGATGTGAATACTTTTGTACTTGTATGATGGAAATAATAGTGATATCTTTGTGGTATTCTTTATATCTGTGCATACTATTGTTGATATAAGATAATGAGTTGGATTAAGAAGATAGTATAATCTCCCTTATATTAATGAACTTGTTAAATTGCAAGGATGTCATTCTCTAATTGCACAACTATAGTTTAATAATGAAATATGCTTTGGACATACAATTAAACTATATAAGTATCGAACGATAAAAAGGTTATGTTAAACCTAACATCTAACCATGAAGAGGAAGACTCTTCCTCTCTCATAGAATGAAAGGTAAAAGGAATAGTGGTATGATCTTTAATCGTTATACTTCCTTTTTAAAGTAAACACTAGTTAAATCTAAGTGGATGACACACTTGATTCAGATAACTAGGTTGCATTATGAATTAAACGTTTGATATTTCTTGTCCTGTTTTTGGGATAACTGCTTGTTATGACACGATAACTATTAACAAATGCAAACATGAATTAATGAAGTTATCTATATCTAATCAGGCTAGTGTTGGATAAAGAACTTAAGGAATACTAGAATTAGGGTTAGGCATGGTTGTTGTAATCTGAATCTTAATCCAATTTAATTACGATTAATAACCACTAAAGGGGTATGTACATCTTGATGATTAAGTTCTAACAGATGTTGGCACGTGCCAACTGCAGGACTGTACCCTTGAGGAGTCCCTAGACTTCTCAAGGATACAGTCCTGCAGTTGACATGTGGTAACACCCTTCCATATTTGTTCATTTAGATCTACACACATATGGACGATAACTTAGTTTCTCTCTAGGTCAAGTCAATAGCATGTTCGGGATAGGAAGTATCTTTCTATGCCTTAGGGTACCTTGGCACATTCGGATGACTTAGGTTAGCCGAGTATGCCCATATACCCTAAGTCATCGGGAGCGTCTTCCTATAACAAATTATGTTGCTAACCAAGGCTAGGGTCAAACCTTGGGCAAGTGGGTTGACAGTAGTCAGTAAAGACCATTCTAGATAATAGAAGAGTGAGGTGAAGGACGTATTCCGGAATGACGAGTATGTCATCTAGGAATACTAACATGAATAGTATGTTGAAAATTTTTGCCCAAAGTATCACAATTTGTTGGTTGCGTTGTCCTATGTCACCTAGTTTAAAGCAACTTGATGTCAGAAGAAAATTGGTAACAAATATTCAGATAGGTTCTTTAAACAGATCACTGAGTACCCGAAATAGGGTACGAGAACCAAGTATATGTAGTATACATAAAGTATTACATACTTTAAGTAAACATGAGAGATTGGTTGGTAACCGAGTCATGGAATGAGATATCGATAGTATACCGAGTCATTACAGCTGCATATGGTTATCTGTTATGAGATTGATTGGCATGGAATGTGTGTTCTAAATGATGTTTTATTTAGAACAGAGAACATTATGTTTAAAAAAAAAAATCCCTTGTTTCTAAAGTCTTAAAATGGGAATGTTACACCACTACAACATTTGAGTGCAACTATATTCAGAATGTTAATATGTTGTATCTATTAATTGGAGAATATCAATACCTGTGTAGCTAAGTTATTGTTAATACTATGTTATAGATATTAATATTGTAGAATATAAATACTTGAGCACACATATATTATTAAAATCACTTTAGGGATTCTTAAAATAAAATTTTAGTAAAATTGTGATGGGATATATGCAAGCTAACAGTTAAACATTGAATGGATGTGAAGGTACATGAGGCCAATATTGTTTTTTCACCATGATTAAATCTCTAACATGTTCTTGGTGTACAACACTAAAAAGGATGAAAGTATTTGTAACGGGTAGACTATTATGATATATTCAACTTCTAACAGTAATCATTCACAATCTATATAACACATTCATACATAAGTACTTTCTCAAATACACAAGAGGAGAGATAGAATTATTTGTATGGTAAAAAATAGGGATGATCTATATGTGCAGGATGGTGAATAGGTTAATCAAGGACTATGGATGCTTCAGTGAAATTTTAGTACAATTTTTATATGGTTCAGGCCTAGTCTATATGGTCCTGAGTTGGAACTATATGGTCATGAACCCCTTGACAGTATGGATCTATAATTTTTTTATTTTGCTCTCTTTTTTAGTAATGATCTTTTTTGTATGTCACTCTTGCTCGCAGATCTTCAAGATGACCTGAAATCACCTACACTAAAGAGGAAACCCTAACAACTTGTAGAACCCTTCATCAGAGAATTAGTAAACCAAAAGGAGAAAATATGTATGTGTGGTGAGGTTGGACTACCCTTGGTGGTTAAAATATCATTTGTTGAACCAATCCAATTGTTGCATTACATGCCCTCATTACGGGATCAAGCCTCATGTAGTTCTTCTAGGTGTTTGTGCAAGTGTGAATAGATAACCAACCCCCTACGGGTGCCCTCATGTCTCTTAACACAAAGATAGTGGGATAGTTGTGTAGTATATAATTTACCCAACATGATAGTAGTGAGATGTGATCTATCTCAACTATGTGACTAAACCATTTGTTTATTAAAACCCTTGTGTAATTTTTAGGGTGACTTTTCTCTTCTAAAACATGGCTCTATGACCTTCGCATGCTTGGAAATGGAGGAAGCTAAAATCTTCGACCTATTTGAGTGTTTCAAAATTGTAGTAGGGACTACTCTAGATGATGTGCATCAAATTTAGGTAGATTTAAGAACCCTTTGAGTGCTTTTGGAATGATATTTTCAATACTATCTTGTAAGAGTTCCAAGTGAGTTACAAAGTGACATTAACTTTCTTTTATAACCTTTTGTAGGTGAAATATTCTAATAAGACTGAGCTTAGAAAGATGAAGTGGCCCAAAGAAGATTTTTAAAGTTAAATAAGAGTCAATGAATGTGAAGGGGCGTGACCGTATAGGTTGGCCAATACTGTACGTTACATCTTTACCCTTCCCTACATTTTAAAACTAGAGATGAAAATTAAAATTGAAAGTTGTGTCATGAATATCAAAGTTTTAATACTAATTTGATCATATACTATTCTCGAAATAGATGATAGAGTAGAGTGTAAAGATAAGAAATTTGTAAGAGAGTTAGAGAGATGATGTGCTTCTATTTTTAATTTGAGCAGTTTTCTTAGCAAGGGAACATGGTCAAACTTGGCACTGCACAAGGATAAGTTACCAAATTTTAATTTCTATATTTCCTCACTCTTTAATTGTGTAATTGAAATTGGCATGCTTAAAAGAAACACACAACTAAGTGTGTGCACACACTTTATCTTTGTTCAATAGTGGTTCTTTGATATATTAGTGTTGGCATGCTCTATGACGAAACCTGCAACATAGAGGGTAGTCAATTTCTATAATAAAAATTGAACTTTGACTCAAGATATAGATAATGCATGTAACTTTGAACTTTACAAAAAACATAAGTAAAATAATGCAAAACATAGGAGGAATACACATGTTCATTTTATGGAGGGATGACCTCTTTTTCGTGTCATTAATTGGAGAATTGGATTTGTTTTTGAAATTTCAAAGGGTTGGGGTTGATTAATTCCCAACGTTGTACCTATCAGATTGTTCCATGAGGATCAATGCTAGAACCTCGTGCACATTGAAGAGGGTTGCAATTTCAATAGAGAGCTTTACTTAATTAGTAAGAGCACGAATCACAAGGAAAATCAAGTATAGAAAAGACAGCGGAGTGTTTGGCATGCTCATAGATCAAAAAGAAGGGGTACATATAGGAGTGTTGTGTAACTCTTGTGCATGACACATGTACACAACTCTATGACCTATTCAACTATGACCTATTCTCACTAAGTGGGATGACTAACCAACTAGGTGGATAAGACATCTAATGAGGACAACTCTAGTCATATGCACCAACACTCCCTTCATCGAAGCTAAGGTAAAGGTCATGGAAAGTCAGAATTGAAAGAGAACTCTCTTAGACAACTAAGAAATATGTGTCAATGTAGCCCGGCTACTAAGCTTGATAAGGTACCCATGTAAAAACAACATCTTCCTGGAAGAAGAAGAAGAGAAGAATGGGTCTCGGCAACTAGGCCTTATGAGGTACCCATGTAAAATAAGTATCTCAAGTAATGGAGGAAAACCCTCTAAGGGAAAACATCCACTTATAAGAGACAAAAGACTCCCTAAACAACCTAAGAAAGATGCGTCAAATGAGTCCAGTCAATTAAATGCCTAATAAGGTACTCATGTATAAACTACAATATTTCTAGAAGAAGAGAAGAGAACTAGAAAGCCCGAAGAAGATGGGTTGTTACAAAAGAACTCACCCCAAGAAGAGGGTGAAGGGTTTGGTAAAAAAATGTCTACAACCATATCAGATGTGTGACAGTACTGTAAATTGATGATTTCATCATGGATCAACTCCCGAATCAAATGCATATGTATCTCATCGTGCTTTGTTCTCTGATGTTGAACTAGATTTCAAAAAATTGATATGGTGCTCATGTTGTTGCAGTTTATGATAGTAGGTTGTTGATAGTGAATACCAAACTCAGTCTAGATACCCTGTAACCAAATAGCTTCTGTGGCAGCATTAATTGCTCCTGTGTACTCTTCCTTTGTAGAATATATCTCAATTATGTTTTATTTCTTGCTAGAACAACTAATAGGACTTGAATCAAGAGAAAAATTGTAGCCTAAGGTATATTTATGATGATCAAGATCACCGGCCCAATCAAAATCAGTATATTCAACTAAATCAATATCTACTCCTCCTAGATAATGGATGTCATCTGTGTAAGTGTCAGGAACATAGTGACGGATCCAATTCACCACTTTCCAATGTAACTCATGTGGCTCTTGCATGAATCTTAACACAGTCTCAATAGCATATGATAGATCAAAACATGTGCGAGTAAGGTAAATCAAGCTCCCTGCCAATTGTCGATAGAGGGTACCATCAACTAATCGAGTAGAGCAATCAGAAACTAACTTAACCCAGGAAATTAAAGGAGCAGGAGAAGGCTTACAATTAGATATATGGAACCAAACAAGTAAATCAAGAGAGTACTTAGGTTGCGAAATCGCAATACCCGAGTCAGATTGTGAAATCTGAATCCCAAGAAAGTAATGAAGAAATCCTAAGTAATTCATGGAAAACTTGTTGGATAAGGAAATCTTCACGATATCAATGATAGAGGAAGAGTTTCCTATGATCAACAAGTCATCAACATGCAGAACAAGGATGAGCATGGATTCATCTTGTCAGAAAATATAAGCATTTGGGTTAGAGTGACACCGAGTGAACCCTGATGTAACTAAAAAGGAGTCCATCTTGGCATACCAAGCCCGAAGAGCTTGTTTAAGATCATAAAGAGACTTCTTTAACTTAAAAACAAGGGAGGGATCATGGACATAACCTAGAGGTTTTTCCATGTATATCTCTTCCTCTAGGTACCCATGAAGAAAGGCACTCTTAATGTCCATTTGATGGACTTCCCATCTATTAGCCGCAGTGATGGCGAGTTTCAATCGAATAGAATTCATCTTCACATCTGGAGAAAAATTTTCCATGTAATCAACCCCAGCTACCTAAGAGAAACCCTTAGCTATTATTCGTGCTTTAAACTTTTAGACTTCTCCATTTACTCCATACTTTTTTTAGAACACGTACTTACACCAAACGATTTTTATTCCTTTCAGAAGAGGGGTGAGACCCAAGTATCATTCTTCATGAGTGAGGAATACTCCTCATCCATGTCTATATCCCACTCACGAATATTATAAGCCTCCCGAAAATACTGAGGGTAGAAGCAAAGGTGATGAAGAAGTGAGGTACAACAAACTCTGAGCGAGTCTGCCTTTTGTCTAAAAGATCTCACATCCACTCTCCAACACTCACAAAAAAATTCCTAGTCCAACGACGACTAAGAGGATCAGGTTCAAAGTCGAAATATTCTTCACTCAAGTGAGAAGGAACAATGTTCCACTCAAGACTATCATCATAACTGGTAGACTCAGAAGCATGAGGGTCGAGAGGTGAAGGAGGATCAAGAGGAAGATCAAGCTCAACAACATCATCATTCGAAGATTCAGATTCAGAATCAAAAAGCATAAGAACCTCATAAGGTAGAGAAATAGAATTCCAAGAAGACTCATCGAATTTCACATTTCTCTCGATATAAATATCGTGAGTAGTAAGGTTCAACAATCGATATCCCTTCACGCCATCAGGATACCCAACAAAGATACAAGGTTTGGATTGTGGTTCCAAAGCCTTGCATTTTTTTTAGGGAATCTAAGCCATAGCCTTGGATCATGTTAGTTGTCAAATTAGGACTTTAATGAAAGCAACAGTCAGGGGACATAAACTCCCTCCTCTTTAATGGGTGAGGTGTCCTTATTGAAAGCAAGCAACAAAACTATTTACAAATGTACAACTTTCTATTTTAATGAGGAACTCTGATATCATGAAAGTGTTTTAATGCAAAGGTAGATCATCAATACAAAGGAACAGATGAACTAAGTGAGGGAAAAGGTAGAACATAACAGCATTCCCAGGAAATATAGATAGCAAAATAGTTCCTTATAAATGTTGTACAAGGATGATATATAGAACAGAATCATTCATATTAAATCACCAGATATTATTTCATAGACACAAAGTTCTAGAAATGACATCCATAAGGATACAAAGCTTCTTAACACAATAGATTAATGATTCACAAACTTTAGACACGCAAGAGAAAATAAATTGATGCAGATAGAAACAGGAAGGGAAATATTTTGTATTGATAGCTTTTAGTTCTTTTACACTTTCAAAAATTATCAGAGTTCCAGCCCCTTGCAATGGCGTGGAGAGCCCAATATATAGCTTACAAAGTGGTTACATTTGGTAACCGTTTCTTATAACCAAAATATTAATTAAGGAAATACACAAAATAAAGTCCTTAATTAAATTACAAGGAGATCCAAACTAAAAATAGAAGAAGAGAGTCAAGAGCCAGAAGTAGAGACATCCGGTTGTGGCTGAGAAGGGCCCACTGTTTTGAGGATCTAGTGCTTCAATCTCTTCAATGCTTCCGCTATCTCCATGCCCCTTGGAATCGTTGTGCTAGAAGTAGCATGAGTCCACATGCCTAGACATTTCTCCATATCTTTTTCAAACTCGGTATGCTCCAGATATTCCTTATTAGCCTTAGTTATAGCTGAATGGAGAGAACAAACGTCCTTCATTTTCTCTTTAGTGATTGACTCTTCCTTGAACAAATCATCCTTGACAAAGGCTTTAAACTAAGCCTTGATTTCTTAGAGAGAGAATAATACACCCGTGGTTTCATCCTGAAGATGGCAGTGGATATCCTTAAAGGTGGATAAAACACAAGTTTTGAAAGACTCCCCTTTTTGCCATACATTCCGCAATTCCCCCAGTGCTTCTTCTAGAACTTTTATTTTCCACTCGATGCTAAAGATCCATGTCCTTGACAAGTTATTCTTGACATCATCAAACACATTGTTGGCCAACAGAATCCTATCATTGGTTTGATCCATCAAATGGAGATCTGTGATACATCCACTCCAAACTTTCAATTCCTTGTCCATAGCCTTGATTGAGGAAATGAATTTCTGCTACAACTTGATCACCTTCTCATTAGTTTTGAAGGCTTCATCAATGAAGTTTAAACCTGCTACAGTCATATCATCCACCATGGCCTCAACATCCTTCCCATAAGTAGAATACTTGTGGATGTCTTTGATGGTTTGGACGTCATCTTGGCTGAGAACTATGGGAGGTGGGAGAGTGGCCAATGGGGTTGGGTCCAAAAATTTATCCTTTTCCAACAATGATCTGATAAAGTTGGAAAGAACTTGGTTGTGTTCTTCCAACTGCTCCATGGTTTGCTTGATTTTATCAACCCATTCAATAACCTTAGTCACAATTTTCTGAAGGTTATGAACTTCGCTCTCAAGTGTGGATTCTCCCATTGGAATTCTGGAAAGCTCCAAGTCAGAGATAAAAATATTTTTCTCCTCTTTATCCACTTTGGGTTTTGCAACCTCCAGGAACTGTTGGCCTTGAGCATCAGTTACCAACCTCAAAGTAGTCTTGGATTTTTTTGCTGGGGGAGGAGTAGTACCAAGCAGAGCTGCTACAACATCAAATTCAAGCCCTGTTAATCGGGAGGAAGATTTCCTTTTCTTGTTGTCGACTAGGGGCTGTACCCAAGAAAAGAAAGAAGAAGAAACAGAAGAATCAAGGGACTCGAGTGCAAGTGAGCTCATGGCACTCAGAGTATGAACCATTGTTTTCTCTAGTGGGGAAATGAATGCAATCATAGGAATTTCCTTTGTAGAGGAGTCTATTAAACTTGGATGTTCAGTCCTTGGTCCTTCCTTCTCTACTTCAGTAGTGATTTCAAGGGTTTCTTCTGGGTCTTTCATCTCATCATCATCATTCTCACTTAGAACAATAATTTTCTCTAGCCTAATAGGCAATCCTGACTGCTCCAGAAGAGTCTCTTCCTCGATCGGTTCTTGCTTTACTTCTTTGATCTTCTTCTGATACACTTTAGTGGAAGAGGAAGGAGTAGACAACTCAGGCTCTTTCATCAAAGAAGGAGGAGTTTTCTCAAATGCCTCAGTGTTAGGCGTATGTACTTCCTTCCTAGGTGTGGAAGTCTCTCTTGTAGAGGATCTACTTTTGCTCATCCTAAGGTCACGTACTTTCCTATCAAACCAAATCTTAGTTCTGATGGTAATAGGGGCAATCACCTCATTCAATTCATCTCTTTCCTTCACACACCAATCCAAGGTTTCCAGAGGAGTGTGTTTGATTTATCTTTCGTACTCAAAGGATTACAAATCTTCATCATCGTCCTTAAGCCCTTCAAGCACCTGGTAGAGGTTGAAGTCTATGATTTGTTGTAGAGAAAATCTGCCAAAATGCCTCCTCCTAGCTTCAAAATCATCAGCACAATTAGCCCAGTAATCCTCAGTGTTAGGACAGTAATGACAAGTTATTCTAAGATTTTGATCAATGTATTTCTTTAGATCAAAGAAAGTCCTAGGCTTGAAGAAATGAACTGTAAGAGGAGCAATAGCCCTTTCTATATTTTGGGCATCTAGAGTTTTCTTGTATGTATAATTCCCCAAGGTGATAGGGAAATGAAGACCAGTAATCTTCTTATCTCGAGAGGTTCTATGAAGTTTATCCATCTGTTTGCACACCTCAACGAAAGCCATTTAGTCGTTGCAGAACATGTGAATCTTGAGAGGTGTACTTTCAAAACAAGCCAGCCTGATGTATGAGAACTTTCGGAACTGAGTGAAGAAATCCCCATACTTGGTTATCAAAGCCTTAGCCTCATCAGAGAACCTTCTGGCAGTGTCACCCTCCAAGAGTCTCACAATGTACATGGTGAAGGCATCATTTACCCTTATGAAATTATGATTATTGACCTTGAGGGTAAACTGAGGGCAATATGCATAGATATGCTCATCCTTCTTGCCTTCAATGAAAGTGAAGCTGAACCACTCACGACATGTTGCCAAGGTGTACATGAGATAGGAAGTCATGTAGAAATTTTTGGTTTGCTAAAAATTTGACAATTATTCAGTCAGGTTTTCATAGATAATCTCGGCCCAATTTAGGTTTTTCTTACCCTTGCAGATGATATTTATGAAAGGGCACATCCAAAAATGGAAGTTAAGGTGATGAAATCTGATAGTTCTTCATTGAAGTCAACCCTGAACAATACCTTAGAGAGTCGGGACGCTCCCTTCTTAGGGCACTTCAACCATGATTTCACTACCTGAGCCTTATATTTCTTGTTGTCTTGATCAAACAGAGTCTGAGCTTGAGCAAGAGTGAGAACAATGGAGTCTTCTATTTCGGGGATGCGCAGGGCAATGGCGACGGCGGCAGCGTCTAATTTTTAAATCAACTCACCGTGTACATTGACAACCTCCTTGGTGTCCGGATTAAAATTAATCCCGCAGGCAAGCACAGTGTCGGCACATTGCACAAAGAGAGGAAAACCAGTGGTGTATGTGATTCCACTATCATTTATCCTTTGAGCCATGGAAGCAAGGTTGTCATATGCTAATCTGCCCCAGAAATCATCGAAATCCAAATGTCAAACTTAGTTATCTTTAATGTTGGGCACAGAAGTCTCCAAAGGGGATAGATGCTCGTGCCCTTGAAATATCATCTTCATTTAAACAGAGAACAGAGGAATAGCCTTTAAAGAACATATTCACAACAAAAATTGCAAAGAGATACAGGAAGGTGGACAAACGACTCGATTTTGCAAAAATGTGGGCAAGAAATAATGAGTAGACAATGTGACAAGTGCATAGACGGTTGCCCCTTTAAATAGTTGTTCAGGAGAGAGAAGATCATAAATGTGTATTAAATATACCTTGCGCCGACTCAAAAAGGTGAAATGTGGGAAAAGCAGAAAAATTGACCCGGGCGGTCCATAGGACATTGGGACATGAGGAACATGAAGAGCTAATCTGGCCGATGCGGGCGATGCAGGGAATCAGTGAACAAGGGGCCCAGGCATACTTGGGATAGGTGGGCTGAAAAAGTCTGAAAAAGCCGACAGACAAGGACTTGCGGGGAAATCAGCTGATCAGCAAACAAGAGGCCCACCGATACTTGGGACATGAGGGAGAAAAATGTCCGACAGACCCGCAAGTCACTAAAATGACCCCAGAAAATGGAATTTCCACCATCTCTTCGGATTTCTTACTTCACTAAAACACTACTGAAGGGTGCCAACTCAAAATTTTCAAATTTTTTGACTTTCAAAAGAGGAGAACAACAGCTAGCTCTTTCTGAGGATGACTTGACTAGATCACAGGA
Organism: Taxus chinensis; assembly: GCA_019776745.2. Lineage (NCBI taxonomy): Eukaryota > Viridiplantae > Streptophyta > Pinopsida > Cupressales > Taxaceae > Taxus > Taxus chinensis. The sequence goes on from CM034151.1 coordinate 114,010,164, forward strand.
ACGAGGCAAGACAAGAACTCAAGAAAAACTCTGGGGAAGATAACGAGTGCCTTATCCATTGGGCAATAGAGTCAAAGGCAAATCAATACAGAAGGAAAAACAACAAAACAAAAGCAAGGAAAGGCAAACACACACTGTACATAATATACAAAAGGACTTCCTATTCACTTAGGATTTGAAAAAATTTAGGTACTGCCCACTATAAGGAAGTGGGAGAGAAGATCCATCCATGTAATCAAGATAGAAATAATTTTCACCAGCAAAGTGCTTGATCCCGAAAGGCCCAAGCCAAAGAGATTCAAACTTACCATGGCTTCCTCGAGGTTCATGCCTTTTGTCCCATAGTAAAACAATGTCTCCAACCTTGAAATCTCTGGATCTAGTTTTCTTGTCAAATAAAGATTTCACCTTCTTCTGATGGGTAGAGATCATATTGAAAACTTATAGCCTGTCTTCATCTAGCTTATGGAGATACATGATCCTCTTATCCAAAGAATCACTGAAATTGGGGTCCTCAATAACTTTCATCAAATGCAAAGCTTGTAGTTCTACAATCACTAGTAGTTGAGCTTCCACACCATACACCACTTGAAAAGGGGACATCCAAATTGCTCTTTTGGGTGTAATCCGATCTACCCAGAGAGCATAATAAAGCTTCTTGTGCCAGTTTCTCTAAGATTCATTGAAAAGATTTCTTACAGTGGTCACCAAATTATTGTTTGTTGATTTTTCTTGTCCTTTCCCTTGAGAGTAGTAATCTGAAGAATGAGCGAGGGAAATTCCATACCAATAGCAGAAATTCATCATCTTAGCAGAAGAAAAATTGGAAGCATTATCGGTCATGATCTTGTTTGGTACTCCAAACTTACCAAGATGATTTCTGTGATGAAATTGCATACTACCTCAGAAGTAGTACTTTTAATTGGGATGGCTTCCACCCACTTGGTGAAATAATCTGCGGCAGTCAACACATGAGTATGTCCTGCACTTGAAGGTGGGTTGAGTGTTCCGATGAAATCCAAACCCCATTGTTGAAAGGGTTCTTCGATCACAACTGGATTAAGTGGTAAAGCAGACAACTTAGGTCTTCCCACAAAGGTTTGACAAGCTTCACACTTGTCAACCCACTTTGATGCATCTCTAAAGAAAGTAGGCCAATAGTACCCCGCACAAAGAATTTTATGATCAGTGACAGCAGATGAGAAATGGCCCCCACAAGCTTGATCATGAAAGGCTGAGAACAGCTTCTTTTGTTGTCTTTGTAAACACACTTCAAGAATCTTCCATCCACTCCTTGCTTGAACAAAGAATTCTCCCGTAACACGTAATGTGCTGACCTTAACTTGATAGCTCTCTTCTCCTTGGTAGTTAAGTGAGATGAACACTCACCATAGGTGAGGAAATGAGAAATGTCAGCATACCATTTGTCTGTCAAGATAAGTGTTAGGAAATAAGAAATAAAATATGCGGAATAATCCCTTACAGAATCGCAACAGTAGAAACTAATATGCAGAAAATATTACAGATCTCAAATAAAAGTGCAGAATAAATAACACAACATAGAGAGACAAGATTTAACGTGGTTCGCCCAAGTTGGGCTACGTCGACCAAGAATCACTTGCTCAAATTTTATTACAAGCCTCCACTCTCTCAATACAATACCCAGATCCATTTGGAGCTATGCTCAACAAACTCTACAGAATTCACACCCGAATTCAAAACACATCTGCAATACATTTGTTTGTCTATGTATCATATGCATAAGACCATATAAATAGGCAATTGCTTAAGCAGTTTGATACAAACCCGTGGGTATCAAAACCATGGGCAAAAAACCGTGGGTGTCAAAACAATGGGTACCAAAAAAACCATGGGCCCAAAAACAGCCCATAACGGTTACCCATTACCTATGGGTTAATAAACCATCCATGAAAATTTTCTTCGGGGGCTTCGCTCCCGAACCCCCTGACCCGCTCATCGGCGAGCAAGACCGCCATAAAAATACCCGAGTGTAACACATAGAAGGTGTACCACACTATAACATGAAAATAGGCTCCACAAACATAACACTAAGGAACAGAACAATAGGGACATCAACTTCATCCTTAGGAAACTCATGACCAGCTCCTTCGGTAATGAGTTCACACAGGCCTTTACCCCAAACTAGCTTCATTGGTCTGATGTCAAGATCATACTCTTGAACCTTTGCTACCCAATTTCCTCTCTTGGTTCCAAACTCATGTTGTGTAAGAATAGACTTGATAGTCGTATCGGGCACAAGCACAACATAGTGAGAGTTAAGAATGTAAAAACGAAACAGCCTAACAACTTTAACTACTACAAAAGCATGTTTCTCCATCATAGTGTACTTCAAATCATGAGTTTTCATAATATAACTCATGAATGCAATTGGGAGCTCATGGTCTTCAAAATCTTTCTGAGTCAACACTGCAGCCAAGGTACTCTTTGTGGCATAGCAATAGATAATAAAATCTTTGCTAAAATCTGGACATGCTAAGATAGGAGTCTTAGCAATAGCTTTCTTAATGCCTTCAAATGCTTCCTTTCCTTCGGAGGACCAACCAAATGTCTATTTTCCTTTCATCATTTGGGAAATGTTCAAAGTCATCTATCCAAAATTGGGGATGAATCTTCTCAGGAAATTGATCTTACGAAAGAAAGAGTGCACTCCCTTTTTTCTTGTGGGAAGAGGAATATGCTAGATGGCTTGAACTCGTTCAGGATCAATCTTGATTCCTTCTTTAGAGACAACATGTCCCAACAGCTTGCCCTCTATGACAAAAAAGACATATTTCTTGGGATTCAGAGAGACTTCGTGTTCTCTACATTTCAAGAGGACTATTTCAAGATGTTGAAAGTGATTTGCTCTAGTTTTGGAAAACACAGTTAAATCATCTAGATACACAACAATACATTTTCCTTTCAAACTCCCGAAATCCAAATCCATTGCTCTCTAAAAGGTTGCGCCAGCATTAATGAGGTGAAAGGGAATCCTCTTATAGGCAAAAGTACCCCAAGGAGTGGTAAATGCAGTCTTGTGTTGATCTACAGTATTGACTTCCACTTGGTTATATCTTGAGAAACCGTCGAGCATAGACAACATTTCCGCACCTGTGACAACTTGTAAAACCTGGTCCATCATGGGTAAGTGATAGTTGTCCTTCAAAGAAGCATAATTTAGATTCCTAAAGTCAACACAGATCTGAATCTCACCATTTTCTTCCTGACGGGTACAATATTAGCAATCCATGTTGAATGATGAATGGGGAAGATGATCTTGGCTTTCAACAACTTCTGTATCTCTCGGAAAATGGTTTCGGAATTTTTTTGGATTGTACTGCCTTTGCTTCTGCTTAAAAGGTTTAATACCAGGTTTGAGGGGAATGAAGTGTTGCATTTCTTTTTGCTGGAAATATTTCCGATCATCATAAGAATAAGTAAGGACATTGACGTACCTCTTCAAAAGATTTACCACCTTCTTCTTCTCCTCTATAGTGCAGCACTTTCCAACGTTCACTGTTTTGGGTTCGGCAGGGCTCCCAATGTTAATCTTTTCATATTTAGCAGACTGTTGTGTTCCTTTGGAAGCCTTGGACTTGACATATCTGTCATGTTTATCAAAAAATTCCTCCAAACTTACCAACCCTTTAGGGATCTTGCTACATTTTAGTTTGATACCTTCCTCATTGGAAGAGACACTCTCTCGATGCAGATTGTCACTTCCCTCAAAATACAATTGGTCAAAGTTATCCCTAAGCTCCAGGAAGGAGAGAAAATGTTGGTCATCATTGAAAACTTGCCAGTTGTTTACATTATCTGGTACGCTTGGTCTATATATCATTTCAATGGTGAATTTTTCCTGAGAGAAATTGGGATGAGGTATTAGCAAAGACCCTGAAACAGCTATGGAATCAGCTCTAGTGTTCTTCTCCCTTGGCACCGCTTCGATGGAGAAGGCAACAAAGAATTCAGTAGAATCCTAGACCAGATTCCTATAATGTTGCAACCTTTTATTCTTCACTTGGAAAAGGTCTCTAACTTGTTTGACAACTAGTTCCGCATCTCCACGAGCCAGGAGGTTCCTCACACCTTTTTCTTTTGTCATGTTCAGTCCAAGGATGAGAGCTTCATATTCTGTTGTGTTATTTGTATTTTCAAACTACAACTTGAAGGAGAAAGGATGAATCTTTCCTTCTAGAGATATCAATACCACACCAGCCCCAACACCAACTGAAGAGCAACTTCCATCGAATTCCAAATTCCAAATGCTATTAGGATCATGGAGCACTTCTTTGGGACGTTCCACCTCATCCTGAGACATGATCATGTAGTTGTCATGCCCAATATCTTGATAAAGTATTTATACCTTAGGATAATTTGTCTTTTACACAATATATTTAGTTTGCTTCTTGGGCATTAGCTTCTTCATCTTTCCATTGACTGGTATAAGGGCATGTGACAAATCCATTTGAATTTCTCCTCCTACATCCTTACAGAAATTTCTACTCAACAGCATGCCATACGAAGGAGGAATATCAGCTACCAAAATAGTAGCTAAGACCTTTTTCTCTGGCAAAGCAGCAAAAGCTACTTGTACATCCTTAACTCTTCCAACGAAAGGCACCTCCCTGCTCTCCATGGAATAGCAAGAACCAAAAGTGCGTGTGAGGGTAAGACCCAAAGCATGAGCCACTTTGGTAGGCATCACATTGTCTGGTGCTCCTGAGTCTATGACACAGTTGTTGAGTCTATGGCTAGCTATGAGGAGGGTCACATAGAATGGTTTGATTTTCTTATTAGGTGAGGTAACCACAACCACAAGATTTGGTTGGGATGTGGAAGAGGGAGTGGGAAAAATACCTTTAGATGTGTTGGACGAAGTTTTGGAATGGGAATTGACAAAGTGCACCATTTTGGCAAAGGCTTTTGGATGGGTTTGATAAAACTCAGCCTCTGAAATCTGAATTTTTGTCTTCTTGAGGTGGTCAATGATATCAAAAGATCCAGAGGTGGATGGGGTATCATCACTAGGAATCCTAGGCTTATCAAGTTTTGAGGCTAGAGAATAAGAAGTTTTAGAAGCATGAGTGGAAGAAGAAGAATTAGCAGAACTCACCTTTTGCGTGGATGCAGTAGGAATAGGAGATCCCCTTCTTGCAATCACTGGAATGGTCGTGGGATGCTCCTTAGATTTTTTAGCGGGCTGCATCACTTTTTCTCTCTTGTTTGTCTACTCCTGAGTCATAACAGCATATGACTCACTGTTCATCTCTGCCACCACTTCATCATAATCAGCTTCTTCATCAATGCCCTAAGTAGTGAGGAAATTAACTCAAGATTCATCAATTTCTTCCAGTTCTTCCTCACCCTCTTCTCCAGTTTCTTTAAAGTCTTCATTAACCTCTTCATCATCAGGTTCTTCAACTTCACAAGTTGTATTAACAGGGACCTTGATAGGTGGTCCTTCGATTGCCAACCTTGTCTAAGAAGAAGGCAATCGGTTTCTAGGTTGAAAGTTCTTCCTTGGAACGTCTTGATAAGGAGCATGCTGAGCCAATTTTTTCTTGATGGCAATGAGGTCATTGGAAAGCTTCTATACTAACTGATCCGCATTAGCTCCAGGAGTAGGAGAAAAGGAAGAAGAAGTTTTAGATTTTGAAGAGTCTCTTTTTAATTTTCCAGACATGATCAGGTCATCTTCAACACTTACGGCTAATCTTTTTTCAGCATCCAAAGTTGCAAGATTGGCTCTTCTCAATGCATAGCTTACTTCAGGCAATTGAGCATTTAGGAAGAAACATTTTTGAATTTTATCCATAGACCGAGTGTCTTGTGGGATCTTGTTAATCAGCTTATTGAATTTGGCCACAAATTATTTCATGGGCTCTTGTGGTTCTTTCTTGATTTGAGAAATCTGGGCAAGCAAAGCATGCACATCCTCTGCAGGTTTGAAATGGTTCTCAAATCTAGTTCTCATGGTAGTCCAATTAGTGATTGTCCCGGCAGGGAGATGGTAAAACCAATTTTTTGCATTGTCCTACAAAGTCTCCACAAAAATCCTCACAGAGACATCCTCATGTTCAACTCCAAGGACTCCACATGCAACTATGAAGGCTAGAATGTGTTCAGTAGGATGTACCTTGCCATCACTTTTGAACTTGGGAAAGTTATTTCTATTACCCTTGGGTAACTCATGCAAAGGTTGAGGGAGGGAAAGATGCCCAACTCATTGGCCCCAAGGTAATGGAACTGCCATCCTTGGAAAAATTACTTGAAGTGGAACTGAAACACTAGCAAGAATTAAAGCGCGAAGATTAGGGCTAAGTTGTTCTTAAGGGATACCACTCCCAAAAGCTTTGTCTTCAAAAAGGGTGTGCTTATAGAATGAGCTCTTCTATTTCTCCTTGTTGAAGGAAGGGGAAAGCCTTGTTGCTCCAGGAGTTGAAACTGAGAATCTTCAATTCCAAGAGCCCTTCTACCGCGAGTAAATCTCGGAGTCGCCATATCAGAAATGATCAAGAAATTGTTCTTTTAAAACTGGAATTCATTGAAACGAATCCCTAGCAGAGTCACCAAAAAATGTTGGTTGTCAAATTAGGACTTTAATGAAAGCAACAGTCAGGGGACATAAACTCCCTCCTCTTTAATGGGTGAGGTGTCCTTATTGAAAGCAAGCAACAAAACTATTTACAAATGTACAAATTTCTATTTTAATGAGGAATTCTGATATCATGAAAGTGTTTTAATGCAAAGGTAGATCATTAATACAAAGGAACAAAAGAACTAAGTGAGGGAAAAGGTAGAACATAACAGCATTTGCAGGAAATATAGATAGCAAAATAGTTCCTTATAAATGTTGTACAAGGATGATATATAGAACATAATCATTCATATTAAATCACCAGATATTATTTCATAGACACAAAGTTCCAGAAATGACATCCATAAGAATACAAAACTTCTTAACGCAATAGATTAATGATTCACAAATTTTAGATAGGCAAGAGAAAATAAATCGATGCAGATAGAAACAGGAAGGGAAATCTTTTGTATTGATAGCTTTTAGTTCTTTTACACTTTTAAAAATTATAGAATTCCAGCCCCTTGGAATGGCGTGGAGAGCCCAATATATAGCTTACAAAGTGGTTACATTTGGTAACTGTTTCTTTTAACCAAAAGATTAATTATGGAAATACACAACATAAAGTCCTTAATTAAATTACAAGGAGATCTGAACTAAAAATAGAAGAAGAGAGTCAAGAGCCAGAAGTAGAGACATCCGGTTGTGGCTGAGAAGGGCCCACTATTTTGAGGATCCGGTGCCTGAATCTCTTCAATGCTTCCACTATCTCCATGCCCCTTGGAATCGTTGTGTTGGAAGTAACATGAGTCCACATGCCTAGACATTTCTCCATATCTTTGTCAAACTCGGTATGCTCCAGATATTCCTTATTAGCCTTGGTTATAGCTGAATGGAGAGAACAAACGTCCTTCATTTTCTCTTTAGTGATTGACTCTTCCTTGAACAAATCATCCTTGACTAAGGCTTTAAACTAAGCCTTGATTTCTTGGAGAAAGAAGAATACACCTGTGGTTTCATCCTGAAGATGGCAGTGGATATCCTTGAAGGGATAAAACACAAGTTTTGAAAGACTCCCCTTTTTGCCATACATTCCGCAATTCCCCCAGTGCTTCTTCTAGAACTTTTATTTTCCACTCGATGCTAAAGATCCATGTCCTTGACAAGTTATTCTTGACATCATCAAACACATTGTTGGCCAACAGAATCCTATCATCGGTTTGACCCACCAGATGGAGATCTGCGATACATCCACTCCAAACTTTCAATTCCTTATCCATAGCCTTGATTGAGGAATGAATTTCTACTACAACTTGATCACCTTCTCATTAGTTGTGAAGGCTTCCTCAATGAATTTTAAACCTGCTACAGTCATATCATCCACCATGGCCTCAACAGCGTTCCCATAAGTAGAATACTTGTGGATGTCTTTGATGGTTTGGACCTCATCTTGGCTGAGAACTATGGGAGGTGGGAGAGCGGCCAATGGGGGTGGGTCCAAAACTTTATCCTTTGCCAACAATGATCTGATAAAGTTGGAAAGAACTTGGTTGTGTTCTTCCAACTGCTCCATGGTTTGCTTGCCTTTCTCCACCCGTTCAATACCCTTAGTCAAGGTTTCTCGAAGGTTATGAACTTCACTCTCAGGTGTGGATTCTCCCATTGGAATTCTAGAAAGCTCCAAGTCAGAGATAAAACCATTAGCACAATCAGCCCAATAATCCTCAGTGTTAGGATGGTAATGATAACTTAATCTTAGATTTTGATCAATGTATTTCTTTAGATCAAAGCAAGCCCTTGGATTGAAGAAATGAACTGTAAGAAATGAAATGATCTAGAGTTGTCCTACATGTATAATTCCCCAAGGTGATAGGGAAATGAAGACCAGTAATCTTCTTATCTCGGTAGGTTCTATGAAGTTTATCCAGTTGCCTGCACACCTCAACCAAAGCCATTTTGTCATTACAGAACATGGGAAGTTTGAGAGGTGTACTTTCAAAACAAGCCAGCCTGATGTATGAGAACTTTCGGAACTGAGTGAAGAAATCCCCATACTTGGTTATCAAAGCCTTAGCCTCATCAGAGAACCTTCTGGAAGTGTCACCCTCCAAGAGTCTCACAATGTACATGGTGAAGGCATCATTTACCCTTCTAAAATTATGATTACTAACCTTGAGGGTAAACTGAGGGCAATATGCATAGATAGGCTCATCCTTCTTGCCTTCAATGAAAGTGAAGTCGAACCACTCACGAGATGCTGCCAAGGTGTACATGAGATAGGAAGTCATGTAGAACTTTTTGGTTTGCTAAACATTTGACAATTGTTTAGTCAGGTTTCCACATATAATCTCGACCCAATTTAGGTTTTGCTTACCCTCGCAGATGATATTTATGAAAGGTCACATCCAAAAATGGAAGTCGTTAGTAGAGGGCATTCCCATAATCCAGGTGAGAAATGGAAGTCGTTAGTAGAGGGCATTCCCATAATCCGGGCGAGCAACGTGATGAAATCTGATAGTTCTTCATTGAAGTCGACCCTGAACAATGTCGTAGAGAGTCGGGACACTCCCTTCTTAGGGCACTTCAACCATGATTTCGCTACCCAAGCCTTATATTTCTCATTGTCTTGATCAAACAGAGTCTAAGCTTGAGTGAGAGTGAGAACAATGGAGTCTTCTATTTTGGCGGTAGCATCTAATTTTGCAATCAACTCGCCGTGCACATTGACAACCTCCTTGGTGTCTGGATTGAAATTAGCCCCGCAGGTAAGCACAGTGTCAGCACATTGCACAAAGAGAGGAAAATCAGTGGTGTATGTGATTCCACTATCATTTATCATTTGAGCCATGGGAGCAGGGTTGTCGCATGCTAATCTGCCCCAGAAATCATCGAAATCCAAATGTCGAACTTCGTTATCTCTAATGTCGGGCACAAAAGTCTCCAAAGGGGACAGATGCTCGTGCCCTTGAAATTTGATCTTCATTTTGACAGTGAACAGAGGAATGGCCTTCAAAGAACAGATTCACGACAAAAATTGCAAAGAGATACAGGAAGGTGGACAAACGACTCGATTTTGCAAAAATGCGGGCAAGAGATAATGAGCAAACAATGTGACAAGTGCATAGACGGTTGCCCCTTTAAATATCCATTCAGGAGAGAGAAGACCATAAATGCGTATTAAATATACCTCACGCTGACTCAAAAAGGTGAAATGCGGGAAAAGCAGAAAAAATTGGCATGGGCGGTCCATGGGACATTGGGACATGAGGGACGCGGAGAGCTGATTCGGCCGATGCGGGCCAAAAGAGCACGGGCAATCCAAGGGACACATAAACGCGAAGAGCTCGAAGAGCCGATTAGGCTGATGCGGACGATGCAGGGAATCGGTGAATAGGAGGTCGGGCGTACTTGGGATAGATGGGCTAAAAAATTCTGAAAAAGTCGACGGACAAGGACTTGCGGGGAAATCAGCCGATCGGCGAACAGGAGGCCCGCCAGTACTTGGGACATGAGGGACAAAATTGTTTGACAAACCCACAAGTCACTAAAATAACCCAAAAAAATGGAATTTCCACCATCTCTTTGAATTTCTTACTTCACTAAAACACTACTGAAGGGTGCCAACTCAAAATTTTCATATTTTTTGACCTTTAAAAGAGGGGAATTTTGAGGGGGACAAAAAATCCGAAGACTTGAAAGTGCTCAACATCAGACTTGCGTCCAAACCAAGCTTCAAAGGGTGTCATCCCTCTTACTGCCTTGTGTGGAACACAATTTTGAATGTAACAAGCATAATTCATTGCTTCGGCCCAATACTGCGTAGGAAGGGACATCGAGTGAACCATACAAGTGGCTATCTCCGTAAGTGTTCAGTGCTTTCTTTCCGTAACTCCATTTTGTGAAGGGATGTAAGCAAATATACGCTACAAAACAATCCCTTTAGAAGTATAGAAATCCTCGAACCTATTGCTCACATACTCGCCTCCATTGTCATTTTGAAGAACCTTGATAGACCATTCTGCCTATTTCTCTACAAGAGCCTTAAAGTCATGAAAATGTTCGAAGACTTGACATAAGCTTAAGAAAATATACCCAAGTATATTAAGAATAGTCATCAATGAAGGTAAGTATATAAAGAGCTCTCGTAAACAAAGGAGACGGAAATGGGCCAAAGATGTCACTATGAACAAGATCCAAAAGACAAGTAGCTCTCCAGGATTTTCCTTTGTCAAAACTCTTTTCAAGGTGCTTCCCAAGGGCACAACCCTCACAAAGACCCTTAGAAAATCTAACATGGGGTAACTAGTTGACCATTTCATTTTGGCTCAATTATTCAAGGTAACAAAAACTTAAATGCCTGAAACACTCATGTCATAGCTTACTAACCTCATCTACATGAGTGAGCAAAGAAATTGACATTAAATCAGAAGTAAAGTGGAAAAAGGTATACAACTGTGAATGGTGATTTGTCTTGGCCTCAGCCACTGTAATGTCATTGTGAAGCTCACATATAATCACTGAGTTAGGACTAAATTCCACTCATAGTCCTTCACCAATGTGAGTGATTTGGTAAATCGATACGAGATTAGTAGAGAGATCATGGACACTCAACACTTGGTTAAATGCTCCCTCATCCATCTCTACCGATCCACTACCAGAAACCGACAATGTCATGCCATCACCCAACGTGATTTGGGACATACCGTAAGGTTCGATGTTGAAGAGCTCAACATCTGAAGAAACCATGTGGTGCAAGGCACCGGAATCTATAATCCACGTCAATAAAGGAGCAACTCGAACTACAAAGGTCTTTCCTTTCTTCTTATCAAATTTTAAAAAAATTGCAGTGGAAGACTCGGCTTTCGAAGCATTTTGTTTGATAGACTCAAGAACACCTATATAATTTTGCTCAAGTAAATGAGTAAGGTGATCAGTTTGTTTTCTCATACATTGATGCTCTTCATGACCAGTCTTCTTGCATTAGGAACACTTACACTTTTCTTTCTTCACTTTTGGCTCAAAAATCAAAGCGTTCGTGTTAGATTTGGGTTTGGCTTGATTGGTCTTGATTTCCTTCTTAGGTTGGTCTTTTTTCCCTTTCTTCCTCTCATGCTTCTTTCCCTTGTCAGTACTTGCTACAAGGGCATGTGACTTGGACTTGAAAGACCCTATTTGAATGAGTTTTTTTTGTTCTCAAATGAGTTGGGACGAAAAAATGTCAAATGAGGGCATAGTCTGAGCACTACCTAGAGCGGCTTTTTGTAGCGTGAAAAGTTGACACGAAGACGGAGTATTCAGGACCTAACTTAGAGAGAATCGACAAGATTAATTGGGAATATTTCTTCTCCACTTAACATTCCTTTAACAACAATCTAGTGTGGATGAACTTCGAAAAGAATGCCTATAGGTTTTCAAAGTCAGTAGGATCTAATCCTAATAGTTCGTTTTCCAACTCATGTGCTCTCATGTCATTTTGTTGTCCAAACATACTATCCAACATTTTCCATGCAGCATTAGGTGTTTTGGATGACTCAATGTGGAAGAGAAAGTCAAGAGAAACAGACATAGAAAGAAGACCTAAGGCTTTGTCACATCGATTCAACCACTTAGATTTTTCAGGCTCATCATCAAGTTCAGTCTCAACTCCCATGGTGATGTGAAATAACCCTTTATCCTTTAGTTTCATTACCATTTTCGATCTCCATTTGAAAATTTTGAACGACATAAGCAAATGAATTGAAAGTGCATCCATAGTGAAGAGAACGAAAGAAGGAATGCAGTAAAGAAAATCAAGCAACTCAACTACCTAAAACAATACTATAACCCCTGCTTTCGGCACTATATAGTTTAGTGCATTGGATACAATCTGCTGCAAGTGTGTGTCATGAAACAGTTGACCACTCACCTTACAATCAACATAATAACGTGCAAGAGAGGAGACCACAATCAAGTTTTATGGAATGCAGCAAATCGACACCGTAAACAAACACAACAAACTAAAAACCAAGGAAAGGGGCGAAATCAAGTCCTGTTGTGAGAAAAAATGTCTCACATCACAGCAGAAATCTCCTTGTTGCAATACTGTGGCAAACGCGCTCACTAATCCACAAGCAATAATAAAGGTTATTACAATGCACAAAATGAGCTCAAAACGAGTGCCAAGGACCTCTAAGACGTCGTAAAAGCTTCTGAAAGGTAAAAAACTGCTATGAATGGTGTTGCACACTCCAACAAACGATTAGAGAAAAAAAACAGCCAATAACACTTTAAAATTACATTTTTGCAACTTCCAAGTCAGTTGTTTTTAGAGCTTAAAAGGACTTTAAAAATATAATTATGTTAAAAAATAGACTATTTAATCTATTAATCTAAAAAATAAAGGAGCTAAAAAAATTGTAATTAAATGTCTGATACCATATCAGATTGTTCCATGAGGATCAATGTTAGAACCTCATGCACATCGAAGAGGGATTGCACTTCCAATGGAGATGAGAATGCTTCACATAATTAGTAAAAGCATAAATCACAAGGAAAATCAAGTACAGAAAAGACAACAGTGTGTATGACATGCTCATAAATTAGAATATCAGATTTGTTAACAAGATTTCAAATAGCACTTGAAAATAACTAGCACGAAAAATTATCAATCCAATAACGAAGTAATTAGCAACTAGTTCAAGAGAGTGCACGTATACTGAACATCCGCTCTGATACCAATCGGATTGTTTCGTGAGGACCAATGTTGGAACCTCATGCACATCGAAGGGGGTTGCACTTCCAATGAAGATGAAAGTGCTTCACGTAATTAGCAAGAGCATGAATCACAAGAAAATTCAAGTACAGAAAATACAACGAAGTGTCTGACCTACTCATAAATCAGAAAGAAATGATACATATAGGAGTGTTGTATAACTCATGTGCATGACACGAGTACACAACCCTATGACGTATTCAACTATGACATATTCTCACTAAGTGAGATGACTAACCAACTACGTGGACAAGACGTCGAATGACAAGTCTAGTCATATACACCAACAGTACCAAAAAATATGCTTGATGCTGAGTATCGGAGATTGTGTGAAGAAGAACGACAATGCCCCCATTTTTTAGTTATTTGTAGAGAGGAAGGTATAGACTACAAAAAACTAAGCTACTTCAATGCCTTCCCCATTTGGGAATCTGGTGAGAGAAGTGCAAAGATATGTCTACAAAGAACCTATCCACTATGATGCTTTCAACTAAACCAATAGATCACATAGTTGAAAATATATCTAAGCTTAATTTGTAATAACTTAAAAATTTATTCCTTGGTAGTAGACATGGCCATGCCCCCATAAGGTGTTACTGTCGCTGAAATTGATTATATAAATTTGAAAAATAAAAGGATAGAAGGAAGAGCATACCCCCAATTTGTGTTTTTGCAGCTTAATCTAAACATTGTCAGGAAGTACTCGTGGCCCCTTTAACTTTCTCTTAATTGTGTCATATGTATATGTAACTATGTGAAAATCTTATAAATAGATGGAAGAACCTATAGAAAATAAATAGTTGAGTGAATATGCCCTTTATTTGAGAATGTAATAAAATGTTCAAGTCCATATAATGGTCTTGACTATACATGTTTTATCTTATTTGAATTCTGCCACATTTCAGTATTTGTGACATTTTTTATGATTTGAACCCTATACAATTTGTTCTTGTAATCAGTATCTTCTTTATCAATAACTTTCGAAATAACTTGATGAATGCCCCCTTTTGAGACACATGTGATAAAGCATTTGAGAACACAAATCAAAAGAATATGTGTACCCATGTACCATACGCATGATAATCTATGTAAGATTACATAAAAGAGTGGAATGTTGGCCACCTTTGAGAATAAGGGTTGCACGTGGTGGCAACCATGGCATGGAGAAAAAGAAACATGCAACAACAACAAAAAAAGATTACATGTGTAAATCAGATAGTAACATCAAAGAAAAGTAGCATCATGTCATACTCCATAATACGAAAAGTATAGAACCATCATAACAATTAGTATGTCAGAGGCAATGGTAGAAATAATAGTGTAAATTCAAGTAAGCCATAGAATATATAAACAAGTCATATACAAGCACAAAGCCACATATATTGGACACCCACAATGTCATAAGACAATCACAGTAGGAGGAACAATGTTCCATATTTAGAAAAACAAGTGTATACACACAATATAGGCATAGATCCAAAAACAAGGGACACCCACCTTGTCACAAGACAAGGAACTTAAGGTCGTATAAGTAAACAAACTTTAAATTATAATCATGCATGACAATCAAGTCGCACCATGTGGGGAACATGCAAAAAAGCAATTTTTATAAACAAGTAGTGACATTAGTATATGAAACAAGTATAGAATAGAGTAATGGCGACAATAAGAAAATTAGCAAGATAAGCTAGTATTGCACAAGACCCCTGTGTTAGTCTTGTTAACCCAATATGTAGCAATAAACATTAGGTATGTAATTAAACATGATGAGAAATGTGTAAAGTAAAATATAATGAAAGAAAAACACATGTATATCGTGGAGGGATGCCCCCAAAAGAGTAGTGCAAGGGAGTAAAGAGAAGGAGCCTTCTAATAATACACGTTCTAGACAAGGAGTAGCGGACACATATGGTGTATTGTTAGACAAGGTGGAGACAAAGGAAAGTGTGGCAAATTCATTAACAAAAGTAGTATGTGCTAAGAAGTGTATTTGGTGCAAGGAAGAAACGGGTTTTGTAGTCCAAGGTTACTAAATAGTGGGTTTTTGGTTTCTCTGGTGGAAAGTACTCAACAAGTGGGATATTTTTCGAATGTCTCATACTTTCCATGCATACCTAATTTTAGTGATAGAATTAAATTTAGTTGGTCAACTTGAGTCTTGTGGAAAAATAAATGGCTCGGTTAAATTTTATTTTAGGCTTTTTGTCAATACCGTCAAAAGCATCATGCACCCATCTATACATCCCTCGATGGTGGCCAGTGGCCACAATACATGGCAACATGCCAAAGGGAACGAACTAAACCACCTCTTCATATGGTTGAATGCCATGAATCTCAAGTACAAGTTTCATTATGACTAAAAGAAATAATGGGATTTGGAAGGGCATATCAACTCTCAAGAGCCAATTTGAATAAACTTAAAAAGACCGAAAAAATTTAACATTTTTATGGGCAACAAGACATTTGCTCCACAATTTCAATATTTCATTGAAGAGAGACTAACTTTCAATGAAGAAGACAGAACCTAGTATACATACATACCGCCCTTCAAGTTTGATCTCTTTGAGACCAGCCAAGATGACAAATGAAACCAATTCATGATCAAATCAAATGTCTTCTAAACAGATAACAATGGTAATTAACATACTGGAAATTTTCATGACATTTCTATAATTTAATTATTATTTTTTATCTGGAAATTTTCATGACATTTTAATAATTTAATTACTATTTTTTATCAGTTTAAATGTGGGATTTGGATGGCCGCATAGCCAGACTATAATTATTGCCAGTGCCCAATTTGAACCAGCCGCAACCAGCAAAATTTCGCATGTCAAACTGTAACCAGCAATCACCCTGTGAGATTTGAACCTGGGTAGGTTGGTAATCACTTAATCCTCAACCAACTCACCTGCATCTCATCAATATTTATGCTTGAATTGTTAAATGCTTATCAGAATTTTGTTTAGATGCTTATTAGAATTTTGAATTTTCTTATGGATCCTATAATATTTAAAATTTTGAAATTTGCAAACACATTTATAATTATTTCAGTGTACCAACATACCAATGCAACATTCTACCCTTGTAGCTTTTTTTAAATACATGTACCTGCATATCGTGGTGACAATGATTTTGCACAGGCCATTCAACTCAGTTTCAATTATTTGGTCTCATACTTCGTCTTTTATGTTTTAAGGAGTATATGCCCTTAATCTCTTCATGCTATGTGATTGAAGCAGTAATGTTATGTGATTAAAGCAGTCTTTGGAGTCCACTGTCCCTACAAAAGTTTGACTGCATCTTTCAGGTGCCAATTTATAATAAAACATCGAAATAAGCGGGGTTAATAAATTTACTGCAATCTAAAATAAACAATGCATTCCAAAGTCCTTAGAACTACTATGAATTATTTCTGATATCCAAAATGCACAAACACATTGAGAAAGCCGATAAATATCGACTCAGCCCAAAGATAGCCAGTATAATCCACTACCAAATGGAAAAGCCATTCTAACATAACCTTGTCAGTTTTCCCAATTGAGATCCAAGTATAGTGCAATAAATTACTGCCATTTGGCATTTCCAATGCAGTCTACTTAAACATAGAGTGTAGGATGAGTTGTTTGAGTCACTTCTCAGCAGGCAGACAATTTTAGTTCTCCAATTCTGCAATTTACACCTAACAATTATTCCTGTACAGAATCCTAGATACCTTGCATGACTTATTGCATTCTAGATTCAAAGTTTTATATCTCTTCTCTTCTCTTAGCTTACCAATGAGACGGCTTAGTATTTCTTACCTTTCATTAAATGAAATGACTGTGATATGACAACGGAATGGTGAACTCAAGAATAGAAGCTCATTGGAAAAATGGTGCGACAAAAATTGCACTCTGGCAATCACTTCCAGCTATACCTTCAGGCTTTTGTCAAATCATTTCCTTTTTTTACTTTAGTAATTTCCCTTTCTAAAATGGAATTCAGAATGTTATTAATTTTTACCATGGACGAGGTCTCCAAAACCATTTTTTAATTACAATGACTATAACCTATTGTGCTTAATACCATGGGATTTCTCAGGCACTTCTGGAACTTCTGATGTTCGAGTCTCCCATCTTTCATTGTTTTTTGGGATTATTAATCCATACCCACCATGTTTTCTTTTGTAAATAATATTGATTTCTCCTGCACGAGGGAAACAAACCAGCAGTGAGAAGAAAGAAATGTCTGCAAACAATCAAACCCCAAAACTTAAAGATTATGTTGAAAAATCATTCATCATCCCACCACTTTCTGTATTGCGAAATGCATAGAAATCGTGGTCCACGTTCACAAGCTGCTCTAAGGCTTCTTCTGCAGTCATTGGTGGCATTTCAAAGTATTTTGTTCGAACCACCTGAATCAGAGTATCAGCATTTAGCAGGAAGGACAAAGCAAGAGAGATCAGAAATCCTTTGAAATCTACAACAAATCCCCTGATTGTGGACATATATCACACTCATGCCTCAAAGTGTTAAAAGATTTAGCAGGAACCATAAAGCAGGAGAGACCAGAAATCCTTGAAATCTACAACAAATCCCCTGGATTGTGGACATATATCACACTTAAGCCTCAAAAGACGTTTAGCATGGAAAAAGTTGTGAATAAAGTGACTCAATCTCATTTTATACATTTTTATGTGGGTTCAAATCTCTCATCCTTTGGAGGATTGGGACTGTTGTTTTCACAAAATCTTCAGATCAACATTATTTAATCACTGTATTCTCCTATAAAGTGTTAATACCCTAATATCATATTTCTTAGATGCACTTTGATGAAAATAAAAAAAGGTATCACTTCTCAAGGGCCACCTCCACAGAGAGTACCGTTCTAAATTTAGTTTCCAACAATTTCACAGTGAAATCCAGAGTTAATTGAATTTTTCTTCCCTCTCACACACAATATTTGATCAACACTAAATTCAAGCAGTTAAGAATCAAATCTTAGATCTTTGAATCTCTTGAAATCTTTCAGACCTTTTGTGCAAGAGGCATGTGGTTCAACTCTAAAATTATAAAAAGTCCTTAAAATTTTTGTTGGATAACATGATGAGAATGATAGCAAAGATAAGAGTTTGCAAGTATGTCCCAAGGTGTGTGTTATTGCTTTTAATATAATATACTACTATCATAATGCTATTAATATATGCAGCAACAAAGCACAAGTACAAACACGAAATCCACAACCAACTACAGCACTTGACCAAAACATGGTTCCTTTTTACTATAGCTTTGCTCGTATCTATAACCTGGGGATAAATGAGGTAATCATAAGCAACAGGAGGCCTCTGTTGTATATTATCAAAAGGATCAAAATGTAAACGACAGCTACAAGCTGTCAAAGTGAGTGTTGAATATCTATCAAACCAAGGGTCCTGTGCATCAACACGCTTTATCAATCCAAAGTAACAGAAAAAGAAGTTATAAAATGTAGTCTTTTTGATTGTTCAACTTCCATTACTTCCAAACCCATTGCAGCCAAGGAATCCATCAAATACATGATTTGTAATCTAATTATTTTGAATTGAAGTGATCCTTTACAGAATTTTAAAATGCAAATCATTTCAGGGTACATGATCAGTTGGAAGGTGAGCTTTCAATATAATTTACAATTTTGTAGATATTTTAATTAAGAGGAGAAAATTCTGTTCCTTGTGGTAGTACCACAATTTTCCCAATCCACATGTTTATGATTTCTATTTAATTTTCCCAATCCATATATCTTGTTCCCAGCAAGATAATTGCAAAAAATCTATCTGGATGATTAAGACTCCCTTATTGCCAAATTGTCTTAAAACTACTTATCCCCATAACACTTTCCTGTTCCATCCCTTTGGCATGTCCAAATTTCCTAGACTAAATTCAATTTCACGAGTCACTCAACTACAGGATTTACTTTTAGATTCACAACCATTCCCTATGCCTTTTTTTTTCAAAATATTAGTAACATTTCCTAGGCCACCTTTTCTGGTACATTTGCTTAATCAGTATGATATCTCTACACAGTAAAATAAATAAACTAAAAGATACCTCATCAGAGAAGTCATCAGGTTCCTTGTCAATCATCTTATCAATGTCCACTGGTTCTGGATATATCTCCCGAAGTTCCCGAAGCTTGAGTGGTCTGTGTGCGATATCTAAGTCCTTCTCTTTGATCTTCCTAAGCTTTCTTTTAATAATGCCGGAAACAATGTCTATGCTAGCATAGGTGGATTCGGCTTCCCGTTCAACTCGTACAACTCCGTGCTTTTTTGTGAACAGGGTTACCTGCAGTTCAAATGTTCTTTCATGCTTTGCACTAACTTTCTTCAGACAAACCTTCAAAACATTCATAGCTATTGCAGAGGCATGAGCTCCCAACAAGAGTATAGAGTAAAAAAAGCAACATCCAAATGTAATATAGCAGGAACAAGTACCACTGATTTCGTAAGACATGCACTTCTAGGTCAATCTGATAACAGAGGAGAGATGATACAACTCACCCAATTTTTTAATTGTATTTACCTATCCCATTGTACCACTTTTGGAAGACCAACTGCCACATGCACACACAGTAAATTTGATTTCCAATTGGCCAGAAGATATTGGTACAGGTGGACAGTAATATTGGATTCCAATGTACCAACAAATATCAAAAAGGAGAGAATGCATGAGTGCAAAGAAATAGGAGAAATAAAACATTGTCAAGACCTGTCAACTCCTGATGAAAAAGACAAAAGTACTGAATAGGAATTGAGTCTTTGAGGTCTCAATACAACCAAAAATAAAGAGAATTAAAAAAGATATTAGAAAGCTAAATAGTCTGATAACAAAGGTTTCAAACAGAAACACTGTAATAGCCACGCAATTGGCACAAATAGGCCAGAAAGAGCTAATTATTTTTGTTGTGATGATTTATCGGACTGTAATACCCTTCTAGTTTGTTCTTGTTATGAGATTGTGAAATTCAAGATCTCTTGTAATTCACTTTCCTAATGCATTAAGTCTTTTGACTAGTAGCTTCTGCTGTATAAAGCTGTGTTCAATTGTATTATGCTTGAAGCGTATACATTGTCATAGAGAATAGATTGTGAAAGTAAGTGTTTCCTGCCCTAAACGTAGTTTCGTCTACTTAGTTAAATAAGAATCCCACAATATGATACATTGATAACCCTGGTAAAACATGAGCTTCCTAGTATCATTTGTGGTATGCTCTAGAAGGGGCATTAGTAACATAAATTTGCATACGTTCCGTGAGGATTTAGGTATTAAAGTTTATGCTAAGCTATGTAGGTGGACTGGCAAGGCTCAATTAACCCTCGAGCTTTGTCAAGAGGTCAAAAGCTGAGGGGGAACAAATTTCAAACAATATGTATACGGTTAAATGAAAAACTTCCCTTCCGCCTCTACGGGGTCTCATACACCAGCAGATGTGCTAACTAAGCAGGAACCTACAAGGTCACAGTCACCGTTATAGACACACATACACACACACTGTACTGTACAGTGCACACGCAGATGATATACTAAGTCTTCTTGCTTTGGTCAGATGAGGTAGGCCTATTATGCCATGTTCATGATGTAATCTAGATTTTCTTGTTTGTGCCAAGAGGTGCATCCTACATCCCAAGTGAGAGAAACTCCTTATAGAATGTTATTGATTGATTACCCATCATTTATCACTCACAGAAGATTACCCATCTTTCATGAGTAGTACCCATCTTTCATAAGTCACAGTCCACTAGAACCCATCTCATAGGAGCTTGGATGGTCTCCTGCTAATCCTTAGAATGTTCTTTTTGGTTCACAAGAACCCATCTACCATGAGTTTAAAATGGATTTGAACGAGTGTAGCCTTTATCTGTTTCTCACCTCCTTCACAAAATGTTTACTACAACCTGACAGGAATTTCAATAAAAATCAAACGCAGAGTAAAGAGAGAGAGGGGTACCTCACAACGACTGAGTTTTGGGCCTTTTCCAAACTCCCCGCCTAGGAGAGACAAACGAACATCAACCTCTCTCACTAGGTGGGCAAAATGGTGAATGGCGTTCCCCACCTTGTCCTCTACATAGCTCTTTACTGCATCTGACAACTGACACCCATCACAACACACAGCACTTAACAGGCCAAACAAACTGCAATGCCAAGAAATAAAGCAACGATGGCGCTGATTAATGAATTAGAGCAGTACCTTGAAGTTTCTCCCTTGCATTATCAAACGAACAGATGAAAGAGGCCCATCCCAGACCATACACTTTATCTGTATGCTGCTGCATCTGGTTTTTCCCTTAGTGATAATGGGTCCAACAAATTTGAGTCGAAGGCCATGATCATGAAGAGCAGAGCTGAAGCTCGAGAGTCTGGTAGGGTTTTTTGTTCTTAAAAAACTGGTTTTACACTGAACTAGTGTGGCTTGTGGATATGGATCATAATAAGTGGATGGAGAACGAGCAGGGCAAGCAAGAAATGCAGATTGCAAGGCCATGGAACTCAAATGCCAACAGCTTTTATGTCAGGGGGAGTTGTGGGTGGGTTGTTGATGTGAGGAATTGGGCATAGGAAGGAGCCAAAATGGTGTCAATGGTTATGGGTGGGGGATATTGTGATTCAAACTAGCTGGAAGAATGTAATTAGATAAGACGATTGCAGAGACATATTTTAATGGTTTATGTCCCTGCAATTGTAAGGATTGTGTATATCCAGAACTCTAGACAAATATCCCAAGACGTTACTTAACCTGTTTCTCGTCTTTGTTTAACTAGAATGTTGTAGATATTTAGAAAGGTTGAATTAGAATGTTCGTCGACCTACAAGTTAGATGTCGGCAATTTATGTGGCTTTTTTCCCCTCTTTCTTATGTGTTAGTAACTAGCAATCGCACGTGAGTTGTGCGATGTTAACGTCGAAAGTGAATTATAAGAAAGTACTATGATATTTCTCGTTGAAAAGGAAAATAAGAGGAGGTAATGGAAACATAAGTAGTGGAAAAGATCTGGATTGGACAAAAAGTGGTGAAGTTTGAAAGGGGATGGATGATGTGGATTAATAGGGGAGTGTTAAGGATAAGGAGGTAGACGGGATTCTTCTTGTATGTGTAAGTGCAGAATAGGTTGCAAGGACATTACGGCATAACGGTTGAATGAAAAGGTGGTGAAATCTGAAGAGCGGATAAGGAGGGAACTCTTGATATAGTTGTGAACAAAAAGTTTTGTATTTCCATGCCCAATAGTGGATCTCTACAAAGTAAGACCATGATATTTTAAGATCGAAAATTCCCAAGCCATTTTAAGTCGTGACTGCTTGCAGTTACCTCTGTAAATATGGTTTCTTAATCGATAACCAATCTTTATCTTAGACAATATTATCAAATGCAAAAAGTTAAGCACCCAAATAATTTACTTCATATTCATGTTTTTACTTGTAGTTTCTATTCTTTAAGGGAGGATTGTGGGAAGAGTAATTATCTATTAAGTTAGGCCTAATTCCAAGCCCATATGCATAGCCTTATACATCATTACTTTTTTAACAGTTTCTTCCCTTTTATTTCTTTTAGAATTTTTTGATTGCTTTATGATGCTACCTGGTTGTTGTTGCATTTTATTTTTACCCTTCTCCAATAGTATGCCACCTTCATAGAATTGCCAAAAGACTTCATTTTCTATCTCTTCAATTTCACTTTTTGGATTTCCTTTGCCCGTTTGCATCTGGGATGATTGAAATGAAGCCCATGATATCATGATGAAAAAATGTACGTCGAACAAAGACCAACAATGAGTATGGGAAATGTTAAGGGGCACAATTGCTAAGGAAGAGGTGTATCAGACATACATAAAATATTTTGTATTGATTGTTCACTCGTGAATGTAAATTTTACACCTTTAAATGGATTCATCTCATAAAAATCTATAACACTTGAAGAAAGTGGGCCTTATCATGTAAACGTCTATATATTGATCATGTTCGATCATGAATGAAGAGTTAAGTTTTTAAACACTGAGTCATTTGCTTCCACAGAATTTATTAAAGGATTGATCCAAATTAAATCTAAATATATGCTATTTTTTTACGAGGCTTGTTTATTGCGGGCTTATTATATCTTGTTCGACACCTAGCCTGCCTCGCTTGTTGCTCTAATGACTTGACTCTACGTTATGACACATCACAACATGACACACTGATTATTACAAGGGCCCCCACACTATTCACAACCCAATACTGATGCTCGTAATCTAAATCTCCTTAAACCACGCATTGTTTTGTTAATGGAGAGTTTCCTTGGTGCAATATATTTAGATTTAATTTGGATCAATAATTTAGGCTCGGGTTGCTTGGGCATTGTGACAATAAGCACTTTGTTTTCCATGGAACTTTTCACCTCCTCGACCTTGGCATTCTTCGGTAGCCTAAATCGCTAGAGAAATCTTACACGTGAGGGCTCTACATGGTGATATTTCTCATTCTTGTGCTCCTATTCTTTGTTGCATCCTCCGCTTATCTGAAGAATATGATCGTCTTCCACTTCTATTTACACCTCCTCTTTCTTTAACCTTGTAAAATCGAGCATATATTTCATTACAATCAAGTTCTCCAAACAAAACTGAAAAATAAATGAGTGGATTTGAAGATCATTGCTAAAATTGTAAAATACTTAGAAGGTCGGCTTTGAAAATATGAGCTTAGGGAGTTTCCGTCCAGTCAATCTATGTATTAGCAACAACAATTGTAGCCCTTGCAAAATCTATTGAGGATGGGGCTGCTAAAATAGAGGAATCGAAAACCTGAAAAGTATCACACACATCCAGTTAAAATGGGTCAAAAACAGAGCATTTGGATCTCCTACCAAAGAAGCTCAGAATGATCAACATTTTGAAACCCACAAATTTAATGAAACACTTTGTCTAAGTATAGGGAAGCAAGCTTCTTAGGGAGTCTCGTCAGGACCAAAAATGAAACAACTCTATGAAAAAACTATACAACTATTTCAGTACCTTCATGCATTCCCATTGTAGTGAAAGCGAGAACTATTGAATTTTTGTATGTAGGTGATCTTGTGTAACATATATTCAAATTAACGGTGTGCACACATAAAAGTATGTGTTGGCATACAATTATTTTTTTAGTTGTGGTGTCTTATTTCCCCATGATGACACTAAGAAGAGGAATGTTAAGTTTTATTAACGCTCACATTATATTGTGTTGAGTTATAAAATAAATAGCGTGTGAGGCCATATATTTGTTATATATAATTATTTGGGGATATTTATTTTTGTTAGAATAAGAGTGTTCAAATTTTCAAAAAATCTACTTAATTTGGAGTAAGCTATTATAGGAAATATTTTATTGTATTGTTGTAATTGGCCTCCTTTTCTAGGCCTAGCTGACTCAATGTGATTGGCATTCTGAGTGTGCTTTTTTACACCCAACTTTTGTACATGCACTATTGTATATCACCTATTTTTATTAATAAAAGTGCACTTTTCAGTCCAAAAAATAATAATTTAGGACTCTTGAATTTTAGGATATCCTCTTCCAATATATACGTTAGCATCTATCATTGAATATTTACCAAAAAGTGATTTAATATTGGGTTTATTGTTAAAATTATGAACCAACTTATTGAGAAAAAAATATTTCCACCAAACACTCCAAGAGTGAAATTCAAGCAATTAAGGAATGTGAAAAGTTGTAAATGAGGTAGGAAGTTGTGAGAAGATTTAATAATGCCCTAATGGAGCAGTAGATTCCAGTTTACTTTATGCATTCCTTTGTAATTTAGTGTTGATTTCTGTTTCTATTATTATTTGTTTCATAGGATTCAATTTGGCGTATAGAGAGAACTAACCAAACAACATACAAAGTGTTCAAGCGATATTCCAATTTGGTGATAGACTCTAATTCTTATCCAATTTCTTCAGTCATTTACCAAATTCGTAAAGAAGTTTGCTAATATTTTCACAATTGCACCATAGACTTATTACCAAGCCCATGTTTTACATACAAACCATATTTATGCAGGGACACGTCCCCCCCAAATTTGACACATTCGGGATGTCCCGGACGTCCTGGGGACGTGGGGGAAACGTTTCCCCCATGTTTCCCTTTTTTTTCTAGGAAATGTCTTAGGGACATCTGAAAATGTTGGGAAATGTCCTGGGGAGGGGAGGACGTGGGGGGTGTGGGAAACGTGAGGGGGACGTCCAGACATCCCCCACGAATTTATTTCCTTTTTTGGATTTTTGGTGAAAAAAAGACAATAGAAATTTTTTTGTCAGTTTTGGAAAGGGTCCGGGAAGATGTAGCAGCAAAAACTTGCATGTACCATAACTTTCATTATGTGGCTCCGTTTCAGGTGTCATTTTCTCTAAAAGTGCATATTTTCTTGAGCTCTACGCATTGATGGCAATATTTTTCTTATTTTCATAAAATAAATTATTGCACCTTTTTGGACCAAGCAACTTCTTGCAATCTTCTGAAAGAATCATGAGTATTAAGGAATGTATTTGATGTTTATGAGTTCAAGTTTCACCTTATTTCAATTTCAAATGGTTTTATTTCAGCTTATTTATATTTTTTTTTGGGAAGCATCCTAGGGACATTGAAATATCGTGGGGGGTGTGGGAAATATGAGGGGGGCGTCCAGATATCCCCCATTTTAATTAGCCATTCCCCCGTTTGTCAGTTTTGGAAAGGGTCTGGGCCATCTTGCCCATAACTTTCAAATTTAGAAAAAATAATTCATTGATCCCTTTTCATAAAATAAAACCCTTTTTGGACCCCCCGCAATCTCATGAGTATTAAGTAACTATTTGATGACAAACAGAATTTCAAATAAAGCATTTATTCATTATATCTTTATATTTTAAATATTTATATATACTCCATAATTAGCATTCCCCCGTCGTCCCCCCGCCATCCCCAAAATTTAGAAAAAAAATTCCGTCCCAAAAACCCTGTCCCCCCGTCTCAGGTAACTATGATACAAACAGAGCTAAAGCACTTGATTTTATGACTATACTCCATGGAAGGGCAAGTTTACCATTCCTAACCAGTCCTTTCAAGAAAGGTCAAAGAATAATCACCACCCAAACACTGCAAAAATACTCTCCAAAGAGGTGGTCTTTGAGCTCATAATGCCCACCGACTATTTGCAAAGTGCTATGTATTATAGCTGCTAAATTTATCAATATCACGGTAGTTGGTGGGATGAATAATGGAGAAGAATCAAATGTAAAATTACCCACACTACCCTCCTCATCACCCCCTTTTGGAGTTACAACAAAAACCATTTCAGACAATCCCATTAATTTCACGATAACATCAAATATTGCAAAAAGACACGAATATAGGCTGGTTGTCAATCACATCCTCAGGCTATTCCACCATTCTCTTGCAGAGCAACCACTGGTAAGATATTTAGAAAGACCATATCCATACACTGAAATGAATAGTCCGGTTGCAGTTACAAATGCAGGGTTCTGAATCTGCATGAATAACAACTTACATGCATTAGACACAAGGAAATAAATTATGTTGTCCACTAATAACCAAAATAGGTCAATGGAAATGGATAATAAAACATTTTAGTGACGGCCCCCATAGTTATCACATACAGTAAAATCTTAATAGTTGTCAGTAGTCCTTGAAAGATTAGTGAGACCATATTTTTTTCCCGTATAGTATTTTTTTTATAGACTTTCTTTTTTTCATATTTGAAGACCATTGCTTAATATTAGTTGTAGGAAAATTGCTACCTTACATTTTACAATAAAAAGCAAAATGGTAAGAAGATCAAAGTCAGCTGATACCAATCAAATGATTTTAAGCTACCGTGGGCAGGATCGATTTTCCAGTTAGAAGACAAAAGGTAGGCAATATTGCATAACACAAGGTTGTCACAGAGGTAATTGGAGCCACAGTGAGAAAGACATAAAGCATCCTCTGGCGAAGCATCAATTGTCTATTTTTATCCAACAGGGGACATAATCTGCTCATCGGTATTTCTAGCAATCATGTGCCCCATCTCTTATTCTGCACAAGGCTATCTAGAACATTTCGTGGTGCACATCCTATGAAAGCAGGCTGCTTAAGGGGATAATATATAGAATGCCAACCTAAACTGTGAACTTTCAGACCAGTCATGACATCCTCAACAGTAGATCCATACCTCCATCCCACCTGCAATATGTCAACAATATAAAAAAATTACTTTAAATTTTTATTTTATCTCAATTGACTATATTTGTAGTCATTTCCACAAGAAGTACAAAGTAGCAATTATATAGGGGTAATTTTTATCTACATTTTTTTAAATTGAAAAGCACACTTTTATTGATAGAAACAGGGTAATTACAATGTTGCTCATATAAAAGATGGGTGGAATAGATTACATCCCAGAATGCCAATCACGGCCAGCTAGCAAGGCCTCGAGAAAAAGGCCAACTAAACCAAACATTGACATTGGTATAGCAGTAGAAGTAGGTAGTCCAATAGGGTCCTAAGAATAAGAGAATTTAGCAGCAAAACCCAAAAATTGAGGGTAATGTTTAGAAATCCATCATGATCTTGAAGAGGGTTACTCTTTATAAATCCATCATGACCTTGAATAATGAACTTAGCATTCGTCAACCTTTGATATAGATGTGGAATTAACTCAAAATCATAGATTTGAAGATAAAACTTAACCACGGGTTTTTCTGAAGCATTTGTAAAACTTTAAGAACCATTGTACCTAATGAAAGCATTAATTTTCAACCTAGGCATGCAAGGTGTCTTCTTTTAAATGTATTTCATTAAGTCCTATAGATGTCAGCGAATTTAATATACAAAGCAGAACATAGGCAATATTCTTTTAGGGATATAGCCAAAGAAGAAATTTCAAGCAATCTACCTCTTTTCCCCAGGCAGTGTTGGCTTTATAGCTACAATTAGCAACCATAAAGTTGGCCTCTATAGCTAGTGAAGGAGAGGAAGGCTTATGGCATCCGTTGTCTCTCATAATGGATTGAGCAGATTGTACAAGGGCAGAAAACTCCCCAAATGCACTTCTTATAACCTCATATTGAAGCTCTGTTTAAATAAAAATAAAAGAACAAACACATTTGTATAGGATTTATACCGAATCCAGTTACCCTAAGGATCGGTCAAGGTAGCTCACCAAAATGGTGGAAATAAATTTCTTTGCATGTTATCCAATTAAACTTTGACAAAAGAACCGCAATACCATTTGCTCCTTGAAGAAGCGCAAATTTTTCACTGGATATTGCTTGGAATATCTCCATATACTGTTTCCATTGATTCCAAGACATTTTTCATTACTATTGTATTTATCTGTAGGTGGTGATGGTGGTACTCCATATAATCCTTTTCTTTTGTGGAAACAACATGTTCCAAAATAGATGGGGTCTTGGATTCCATTTGTTCCTTTAGCGACGGTGTACAAATATTGGAAAAAAAACCCATAATCCCTTGCCACTCAACATTAACACCATATTGTAATTTGCCCAAATAGACTTATTACATAATTAAAACCACTTACAGTGAAGAATGTTGTACGCTGATTTCCGAAGGGATCATACTCAAGGACCCCATAAAATATTTGTGGAAATTGTATAAAACCACATTCTCTTTCGGAAAGACAATCCATATGGCTAAATAGAAGTCTACCCCCAACATACTTTGCCATCAATAATTTCATATGTACGAACAAGAGCAGCAGCTATACCAAGGTTAATGTTTTATACTCACAGAATAGAAATATCCATTCAAAAACATTTTACTGATAAATAAAAGATAAGTAAAACTACAATTACTACCATAACTTTCATAGTACCAGCTTTATAATTTGATGATTGGCCTTGGGGATTTTTTCTCTTGCAACATATATAAGGTGTGGTAGATCATCACCCATTTTTGCTTTCATGAATAACCTATTCATTTACATAAGAAACCCATGAGAAAGTGTTGAGGTTAAGATTCACACCGCATTAAAAAGATAGTTGTACACCACATTACAGAAATTTGAAGAAGAACAAACAACTTTTCAAACATGCATTTTTTTAGCTTTCCCATATTTTGTTATCACCCTTCAGATAGGCTGCACCATTGTAGACACGCCTTTCGGCGTAATTAAATAAAAGCCTAATAGATAGGCTGCACCAATATTAAATTTGAGAGACATCTAGGGACAATGTTTTCACCAAAATTGTGTATTTCTTCAAATATTGGTGTCTTATTTAGTAGTGACCTAGAAGACAGATAAGCCAATTGTTCTATATTTATTTACAAAACATATCCTTTGAAACATGAACAGAGATGCCGATAATAACAATCTACTGCCTAAAAGAATGCCCCACTCTTTAGAAGAAGAGAGGAAAAAAACAATCAATAATTATATTTTTTCAGTTTTACAAAATTAATGTTTCCTTGTTTTCTTGCATGGAATTATTTGATTGAGGGTAAAAGGAAACAAATGATCGAGAATGATGTTTCTCATGTTCCATGTATCGTTGCAGCTCTACTTCAATTCTCCATAAATGGAAGCTACCATCTTCTACACCATCTCCTCTCCCATGAATGCATTATTTCTCTGTGAAAAAACAAGGAGACGGATGACATAATGAAAACGATGATAAGATGGTGTGAAGTTTAAAATAAAAAGGATATTAATTTTAAAACTAATCTACTTCGGTCGTACAATGGAATTATTGTAAGAGTATGAAATAAAAGTAGAACACACTTGCAACAGTTTGTTTGGTTCATATGTATGCGAATCACAATACTTGAGGAGTCATTCCGAGAAGGTGGGAAACCATGAGCTTCTTCATCAAATGATGATCACTTCCATAATCAGGCAAGGCCACCATTGTGTTGTCCAGAGACATCACCTACAATGTCGTTGTCAGCTTCTTTGCTGTAATGGATGAATGGTGCTCCGTCATGGCAAGCAACCCACATTCACATTTTTCATGAAATAATTAGATCTGATACAATGAATCCCAAGACTAGGGGAAAGGATAAAATAATAATAAGAACAGTTACCCATGATCATGAGTTTACTTGTTTGGCATATTTGGCTGAATTCAAAACAAGAGCAGCATAAGAAAGGCTAATGCAGACAGAGTAGACTGGATCGTAGCTTTTGGACCACTAGTAAAATGTTCTATGGGGTACGTTATCCTTGTGCTTTGAAAGAAAATCTTTGAAGTTTCTTCAACTTACTCTTTGAAAAAAAAGATCAATCTCAATATGTTAGCATGAAAGTTCAGAATCTTAGACACCATTCACTAATTCAAAATGATGAAATAAGCACTAAAAAAAATAGAGTAGTGAGTATACAAAAGCACAACACAACATCATAAAAAACTGAAAATTCCATTAGGAGTCTGAGTCCCCATTCAAAAAGTCTTGAAGAAAATAGTTGTTCTGAAAGAATCAGATACCTCAAGATAAATATATCCATGTAATGCTCAAGGAGAGAGCCTATAACAAGGGACATTCTAAAATATAGTTACTTGGTTACACCCACCCACACTAGTGCCACCATACCCATCCCTCTCAACATCAACCATAATGTCTATACACACAATGAGGAAGGTATCTCTAACTGAACAGTTAGAGTTGTAACATTTACAGATTTTTGAGACATTTTTTTGTAGGGGAATATAGCTGAAATTGAACTGGCAAGCTATTTACCAATTTAGTACTTCATTATGGACTTCAAAATTTAATTTGCAAAGAGATCTTCACACCTGCGGAAACTTGCATTTAGGAAATTTTTAGAGTATCACAATTGTTCTGTAGGATATCACACCCTGGGTTTTATTGATTTGCTTCAAAATGTGCATCAGTCTAACAGGTTTGTTATTTTGTTGAGCTGGATCTCCTTGGTACCAAAAAAGGTGATTGATTCATCACATGTTGCTTCAGTTTTCTCTGGCTTGGGCTTTTCATCTTCTAGTTCTATCATGTTAATCATTTTAATTGAAAGAAAATTTAGTTCAATTAAATCAGCAGTTGTTTTCGGAACAAATGAGGGGGTATTTTTAAGTTTGCACACATCCTTTAATGGCTGCGTTTTATATAAATAATCTTGATTGAGTGGCTCAATTAAAAATGAGTCTTCCTTTCCTGTAGAAATTAGAATTGGGCTTACCTTTTCCTTGTTTGCTGCTGAATCAGAGTGAATAATCTCCCCGTTGACAGGCACCGGAAGTGTTTCTGCTGAAAGATCAATTTCAATCAAATTCTCCTCCTCTTGAAGTGCAGATGCAGATGAAATTCCTTCCTTCTCTGAGAAAAAGTCCATGAGATTCTGTAATCTCTGGTCCTTAATATCAGAATAATCCAGATCAATGAGATTAAGCTTCCCTGTAGCCCATCCCTGAACTTGACGCCGCTCATGCTCATTTTCCTTCAAAATTTGCTTTTCTGAAAGCTCAATCTCTATCAAATTGTCCTCTTCAGAAGTTGAATCAGAAGCATCTGCTTTAAACAGCCCAAATAGATTCTCATCCCCATATTCTTCTTCTCTCCAATCCATAGGTCGATCTTTTTCATCTCCATCTGCTTGGATTGAAGCATTTGGATCATCATCTTCATCCGTCATTAAAAGAGGATCGAGATCACCAAACAGGGGACCCAAACTACCAAAGGAAGAAGCCTCTATTCGCGCATTTCCCAACGTATCTATCTACTCCCCCGTCGTGATGTCTCCTCCATAACCCTACTTCTTGTCACAGAGCATGGGAAACCATTTCACAGCAGGGACGACCATACATTTTTTGCCCTTTGAATGACTTGTTTCTTACCTATACCTTACTCCAGCGAACATCTCATATCCAATGCCCAAAAATCATCCGTGCTTCGTCGACAAATCAATCGTGGACGTTGCTATCTCTATCTATGTCAGACCCCCTCGGGCTTTCTCCATTGTAGACACGCCTTTCAGCGTAATAAATATTATAGAGGGGAAGTCAATGTGGTCCCCAAATGCCAAGAAAATATATTAAAATTAAAACAAACAAGCAAAATAAGAATGTTAAAGGGTAACAAAAATGCGAAGAAGCTATAAGGAAGTTATGAGGCTATAATAAGCTCATAATTTCTTTGAAGTAATCAAGGTTTAAAAGACTTTTT
Organism: Taxus chinensis; assembly: GCA_019776745.2. Classification (NCBI taxonomy): domain Eukaryota; kingdom Viridiplantae; phylum Streptophyta; class Pinopsida; order Cupressales; family Taxaceae; genus Taxus; species Taxus chinensis. The sequence goes on from CM034151.1 coordinate 114,042,673, forward strand.
TAAGCTTGGATGTGTAATTGCAACTTGATATTAGCAAGAAACTAAGAGAAACATCAAATGACTATCATCGAAAATGAAAATTCAATCGAACTTTCCAACAAGTGTGAGAGCACGCCAAAGTAAATTGAGACTAGCATTAGCAATATCATCTGCCAAAAGAACATGATGCATAGAGAGAGTAGCATAAGTCAAGCCTAGGACTAATGCCAACCAGCTCCATAGTTGTTGAGCAATGAAACAAAACATAAAAACATGTTGAAAAGAGTCAGTCTCACCACAAATTGGGCACTTAGGATCATCCAACCCCAAATGTTACAATTTGTGTCCAATGGGAAAACCTCGATGCAAGAGATACCAAGCAAAAACTTTAACTTTGGGTTAAGCAATATGTTTCTAGAGTGCATGGAAATGAGCACACCAAATATCTCCATAATCATGAGTACCCTAGTGTTGATTGAGCTTGGTAAGAGGTAGGGAATTAAACTTGATTTAGTATGAAGCCTATTTAAGGGAAAACTTAGATAGCTTATCCCGATTAAGCCAACGCCAAACATCTCACCATTATTGATTGGAGTGAATAAAAATGCTAGAAATATTCAAAGTCTCCAATTTTTCCTTAACAATGTCATAAGTAGTTTTGTCTTTAGAAGCAAGTTTGAATTTAGCACGGAATGAAGGCTAATCAAGGAGAGTGTCATTATCATGATTAAAGAAATCCTCGACATGTAAAATACATTTGTGAAGAAATTGAATGCTCTGACAATTCTTATTCTGCGCAAGAGGCCCCTCAGGATTAGAGAGAAATGGGGACCACTGTAGAAACAAAATCAAGCACTTTGAGTCATTATCTAGTCTCAAATACATACTACTATTCATATGATTCCTAAGTAAGAAAAGTACTAATTAACCCATGTCTTTGGTCACCTTTCTTTTCTTTATGCTTCTACTTTCAGTATTGCACTTGTACTTGCTCAATCTATCTTTTTACCTTTTGACATTTGTCATTCTGGACACTAGCGCCCAACCAGGACGCCAACGCTAGGCACCCCCGTCCCCTTTGGGCACCCTTGTCCTCTTTTTACTTTGGTCACACTTTTTGGGTCCTTTATAGCCATTTGAGCATCTTATCTTTTTCGTAGTCAGCATTTTCAGGGTTAATTACAAAATTCAAGCAAAGGAGTCATATAAATATAGAGTTATGTGATCATAATAAGGGACAAGCACTAAGCATCTACTATCTCCACCTAAGGTTGCATTATTCAAAGGCATCTATAGCTCCATTTGCATCTATCTAGCTCCATCACAAGGCATAAAGGTTGGTTCATCTGCATCACACTTCATAGGAGGAGATTTTATTGTTTCCATGCACACATAATTTACATTCTACATCTAGTTACGTGCTCGCTACTTCACGTGTGACTGACACAAGAGCAACCTAGGACACAATTCCTCACACACACACCTAGAGCTACACTAGATCTAAGATGTAGTGTAGCGCTCAGTGAAAATTCCATCAATTTGGCAGTTGAGGACAGTCTAACCACTTCATATGCATCTTTATTTTTTAGGGTTTTGATGCTTTGCTTGGGGTTTTGTAGGTGGTTTATCCATTACAGGTTTGCAGCGACATCCAACGAAGTTCAGCGACATACATGCAACAAGAAGCAAAGAAGTGCATACACCTAGCGACCATATCGGAACCAGGTTACGACCATTTCTGCAGACTAGGGTGCCCAAAACTCGGACCAGGGTGCCCACAGGCGCCCCAGTCTAGCCAAAACACTCAGATCTGTAACTTTTAGGCTTTTGTGTGACGGGTTTCCATCTTTGATCATCTAGTCTCCACTGTGACACAGTCCAGCAACCTCTGTGAATTAGCTAAGGCTCTTCTAACCCTATTGGCACATTAGGGTTTCATATTTTCTATCTTAGTTTGTTTGGGTATTATTTCAGTATTTTATTATTGATTTACTTATTACAAACTAGCATTAGATTAGGCTATTATATTAAATTTTAGTTTAATCATTTTGGTGAACCCGAACTCGATCTTCCCTCTCTTAGGATCCTTAACCCTATAGGGTCTTTTGATCATGAATATCTCTATTCATGCATATTTGCAGAATCATTTTGATTGTATTAATAAACTAAAATCATATTTGGCTACTACCTATATTCTTCCTCACACATCACCCGAATATGTATACCACAAGTTTACTTCGGCCTTATATCTTAATGAGGATCAAATCACTTTCACATCAGATGATCTACCTTCTCAAGCAATATAAATCAATTGCTCCCGCTTGTCCATTCTCTACTCCTTATTACCCGTAAGGCAATAGCCAAGCCGAAGCTACCAACAAAACTATTGTCAAAATCTTGCGCAAGACATTTGCTGCCAGTGGTGATGACTGGTATAATCAACTATTTTATGCTCTTTGAGCTTATCGTACTAGTGTGCGTACACCTACTAATGCAACTCCTTTTTCCCTAGTTTATGGTACTAAGGCCGTTATCCCACTCAAACTTGAAATACCGTCATTATGCATTTCACTCAAGGGTATACTTAAAGATGATACACATTGCAAAAACCATTTACATGAGTTAGAAATGTTAGACTCCCGTCGTATCCAAGCACTCGAACATGTTTGTGCATATCAATCTCGCATCGCACACGCATACAACTGTAAAAGTCATCCTCGTGAATTTAACATAGTCAACCTTGTCTTAAAAGAGAATCAAAAGAATACAAAAGTTGAAGCTCCTCTTAAAGGAAATTTTAAGCCTAATTGGCTTGGTCCTTACATTATCACTGATAAACTTGGTGGTGGAGTTTATCGTCTTACCACTCTTTTAGGGAAGCTAATTAAAAATCCACTTAATGTCATGCATCTAAAAAATACTACACCTAAAGCAACGGTCATTACCCGATGACGCACTTTAGTCCCTCATTCCATACTCAACTGTTGAGGGTTTACCTATTAAATGGACCTCATCAACTCACACATTCAACCATTTAATCCTTTTATCATGTGACATTCCTTCATTAGTGATATATGTCATATGCTACATCATCACTTCTTCTAGCATCTATTAGTGATATATGCCATATGCTACATCATCATTTCTTCTAGCATCTATTAGTGATATACACTTTAGGATAAATCATCACTTCTTTCATTATCTTATTGTGATACACGCTTTAGGCTAAATCATCACACATTCTCACACCTCATCTCTAGGTCGCATATCCTCACTATGCATTCATCACATCACACTAAGCACAACACATAGTTTGACCATTTCCCGATGGCGCACTCTCGTTTATGGTTCATTCTTGACTGCTAAAGGGCATAATAAAGAACCTCACTATATACAATTTCATTCACTCAGGGGGTACGCGACTCCTATCATTCACTTTGCATTCCATTCCATCCATCCACAACATACTACATATCTTGGATGCATTTACTCTTCCTTGCATTTACTTGTACATGTTCATTTTATCACGCATGCTAGATAGATAGCTTGTATGTCATTATCTTTATCATACACACATGTGTGTTCACTTGCTTTTCTATTTGTGATCACATATTATACATATCCATTACACGCAACATGGATGCTTGGTGTAGTACCTAGTACCAGTCCCATAACAGCTCCTGGGGGCATCCACTTTCATACATTACAGGTGTTATCATTTCATTTTGTTTCATAGCACACTACTTTATCATATTATACACACTTTTACATACTTTTTATCTTTCTAACATGCTAACGGGTGCTTCATGTGCAACATTTATTATGCAGGGCTACTTGTTTCCATGGTTATATGTTACATTGCTTGTACTTTCTTGTAATTATTTGTGGGCTTTGTCCTTTGTCTTGTGTGCACACTTGTACGCTTTTGGCTTAGTCGACCTTGATTGTCTTACAACACCATGAATGGTGTCCCATGTTTACAACCCACTTTTCGTGGTCTATATTGTCTTCATGCGTGTTTCCTTGCATCCTACCTTACACATTGTCTTTGTAGCTTACACTTGTTTTCTACATGCATGTTTTTTCATATTAACACTTGTTTCCTAGACACTTGTTTGCATGCGCCTTGGTTTCTACATCCCTTTCCCCCTGCAGGGCACAGTTTCAGCAGTCGGTCCTCTTTCAGGCCGCATACTCCTACAGCGACGTCGCATGCGCCCCCAAAGAGGGGGGAATCATTTGGGTGAATTAGTCACCCCATACACCAGTCTACACATAATATACAACACAACATAGTATTGATATAGTACAGTTTAGGGCTCATAATCATACTTGGGTCCTTAGTATAGCCATGTCTTTCCTGGAGTTCCTATAACTAGGGACAATTACACAATGATTGGGTTCAACACAATCTACAAAACTCATACACAACGTATTTTACAGGGCAGGTTGTCCTTAGCACATGCGTTGGTACACATCATCTGTAGTGGTGTTTTATTCCGGGGAGCAGTCAAAGGTTAGAGGATAACACCAGACCTTCCTCTCTACACTACTTCTATCGTGGCGTCGGATCGCTCAAAAAACCAAACAGTACAGAGATATCTACATTTTTAGGAAACGGTTAAAGGTTGAAGGATAAATTAGACTTTCCTCCCTATAATTCTTCGGCTAGTGGCGTGAGATCGCCCAAACAATTTGCACTTCATCGACATTTACAAGATCCTTTCTACACTCTTTTCTTATCGTGGATCAAGTGTACATGTTCCGTTTTCACCTTTTCTAAGGCAAAGCCATTTGGTGTGATTGCACAACATTGAGCTTTCCCAAAGTGTGGGACCTTTGCAAATGGGGAAAGCTCTCCAGAGAAGGTTGGTTCCTCTTCCTAAACTACCTGCCACAAGCTATTCCAGTGCAGGAAAGCTAATCTAACCTAATCTAACTTCCAAGGAGACAAGGAGAGGAAGAAAACAAGGAAAAATAGAGCTTACACTAAAACGGTGATACACCAGAGAAGGAAAGTGTTGATTATCTATCAAAACTGCCATGGAACAAGAAGAGGTGAGCAATGGAAAGGATGGACAAGTGCATCACAGACCAAAGATGGATTTCACACAGAAAATGTTCCAAAACTCCATGAACATAGCTCCAAAACCTGTAATGAACATCCAAACATGCACAAATACCCTGTAATGAAGAGAGGTAAGGAAAACAACAAAGAAAATGAGCCAAGGATGGACAAATGCATCACAAAAACATGTTTTTTATTGCTCAGAATTTACACAGTGCATCATTTCATGGGTAAGAGGAAAAAATGCCATTACAGAGTAGGGGAGGAGGTTCAAACTCCATTTTTGACCCTGGGGAAGAAAAGAAGGGAGAGGCAGAGAAGAAGGATGAACAACCTTTTTCAAAATGAGCCAAAACTGGCTTTTATCGCTCGAACAAAATGAAGGAAATGAGAAAATGTGGGAAAATTGATTTTAAAACTCCAACCACTGACAAGATCCATTTAATTAGCCTAAAAAATGATGGGTTTCCATGAAAAATCCCATACTTCATCGTACATTGCTTCGCAGAGCAAGAAAGAGGCCCATACTTCATTAATTTTGGTGGTTGGGGTCATTTTCTACAATTTTTCCATGCCAGAGATGTTTTCCCATTTTTCTCCCACAAAATCCATCAAAATTTAAAATTGAAGTGTCCATTGTGTAGAGTATTTTAGCATCTTTCCATTGATACCAAAATCATGAAAATCTGAGCTCTGGATCGAAAGATATGGCCCTCTGAAGATTTAGGGCAAAATTAGGGCAAAAATCGGGTCGGCGGGCCAAAACTTGAACTTTTTCCCTTTTCACAAAATTGGGAAATTTTCCCAAAATTCTCCACGGCCCCACCACTCTGATGACATGTGGCACTTTCTGATTGGTCTACAGCCTTCAAAATAACATTTTTGCCTTTTTGTTTTCGCAAGGGAAAATTTTTCCAAATCTTCCCCGGTGATCCCCGCTGATGAATGGACATGTGGCACCTTTTTATTAGTCAGCGGGGATGCACTTCCATTTTTTCCTTTGACACATTTTGGAAAAAAGGCCAAAAACTTTAAAGTCCTTCTGACGCCCGCCGCTCTGCCTTGACATGTGGCGTCATTTCATTGGCTGCGGGCCTTAAACAATTTATTTTCCTTTGTGGGCTTGCGGGAGCACAAATGAATTTTGCACTTTTAGCCCAAAAAGTGCTAAGTTCTCAATTTCTTCCTCAACTTTTGGCCTAAGCCTCTTTGGCACAAAACTCTCCCAAGCTCCGCGGGCCCGCCTTAGGAAAATTTCCCCTCCAAACTCCACCGAGCCATAACTCAAAAAATACAAGGAGTTAGGAGGACTTCTTTACCTTTCTGGAAAGGGGAAGAAAAATCCTATCTGATGAAGCCATTTCCAGAATCTTTTGAGTGCTTAAAATGTGTGAAAATTGAATTTGAAGCACAAGGAAGGAAAGAATGAAGGCAAGTTAGCCAAAATAAGCAGGGGCTCATTTTGGATAACAATTTTGGTGACTCAGAGGGGTCATCTGCCTGCTAGATGAATGATTAGTGGCCTTTTGAAGCATCCATTGGGCATGGAGTCAAGCCTGATAACCAAATCTGATCTGAACTATGAAAATATGACCTCTGAGCCACTTGGAAACCCACTGAAACTTGGAGTTGATCTTCACCAAAAGCCACTGAATGCACTGTGCAAGAGCAACCAAAACAACACCAAACAACTATGTACAAAATTGGAAATCATACATACCCCAAGTGGGATATGCAGAGTGTGCACAAGCACTTCTTCTGCTGAAAAAAAACCTACCTACTCTACTCTAACCAAGAGCAAAGGGAGCTCAAACAAAGCCTGCAACTGGTAGGGAGAAATAGCTTCCCTTCCTCAAAAATGGCAGCCATGCAACTGATTTGGCACTGAACATGGCTGGTTGGATGAGTGGAAAACAACAAGAAGTTGGTCTTCCACCCAAATCATCAAGGTGTCAACTGAAAACAAATCAGAATACCTCTTTTAGTTGCTCTGCATTTGGATTGAAGAGGTATTGCAGTTGATCCTTGGTACTTTGATGCTCATCCTCATGCTTAGAAGTAAGCATGACTGGTTTTGAAACTTCTCCTTTGGCTCCAATGAAGCCAAGTACCTGATTGGGCAAGGTCTAATCTGTTTGATATGCCCATAGCTCTGAAATTCAACTCCAAAAATGGAGTCTTCTTGTGGACCTTCTTGGGTAGATGGTGTGGAAGGAATGATGAAGTTCTCATGCCCTTTATCTTCTTCCTCCAATGAAGAACATGGAAGATTTAAATCTTCCAAACTCGATTCCAAAGAGCTACTATAAAATGCAGGCTCTTTGCTGCAAATGAATGCTCTCCTCCATGGCAGCAGGTTCTTGTGTTTGGAAGATGGATGATGAAGGAGAAAACAATGTGATTTCAACTGGTTCCTCTCCATCAAAACAGTCCTCCAAATCAGACAGATACTACCTCCTTGTTGTCCTGCTGTAAGTGGTCAACCTCTTCCATGGTGTTCTTTTGATCTACAACTTGATCACCATGGTTATCTTCATTCTCAAACATGAAGTTTGAAAGATCAAACTCTTCTTCAATGTTAGAGCTTGAAGAGAATGAAGTAGAAGGAAGAACTGAAGGTTCTTCTATAGCCTGTTTTGTGTTCAAAGCTTTTGGATCTGCACTTTTCTCCTCCACAGCACTCCTCTTCTTTTGGATTTGGAGAGCTTCTCCTTCCTCTGCTGCTTGAAGACAATCTTTCTCTTGAAACCTCTTCCTCTAACATATGGTCCTCCTCCAATCTGTTGTTTAGAGGACAATGGGGGTTCATTAATCATGGATTCATTGACCAAATCAGGCCCTTCAAATGAAAGCAAGGAAACTTCAATGATGTCTTCTTCTTCTTCTGGCTTCAAACTCTCCTCCCTTCTTTGTTTGAAGCCTCTGATTTGATTCTTCCAGTTGCTCCTCTTCAATGGGACTTGGAGCTGATTTTCTTCCTTTTCCATGGCTGATTGTGTAACTTCTATTGGATCAACATCTTCTTCAAGTAGAGTGCCAACATGGACACTACACTCTGAGCAACTTGATGACTGATCTTCTTGCTTCTCTGCTGCTATAAAATCAGCCTTGGCCACCACTTGTTCTTCAACCTTTACCTCCTCTATAGGCTTAACCAGCAAGGGGATCTTTGTAAACCCAAATTTGGCAGCCCAACTCTTCAGATTGTCTGTCATTTCTTTTCTGTTGGGCTCCTCTTCTTGTTGTCTCCTTGACTAGATTCTTGAGTATCTTCCCAACATGGACTTGGGAAAGCAAGAGGAGTGGTAGGTTGGGGTTCAACCAGCTTTGCAATTGTTTGTGGTGGGGAGGGAGGTGGAACTTCTTGTTTGTTTGGAGGGGATGACTGTTTGGAAGGGAAAAGGACAGAAGAACTGAGATGAGGTGGAAGACTAGGGAATGGAGAAATGGAATCAACACTTGGGGCAGCATTCAATGGGAAGCTTGGAAATTGAATTCAAATTGAGATGGTGTTGCTTGAGGAATGGAAAGAGAAAAACCAGATGATGGTGTAAAACTTACCCATTGACAAGGTTGCTCAGCACCAAATTCATAGGCCGCTATCTCTTCAGTCCATTATGCAAGTTGGGGTAGCATCTCCACCATGAAGTCCAAGCTTCTCCTGAGGGCTGAAGTGTCTTGGAAAAGGGCCAACCCATGGACAAGGTGCCCTGCAACCAATTCTGAAAGCCTTCATTTGAGCTGTTGCTCTTGATTGCACCATGCCAATCTCCATTTTTTGGATCTTCTCCAACAGACCAACATCTTGCATTTGATTGTCTTCATCATTTGCATACCCCTACTCTTGGAAAGCTCCATAGCCAAACTGATTTTGGTATTGCTCATATGGGTAAGCATATTGATTTTGAATTTGACTCAAAATGCTGATTTGGAGGAGTTGTAAAACATATTGGAGGTGGAATGTACATTGTTGCTACTGTAAATGTGAATTCCATGATGGAAATGAAGTCATGATTGCACAACTTCATGGAATGAAAAATAATGAAAGAGATGGAAGAAAAATGAATGAAAAATGAATGGAAATGAATGAAAAGGAAGGTCTGCAACTTCAGAGATGGGTTGTTGACCATATGGAGTCACCAGATGTGTTTGCAATTGCCTCCAAAGGCTGAAATCTTCACAGGAACACATCAACCTACAAAAAATGAAGTGGAAGACCTCTTGGTCCCACCAGGCATGCCAAAACTGTTAGTGCAAATTCACAGCACCCCCAAATGAGTTATGGATCTACTTTTCTAAGGCAAAGTCATTTGGTGTGATTGCACAACATTGAGCTTTCCCAAAGTGTGGGACCTTTGCAAATGGGGAAATCTCTCCAGAGAAGGTTGGTTCCTCTTCCTAAACTACCTGCCACAAGCTATTCCAGTGCAGGCAAGCTAATCTAACCTAATCTAACTTCCAAGGAGACAAGGAGAGGAAGAAAACAAGGAAAAATAGAGCCTACACTAAAATGGTGATACACCAGAGAAGGAAAGTGTTGATTATCTATCAAAACTGCCATGGAACAAGAAGAGGTGAGCAATGGAAAGGATGGACAAGTGCATCACAGACCAAAGATGGATTTCACACAGAAAATGTTCCAAAACTCCATGAACACAGCTCCAAAACCTGCAATGAACATCCAAACATGCACAAATACCCTGTAATGAAGAGAGGTAAGGAAAACAACAAAGAAAATGAGCCAAGGATGGACAAATGCATCACAAAAACACATTTTTTATTGCTCAGAATTTACACAGTGCATCATTTCATGGGTAAGAGGAAAAAATTCCATTACAGAGTAGGGGAGGAGGTTCAAACTCCATTTTTGACCCTGGGGAAGAAAAGAAGGGAGAGGCAGAGAAGAAGGATGAACAACCTTTTTCAAAATGAGCCAAAACTGGCTTTTATCGCTCGAACAGAATGAAGGAAATGAGAAAACGTGGGAAAATCAATTTTAAAACTCCAACCACCAACAAGATCCATTTAATTAGCCTACAAAATGATGGGTTTCCATGAAAAATCCCATACTTCATCGTACATTGCTTCGCAGAGCAAGAAAGAGGCCCATACTTCATTAATTTTGGTGGTTGGGGTCGTTTTCTACAATTTTTCCATGCCAGAGATGTTTTCCCATTTTTCTCCCACAAAAATCCATCAAAATTTAAAATTGAAGTGTTCCATCGTGTAGAGGATTTCAACAACTTTCCATTGATACCAAAATCATGAAAATCTGAGCTCTGGATCGAAAGATATGGCCCTTCGAAGATTTAGGGCAAACAGGGCAAAATTAGGGCAAAAATCGGGTCGGCGGGCCAAAACTTGACCTTTTTCCCTTTTCACAAAATTGGGAAATTTTCCCAAAATTCTCCATGGCCCCGCCACTCCGAGACACGTGGCACCTGATTCCTGGCCTTCATGGAGATGCAACCCATTTTGCCTTTTTTTTTTCACAACTTTGGCAAAATTTCCAAAATCCTCCCGATGCCCCCAATCCCCGCCGATGAATGGACACGTGGCACCTTTTGATTGGTCAGTGGGGATGCGCTTCTATTTTTTCCTTTGACACATTTTGACAAAACGCCAAAAACTAGAAAACCCTTCTGATGCCCGCCGCTCCGCCTTGACACGTGGCATCATTTCATTGGCTGCGGGCCTTAAGCAATTTCGTTTCCTTTGTGGGCTCGCGGGAGCGCAAATGACTTTTGCGCTTTTAGCCCAAAAAGTGCTAAGTTCTCAATTTCTTCCTCCACTCCGCCAGCCTGAGCCTCTTTGGCACAAAACTCTCCCAAGCTCTGCGGGCCCGCCTTAGGAAAATTTCCCCTCCAAACTCCGTCGAGCCATAACTCAAAAAATACAAGGAGTTAGGAGGACTTCTTTACCTTTCTGGAAAGGGGAAGAAAAATCCTATCTGATGAAGCCATTTCTAGAATCTTTTGAGTGCTTGAAATGTGTGAAAATTGAAGTTGAAGCACAAGGAAGGAAAGAATGAAGGCAAGTTAGCCAAAATAAGCAAGGGCTCATTTTGGTTCTAGACATTATTGCCCAACTAGGACGCTAATGCCAAGCACCCTCGTCCCCTCTGGGCGCCCTTGTCCTCTTTGTACTTTGGTCACACTTTCTGGGACCTTTCTAGTCGTTTGAGCATCTTATCTTTTTAGTAGTCGGTCTTTCGGGGTTAATTACAAAATTCAAGCAAAGGAATCATATAAATATAAAGTTATGTGGTCATAATAAGGGACTAAACACTAAACATCTACTATCTCTACCTACGGTTGCATTCATCAAAGGCATCTATAGCTCCATTTGCATTCATCTAGCTTCATCACAAGGCACAAAGGTCTGTTCATCTGCATCACACTTCATAGGAGGAGGGTCTATTGTTTCCATGCACACATTATTTATATTCTACGTGTATTCACTTGCTCGTTACTTCACATGCGACTAACACAAGAGCAACCTAGGGCACAATTCCGCACGCACGCACACGCGTGCGCGCGCGCGCGCGCGCACACACACACACACACACACACACACACCTAGAAGTACATTGAGTTTGAGATATAGTGTAGTGCTCAATGATAAGTCCATCAATTTGGCAGTTGAGGATAGTTCAACCCCTTCATATGCATCTTTCTTTTTTAGGGTTTTGACGCTTTGCTTGGGTTTATACACATGATTTAGCCATTGCAAGTTTACTGCAATATCCAACGAAGTTCAGCGACATACACATGACAAGAAGCGAAGAAGTGTAGACACCTTGCAACCATATCAGAACCAAGTTCTGACCATTTATGCATACCAGGGCACCCAAAACTCAGACTAGGGCACCCACGGGCACCCCTATCCCTCTCAAAGCACCCCGATCTAGCCAAATCACTCAGATCTGCAACTTTGTAGGCTACTGTGTGACGGGTTTCCATCTCTGTTCAACCGGTCTCCATTGCAACACAATCCAACAACCTCTGTGAATCAGCTAAGGCTCTTTTAACCCTCTTGTCACATTAGATTTTCATATTTTCTATCTTAGTTTGCTTGGGTATTATTTCAGTATTTCATTATTCATTTATTTACTGCAAATTTGCATTAGATTAGGTTATTATATTACATTTTAGTTTAATCAACCACTAAATAGAATGGAGAGAAAGGTGTTGAAGATCACACTTCGACTTGTCCCAATTAAGAAAATAATTAACTCTAACTCAACCTTTCCAAATTTGTTGCAGCAAGATAAAGCCTCTAATTTTGACAAAGGCAGGGATAAATAACCAATTCATCCAATGAGTATGGCCCCAAATTTTGCTCCCAGTAGGGTGCGCTTTAGCAAGTCTGTTGTGAAAGATAATTTTCCAAGCCTCATCCCCTTCAAGTGAGAAAATAATCCACTTGGTGGCTAAAATAACGCCTTGCAAGTATGAAATAGGGAAACCAAGACCTCCAACCTCACGATCCATCATGCAAGTATGTTAGGCCACTCTCGAAAAGTATCTCTAACTATGATTGTTTCCCTAAAATAAAGTTTTGATAACTCTATCAAGGTTCTTATAGGCACTCTGGGAGGGAGCCATAAAAGAGGAATAGTAAATATACACACTATGTAGAATCTTAGTGCAAGCAATGAATTTTCCAGCTAACGATAAGGGCCTGCTAATCCATTTTAGAACTTTCTTGTTGACCTTGTTAAGAACATGGCACTAAGACTGCGATGGTGTGCTATGAAAGGAAAAAGGTATGCCAAGGAGGGTAAAATAAGTATTAGGTTTCAGCCACCTCCATTGATACTTAAGATCCCAAAGAGGGGGATCAACATAGGACATACGAATACCTTGAGTTTTTTTTTTCTAGTTTAACAAAGAACCTAAGGCCCTATAATAGTTGTCTAAAAAATTAAAATCCTTTTCAATGCACCTTTCACATTCCTACGGAAGAAGGAAAGTATCATTTTCAAATTGACTATAAATCAACTAAATAGGATGATGCAGAAGAGAAATGCCTTTAACTAAACCTGCATTAGCATAAGTTCTTAGAAGATGACCAAGGGCTTTTGCTGCTAGAATAAACAGGTACATATAAAGAGGACAGCCATGTCTCATTGAACATTGCAGATCAATGCCTTAAGATAACTTACCTGATATGTAGATTCTAGCATTAGCATCTGAAAAAAGCATCTGCACATGTTGGACAAAAGTGTTACCAAGGCCTTATTTGGCCATCATAGCAAGAATAAAGGGCCACTCAATTATATCGTAAGCTAACAAATAAATATTATAATATTATAGATTATTCACTAATGCTAAAAAAATTGGTGGTATAAGATTACACCATATTAATGTCATATGAAGCCAATAAAGGATCTAGGAACAAAAATCTTAAGACACATTAAATGAAAAGATTATAAGATAACTATGTATTAATAGTAAAAAGCCTAGTAGAAGGCGAATTATTGTCATCTAGCTTGTCTTAACAACCATTTTGAAGGCCATTTCCCTTAGGAATGGGATTCTAGCTAGTATTGAAAACATTCTCAACATCAACAATTTTTGGAAGATCCTTCTAGCTATAAAGAGGATCTCGTAGATGTGAAATCACCAGAACTAAATGGGAAAAAAAATTATATGGGGAGGTAGAGCACACATATCCCAACGAGGAGCGATGAACCCCAACCTCCACATTGTGTAGGAAGAGGAGAGTGGCAATGCGTTGGAGATCACCCAACTATGCTCTAGGAGTGATGGTAAGGACATCTACAACGATGTCCTCTTCATCTTGGTGTTCCCTTCCTTAAGGGCAAAGAAGGTGAGACATGAGCAATAGTGTAAGCAACATTTCCCCAATGATATAAGAAGGTCTAAAGATGGGATGCCTCAAGATCCATCTTGTTCAGGGAATATTTCAAGAGCCCTTACAAAATTCTCCCTTGAATTTTTTTCGCAAGTATGTGAAAACATGTTTTGAATTCATGGCAAATAGTAGAAAAATTTGCATGGTGAGGCAAGCAAATAAAAATTGTGAACCACGAAATGGTAGCAGATACAAGAAACCATATAGATGAAAGTTTGTATGGCCACATAGATAATATTTTGTACTTTAACTGGTCGTCTGCAATTGAGATGCATGGTTGGATGTTTCACATGCAACTAACCAGATGTGAATGCAACTAGTCGGATGCAAATGTAACCATGGTGACAAGATAAACATGCAACAGGCCCATACAATTGCAACCAGATAGATTCATATGCAGTTGGTTGCACATGTGCTCGCCCAATAAAATTCTGACATATGTCCCCATCGGTTTATAAATACACACAAATCCTGTTATTTTTCCACTTTTCTCGACAATCTTTGTTACGCACTCATACTCCAAGTGTTTCCTAACTTTTAATGGCCACCTTTTCGTATCCTTTTATTTATTTATGCAAAAAGCATAGAGAGATGGATTTTCATGAAGCCATCACCGACACTAGGATAAACATTATTTTTGTAGCCCAATCTAGGAAGGTCTTCGACATCATTAAGGCCATTCTAGGTTCTGGATATCTCAATCTTCGAAACCACCCACATATAAATTCTAAAATAGTTGTTGTCTTTATTAACAACATGCTCAAAATAAATTTTGACAAGAGGGCCACTATGGCAATGGGTATTATATTCATTAGGCCTGAGCATAGGAAAAATTTCGACGTCTTGCTAGAAAATTTGGATTTAACAAGACATGGCTCTTCAATGCTTTCCTCTTCTTGGTCTCTCTCATATGGATTCGTAATTGTCACGACTTTCAAGACATTAGAGGATCACTTTTATACTCTTCTAAAATTTGTTACTAAATTGGTGAATCGCGAGTTTGAGGACGTCATCAAACTGTCAATGCCTAAATTGGATACGTTGAAGGCACCAATTTAACTAGATGAGGAACATCTCATCGCAGCCAAGAAAGATAAAGCTTACAAAACCCTTCTCAAACAAGTTGAACTCGAGGGTTTAATGTTTATAATAAATATTTTGTTGGTCCTTCTAACCTCAAAAAATGAATTTCTAGATATATAAAGATATGATACCTTAGGTTCTACCGTTATGTTATAGATACCCCATAATGGGTTTTTGTATATAAAATTTTGATACTTAATGTATTATTTTCGAATTATAAATCGAAGTGAAAGGGACCCTTAACCCTTATTTACATATGTAGCATCTTAAAATATTTTAATATTATTTTGTTAACTTCAAAGTTCGATGGTGATTTAAGATTTTCTTAGATATCATTTATGAAAGGCAATGTCATACTCAATAACATAACAAAAATAACAATAAACATGCCAAAATTATTTTGCAATAATGAACGCAATTATTTAAACATTACATAATTTGATATAACAATTACTATTGGTAATACATACTAAACTAAACTCAGGTAGCTAAAACAGTCCTCGAGTAACCCGTTTTTGATGGTTTTCATAATCTATTGTGAATCTTACATGTGTGCATTGTTTTGCATTTTTCTATTTGTGTTTTCTTTTTTTTTGTCCATCTTTTTGGTTAACTACCAGATATATTTTGACACAACGTTTCTCAATTGTGTCCAACTTGATTTGCATTTTGTGTTCCTTTTCTAGTTTCCAACTACATATTACACATCAACATTCAGTTGGGGTGTCAATTTTGTTTTATGGCATAACTGGTTCAATGAATGGATATTTAGCTTCTTGGAAAAACTTAAAATACCTTCCAATTGTCCATATAATTCTCTTCCTTCACTCAATTTTTTTAGTGTTTTTGACTGAAATTCGTATTTGATGATTAGAAAACTCTTTGGTTAGTTACATCTCATCATCAGTAATCTCCTCCAATCTCATCTTCGTTGACATGAAATTGTGAGTAGAATTTATAATTGTTTGATGTGAAGTAGAAATGTTTTCTACTAGTTGCATCTCATAATCAGGATTGTCGTCAAGTGGAGGTGCATAATAAGGATTGTCCTCCAATGGAGGCATGTCATCATCAATAATATTGTGATTAATTCTTGTTGTGTGTTTTGCATGAAAAATACTTTTGTATTATTATTGAACCTAAATATGAAACTTAAAATGAATGAGATAGTTAATCTTTTACTACATGTATTTGGTGTGGATGTCGATTGCGCTGGCCTTTTTTTGGTACCTGTATTTTTTTTTTGAATATTGGCCCAACACCTTATAGGAAGTCGTCACATTAGATTACAATGAGTAGTCATATAATTCCTATGAATGGTTGGGAAACACTTTTGGTTGGATGTGAAATTATATGAATTGCATATAGTTGGCATCTATGTAGTCAAGCGACTACAAGGCACAATCATGTCTAATATGCATACGATCATCTCAACTGCGACTACTTATACACAGTTCTTATGTAGATGGATGGTTATTATTTGTGAGACCTACCTTCAGTCTCATAGCATTGGGAGTCTTATATAGTATATATGTCGGTGATTGTGCCTAGTTTGAGTTTCAAGGTAGCGACAATATACATCCATAACTATGGAATTTATTTTAAACTATAGGCAATCCGATCCATAAAAGTAGCATGCATCACAATAATTTAGGTGAAATGGTGTTTTGTGCTACTCCAAATTGCCAAATACCAATTTGAAAAACTATAATTCATGAATTAACGAAAATTCTCCACTAAAATTTTCCTTGATCCAGTTTGTTTGCATTTGGATCTGCAAGAACTTTATTATAAGTTGAAAAACTAGAATAATAGAAGAGTTACCAAATACAAATGAATTTATTTCTTTCCAAATAAAGAAAAGGATTTCCACTCAAATTGTATGAAAAATATGAGTGTAGCCTACAGGAAGCAATGACTAGTCTCCTAAGAGGATATTCTACAAATATTCGATCAGAGAGGTTTGAAAAATTCATGGATCCAAACTCATGCTAATTGGGACTTTTTGCAATGCCCAAACAGAGTGACCATAGAAGGGACATTTGTGCTAAGGAATTCCTAGATGAATAATTTGAAAACAAAGGGGAATAAATTAACAAAGTAAGGACCATGCAAAGTGTGCTAACCTGGGTTCCAAAATAGATTTCAATAGTGTATGAGACCTTCAGCTCTAACTATTAATGGTCGAGTGAAGAGACTAACGAGCATTACGTGATTGACAGACGTGGTGATAATAATTTATAGCTCTTATTGGGAGAGTAATTTTGAAAAGGACTTTTGGAATATCACTTTTAGTCCTTCCACCAAGGCTAAGAGGAAATGACACCAACTTTGTGGAGCATCTCATCAAGGATCACCTCTAAAATCTCCTTGAAATACTCTTAATCACAATTATCCAGATGAAATTTGGTCTTGGCTTTAGGCGAAGAGAGAAATTTTTTGTTTTTTCTCTAGAAAATGACTTTCTCGGTATAAATAACTCTCACATAGACTTTAAGTGTGTGAATACATGGGACTTCAACAAGATAATATCATGAAAATTGATCATGAGAGACTTTATACACCTTATATTTCACTCTTACTAAATTTTCTCTTCATAAGCATCATTGCCTCTTCAACCCCCTTCCCCACAAAGTGATGTCTTATGAGGTATTACCATGAACATGAATGATTGGAAATGGTCAGGTGGTTTGTAGTACATGTGAGAGAGATTTGATTTGTAATGTTTGATACCTTAGATAGCTTATTATTTACATCTCCTAATCATCGTTTTACGAACTCATTCAACATCACTTTACTATCCTCTTACGATATCCTGAATATCTACATACAACACCTTCATAACTCTGTCAGATCACCTTTTTATAAACTCTATAGCCCGACCTTCACATCTTAAGCCTTCCCCTAGGACCCCATGATTTTTTATTACTTAGAGACAACAATTGATTTCATCTAGTTGTATTTCCTCGCCACTAACTACATCGATCATGGTCGATGTCGTCGGCCATAGGAGACTATAATGATTGATCATGATCGATATTATGGGTGTCATTTGAGAGTATTTTGGAAACATTGTGTCATCCTCTATCAGTCTATTTGTGCTTACCAAGCTTCTCTTAAGGTCTTACAAGTTTAGGGTTTAGTTTTTGTTATCCAAAATAAGACCCCCATGTTATTTTGAACAACTCATCCAAGTTTCAGACTTAGGAGGCTCCAAATTGAGGACCCGTGGAATGAAGAAGTCAAAGGGTTAATCTTCTATGACATTTGTGAAAAGGTTAGTGCTTTGTGACATGGAAAATAAAATATTACGCGAGCTTGGAAAAAAGGGAATTCCACAAAGTTGGTTAATTCCACAATAAAACATGTAGTCCGCTCAGGAGAATTCGCGATGTAAGAGAAAGTTTCGCAAGACACCGTTGGGAAACAAGTAAGAAAGTTTGAATGCAACTAAGGTTGGAAGCTGTGGAATAGGAACTATGTATTCCGTAGGTTCTCAAAGAATAAAGAAAATCTACGGATTTCTAAAAGTCGCAAGGTAGAGCACTGTGACATGTGGAGAAGGAAAGCTAAGTGTGGAGTAGAGGTTGCAAAAGTTCAAAAGTCGTGATGAAGGTCACAGAGAACACGACAAAGGTAGCTAGACACTAGATTCTGCAAAGCACAATAAAGTTGTGCCTAGTTTGAACCAGGCACTCAACCACTCCACCATCCTGAATTTAATTTCAAGCGGTGTCATCCTCCTACACTAGAGATTTGATGGCACGCAATTAGAGAAATTTCATGTGCCCATACTTGACCTACAAAATCCCTAGTGATTGGTCCTTAGTGGTGGCATATAGTTGAATATATTCATTACTAGATGTGATCAGTATCTTCTCCCCTCTCTCTCAAATTCTATAAATGTAAGTGTTTTGGCACATCAAAAGGGTTCTTTTCTGTTGAATTTTGAGCTCTTCCCTTTTCAGCTCGCAAAATTTTGATCACAACCTCTGTAACTCTCCTGTGGATATTTCTTGCCTATAATTGGTTAATATTTGATATTAATGCAAGTGTGGCTTCATTCCTCTGAATACTTTGTGTTTAATGTGAACATATTTGTCCTCTTGCACACCTTCATTATTTTCTAGTTATTTTCCTTCAAAGTTGTGTGCATCTCTTGGATCTTCATTTATGTGTTTGCATCTATGTTTTTAGAGCCGAAAAAATCCATTTTCTATTTTGGTGCATCACCCCCGTTTTGTTTTAGTTGGTGCACTATAATTGTGAAGCACTTTGCTCCACTAGAAAGCTACCATGCATGTTCACATGTCCTCAAGTTGTGCAAGTCTTTTGCTATGCTCTAGGGTCCAACTATACTTGTTTCCTAGATTTTAACTTTGGTGCATGGAATATGCAACCAAAAAAGCATACAAGTTTCCAAGGATCTCACTAAAGAAGGATTTGTATAATGATTCATAGAGGTGCCTCTCTATCTAAGTTCTTAGAGAGTAACACCTATGACTATGAAGATTTTTTGCGAAGTCTTCTTCTAGCCTCTCTAGCTATAGCTCAATATTATGCTAGGTGATTCAAAACCTTGTTCTCCTACATCATCATGGTAACATGATTCAACTGGTCCTAGAAACAAAACCAAAATGTTGTGCCTAAATATCTACCTACGAGTTTAGATCTGGTTGTGCATTCTAAAGCTATCATTGCATGCCACAAAGAGATGAAATGTCTCACGCCGGTTTATCACACAAGGGATGAAATTGTGTGAACACTTGAGGCAAAAAAGTAAATCTATCCCCATCGTCTTTGGATACATCATGATGTTTGTTAAATACTTTCACTTCCTTTAGTTCACAATCAATCATTATGCATTCAATTCATTTGGTGCATGAAAACATAGATAATCGGTACTAGCATACTCATTCAGCCAATAAATTGCATAACCACGAGATCCTTCTATTCATTCAAGTTCATTGTTATAATATTCTCAATTACAATCAACCAACTATGATCAACAATGAATAACCCCCTTGGTTTCCCATACACACAAAAATCAAGAACTCTCCTATACTAATCCCTCAAGGGGTACATATATGGACATGGTCTTTCCCTCCATCAGTTTAACAAGAAGTTACATTTTCCCTTGAGACTAGTTTACAAAGAGTTAACCAATAGTTAAATAGATAGGGTATGTGTTAAATGGCGCCACTCCTTATCTTGGGGTTCTGTATGGTGGATTTAGATTCTTGATGACTCTACTCCATCAGTGAATTGTAGTTGTTTTATTGTCTCACACCAACATTTTTCCTTCATTATGCAAGATATCCATTACTTGAAGTTAATTCTTTCTTCCTTCTTTGACTATTGCTCACCAAAAACTCTCACACGCAGACCCTGACATTGTGCACCAATTTCCCTACATGCAAGAAGATAGGAGTTCCTATAAAATCCCCAATCCCAAACATGGGATTCTCTTTGGCTTATATGTGTGCAAGTTATGTCCCTTATAAAAGGAGAGTGTGTGCACCATCAAAAAAATTTCTATAACCAGAGGTGTGTGTGCCAATATAAAAGTGCCTTATGAACTGAAGGAGGAAATGCTTAGCCAAAACTTGGGTTTCTTTGACAAAATTGGGGCTTAAGAAACTATAACTCCTAAGTGAATTATAATTCAACTAAATAATACTAAAATAAATTCAGGATGAAAATTATTATCCGCTAATAATATATGGTCAACATGCAAGCATTCATTATTAAAGTGACACATGTATAATCTATCATGCACAATAGTTAAATTAGGTGACCCAAACTCTCCTAAAAACTGAAATAGACTAAAATAAGAGTAAATTCAGTCATATATACATAGAAAAGGTTCCCCACCTCTTAGGGATGGATAAATGGTGATTTAACCTCAGTTAAACACATATCCAATGAACTACACTCTGACTAGAACTTCTAGTCTAAAATTAAAGATGCTTGAAAATAGATTTTTTTCACGTAACCAAAAAAACTCTCATAAAACTAACTCAAATGAATCTCCAAAAAAATTTAAACACAACTAAAACTAGATCTAGCAATAGTTAATTAGGCACCCTTGTTGGCATCATAATCAACAAGACCAAACATATTTCAAAGTATTGCAAGCACAAATCCAAACAATTTACCTTTTGAAGACATGATAAAAAATGCACCTAGTTATTGAAAAGTTTCTCGAACATAAATATCTCTAGTATATGTCAAACCACAAGCATTGTAGGATAGGAAACTCATTTGGAGGTATCCTCTATAGGAATTTTCAATTGGACTATCTAATGTCTGAATTGATTAATAATGCTTTCTGTGTGGGTTGAAGAAAGTTTCCTGTAGAGATAGTATGGTGTTTCCTATGTGCTCCTCCCATGGAGAGTCCTCATCTCCTAAACGAGGCAAGGTTCAATACTTATAAGCAATAAATGAGTTTTTTGGTGCAAAACTACCACCCATGCCATTATCCTACATAGGTTGTATGAGAGAAACTACAATATGAAGAGAAGATACGAAACCAAAGTTTGACTATGGTAGGGTATCAATGGTAGCACATTGGCCTTATCCACAAGTGTATACATGATTCACAACTTAGGATTTAAACTTGAGATTAAGATTATTTTTTTGGTAGCGTGGGTTTCATTTTTGCTGACCATTATGGGGCACCCTCTTCCTTACTCCCCTACAATTGAGTTGCTAGTGTCGTCTTGGCCTTAGAGCTTGTCATAAGCAAACAAACATAAATCTTGTGGCTAAGAATGATACTAAAGCAGACGTTACAAAAGCCACTGTAACTACTTTATAGGTAAATTATTTCTTATCAACTTGAATATCCATAGATTTTCCTAAATCATTAATCAAGTCTATTCAAATTCATGTGTATTTGTAGAAAGGTAGGGTAAATGAAGTTGTGATCGTGACAAATAAGACCACCTAAGGGTTTGGCAATATATTCAAAAAATTCACATAACAATATTAGTAGAGTATGGTTCTCACCCTACTTTGGCACTTTTATCACAACCTATTCCAGCACACCAAAATCTTGAGTTAACAATACAAAACAAGGATGGTATTCAAGATAAATTATTTCCACGCTCCCAGAGGATTCATAGCTCAAGGACTACAAACTCTAAAATTAGAGATTTTGAAGTAAACTCATGGAAATGGGTATAGGTGTGTACATTCGTGGTTGTCAAAAAGAGTGTTTAAGAGACTCTCAATGTAAGAAAATGTGTACACAAATTAAATGTGATGCTATACAAATATTACATGTGTATGAGCCACTGCAAGGGTGGTTAAGGGATCTCTTCTAGTATAACAGGGGTAGTGGCAGTGAATTTTATGAATATATGCAAGAATTTTGTCTAGGATATGGGTAATCACCAAACCCAAATACACTCTTGACGGTTACCTCACCATAATTTATACCCCTTATTTAGCTTCTAGTAAGTTTCAATTACCACTATGACCCAAATTCAAGCGCAATAAAAGAGTATACCCCAACAAGTCAATGAGAAAAATTGAACCTTCTCAAATATGAAAAGTTTCAATCAATTATTAATATATGTTCTTTATATCCAATCTGAAAATTCATGAAATAAATGAGTGTGGTATACACCTAATTGTTTACGCTTTCTATTTTCATACATGTTACTAACAATTTCTCTTTCTGGGTTAGAGGTTGCTAATGCATCTATTTCCGGGAATGGATGCCTTAAGGGGCTCGTTTCGAAATAGGGATATGGTTATTCATGTAACCGTTCGGTTAGGGATGATACATGGTGAGAGAGTAGCTTTTGGTTTTATTCATGTTCTTCTTTTTCTCTTACCCTCTTATTTTCCTCCACATCCCTCTGACATCTTCATGCCCACATTTCTTTTGTCTTGCATTCTCATTGCTTTCCATGACACTTTGCACAGATTCCCTCTCATTTCCATCCAAGGGCGACGCCATCGCCTGTGACCGATTGCGTCGGCGTTATTTCAAATCCTTGGCCGATGCTTTCGCCTATGGGCGATAACATTGGTATAAAGACCCCAACTCACATTTTCACATCAGGACAATGACATCAGATCAAAAGGAACTCACCATTAGCTTTGCTCTCTTACGCCAACTTGCATTTTCTCACTTAGCTCTTGGAATCCATAAAACTATTCGCCATAAAACTATTCTCTCTTGGTGTATGGTCCTTTGGGAGATAGATGCATCAGCGACCTCCCCTCAACAAGTAAGTGCTCTAACCGAACTTGTCATTTTTTTTAGAGTATTCTCCTACATCTTTGTCCATTTACTTTATGTTAGCTTAGTATTTTATGCACATGTTAGGTTAGCATATTGTATTTCAGTTCTTTATTTCATGTTACATGCTTTACTTCGGTTAGCATAGACTTTTCATGTTTATTTTATCTTTCATTACCCTCATAGTGTCGATATCCCAATAGGGTTCCTTCCTCTTCTTTGACCTAGGGCCTTGGAAACCTTAGGTTGTCCTAGTGTAAGGGTTACTTCCCTTTGGATATGTGATCTTAGCTGTCCATGTACCCCCTTTAATTTTATCCATTTTTTGTCGGTCTTGGTGTGTCCCTTACTCGTTGCCTCAATACCCTAGTTGAATGGATGATAAGAGTGCATGGTGTCTAGACACATTTTTTCCCACCATACATCCTTGGTGAACCCAACGTGAATCTTATTTTGTACCTTTTGATCAAGCACAACTCGTTAAAAACACTCCTTTTTTTCATTTTTACCTTGTTTTAGCCCTTAAAACTTCAGGTGAAAAACCCTAAAAAAAACCCTAAAAACCCCCTGTGTCATTTCTAGACGTCATCAACCCCTGTGTCAATTTTTGTGTAGGGTTGAGTATGTCTGCTCTATTCAAACGTTTTCCCAGACGTCATCGACCCCTATGTCAATTTTGTGCAAGGTCAGTTGTGTCTATTTTAGTTCATTCTCTTTCCTGACGCCATCGTCCCCTATGTCAAATCTATGCACGACCGAGTGCGTCTAAATCATAGTTTTTCATAGCTCTGTTTTAACCTTCCAGACTACACCAATGTCTCCTCTTAGGCTCTTTTTGGCTGGATTGAATCCCCTAAACTTCTCTATGGGTTATTCATTTATGCTTGCCTTCCCTCTTCATGCTCCAAAGTGTTATAGTTCTCTTCTCGTAAGTGATAATTTTTGTAGTTTTTCCTAATCTTACCCATGAAGCTCGTTGTCCTCACCTTGTCCTTCTGATCACCTAGGACAGGGTTTCTCAGTATGAGTGTAATGTGGTTGAAACTGAACATATACATCATAGATATATCATCAAAAACCTCAATACTAATGATTATCTTTCACCTGATCAGGATGGAAGTCTTTGAAAGATATCCATGGAGATGACCATGCCTCACCTCAATTACAAAGGGATTCATCATAGTCAAACTCCTCCCTGCAGGATTGATCAAGATGAATCTCCTAAAACCCCTACCCATGAACATGATGAACTTGATGAACACCAAGAAACACCTATAGACAAAGGCCAATATTATGTGGATCCTAATGTATTTATATCTAAGCTCCTAGACCAAATGGCCTTGTCTCAAGTTACTACCACAACTAGTATGATTCAAATACAAAATTAGATGTTACAAATAACATCTCAAAATGTGGCACCTAGTGTACCTTCTTTCACACCCCCTCCATTGGTGGATGCACATGGGAATCCTATTCCTCCTCCACCAATTCAAAACAAGATGTTGCAAACTATCCAAAATGAACCCTTAGCTCCATATATCACAGCCATGGATTTAGGAGAGACTATCCCTACCATCTCTTATGATGGTTTTGGGGATCCAACCCTCTTTCTCAAAACCTTTGGCAATATTTACAAAGAATGGATTCAAACAAATACCTATGCAACAACTAAGCTTCTAGCAAAAACCTTAGTAGGTGAGGCCCTAGAATGGTATAGTCATCTTCCTCCTAATTCAATAGTTGATCTAGAAAGCTTGGTCAAAGCCCTAATTTCTAAATTTCAACAACAAGATTTACCTGAAAATACCTTACAGAAATTCATAAATCTTAAACAAGGTATGAATGAATCAGCTCATGACTTTATAAAGTGGAAAGCTTTATCCATACAAGCTAACCATAACCTTGATAGTAAAATTTTATCTCAAATATTTCTTAAAGCCCTCATGCCAACCCTCCAATACAAGGTTAGGTATTTCTCTCCTAATATGTTAGAGGAAGCCCTCGAACAAGCTAAAAGACAAGACCATCTCATGTGTGAGTTTGGATGCAATTCTAACTCATCACCCAAACTTAAAGGTACAACACATGTAATTAATCCCTCTAGAGAAAAAGGAATGGGAGAAAATTGAGAACCTTCTCACTCTCTCTCCCACGCCCCCTTATCTCATGCCTAACTTCTCCAAATGCTTCCCACTCCATGGATAGTCCCCCCTTCCAAGCAATCCCTTGCCTAACTTTAGGGGTGATTTATTTTTTTGGTGGCATGCAACCATAGGACACTCACATAGTGATTGTAAATACCTTAGGAAGATAACCCTTGACTTCTTCCTTGGTTCTTCTTTCGATTACTCTGTCAATCATACAAGAGCGTTATGAAAAATATCAATCTTTAGAAAAATCTCACTCCAATCGTCAAAATCAGCACATCATAAAAACCCCATGAAGAATGTTGTGGGTACCATAGAGCACTCATATGATCAAAGCTTCTTAGATTCTCAATATCTTAATGCCACCATGACTAACTACAAGAGTAAGCTTGCCCATAAATATCTTGTTATTAAACCTAAGAAACCTGTTGATAACCCATCTTTGTTAGATACCTCCCAAGATCCGCCTACGGTGGAGCCTACTCCCACAGTTGAACCTCCACCCATGGTATCAAGGGTGATACCAAACAAGGATCCCATTCCACCTTCTTTCAACAAGATAACTTCATCAAACATAAAACCTCCATCAGGCTTGGACACATCTTCTATTGTGCCCCTACCATGGTATCGTTATGGGAATTACTCCAAGCCGCACTGGAATTTCTTATATGAGCTAAATTCTCTTACATGTAAGATTCCCTTTATGGAGCTCATGCGTACATCAGCTTCACATCAAAGGTTCCTCCTCCAACAGTTATAAAGATTTGAGGATCCTTCTTGTGTAGCTCCCAAAGCTCCATCCACATCTATAACCCCAGAAATTCATCACATAGAGACTATGGGATGACCTCCACAAACTTCATGTTGGGATTCCTTAGCCTTAGAATTTGTGGAGGATGACATGATTATAGATGAAGTCTTATTTCATGCAGTTGACCCACCCCTACTCATTAGTGTTGTTATCCATGATGCTCAAGTGTGTAGAGTCCTTGTGGATGAAGGGTCGGGAATTAACTTAGCTTCTTATTCTCTAATCAAGAACCTTGGATTCTCCATAAAGAACCTCAAACCTACTCACTTAACTTGTCATGGCTTCAAAAAAACCAAGCAAAAACCCATAGGATGCATCTGGTTACCCATCACAGTTGGACCCAAAATGGTCCGCACAAAGCTTATGGTTCTAGATCGTCCTCTCTCAGATAATCTCCTACTGGGTTGCCCTTGGACACATCGCATGCATGCAGTCGCATCATTTGGGTACCAATGTATCAAATTCATCCACAAAAACCAACGCTTTAGGCATGATGTTGATCTCTATCCTTGGGATATTCCAATACCATTCCCTAATGAGCCCTTCCTAATGCCCACTGCTCCTAAGATCCAAGGCATTCCATATCCATAATTCTTTGATCTTAAGTCTGAAATTCAGGTTACATTAGCAGATTCAGATGATGACGAACCTAATGAACTTCAAAACAAGGTCAACAAGAATAGATTACCTGATGACATTGTGCAACGGTTACCGCCAGTCCTCTTACCACGGGACCAGTATCCACCACAACCTGAACCAAAAGAACCTGTTTATCATGCCTCAACTTCCAATCACTTAGAATGTAATGAATTAGGAATTGCACAACTCTTTTATTGTCATCCTCCCCTCTCACCCTGGATCTTTTAGAAATATTTGTGTCATGGCTAAAGAGTAAGTTCCTAAAGAGGAAGAGATTTCCTTTTCCCCCTCGATGACGAAGACTACATCGTTTCGCAAGTTAAGTCCAGACACTTGGAAGTATTACACTACCAACGTGCCTTGGCCCAAATGCAATCCTTATAAGTCCAATCTAATACCATTGATGCATCTTATGAACCTCTTATTTATGACACTAGCGATAGTGAGGATGAAGAGGAAACACTTCGCTATGTGCCTCCCATTAATCCTCCACTTCTTGAACACTCCTTGGGTATTGAAAAAGCTCCACGATTATGTGCCTCATCATCCTTCTAAAGCAACTTCAGTTCCTATAATGCCTTCACAACTCACATTATCTTCTGAGCCACCCTCTATAGTTAATGATTGTACATGTGCTCCTAGCATGGCCATTATGGATCATGCACCCAAAGAGGTCACCTTGGATGCCAGGGTGTTGGAGGTGTGACAAACTAGTTCTAGACAACACTGAGATGACAAACGATACATGGGCCTAGAAATTGATGTGGAATATCATGGCCCTCTTCCCACTTTAGATAATGATGAGGCTATTTTAGAGCTCTTATATGCATGAGATGATAAGCTTCCTCGAAGCCATCATAAACTTGGTAATTTCCCCAAAACACCCATGCACTTTGATGATTGTATTGCTACTATCGATCCTTGTCAGGAAAAGGTAGCTAAATTTCTTGAAGCTCCATACCATTTCCAAGATGGAAATGCTATGTTAGATGAATCAACCATTAGTGTACAACTTGATGATGATCCCTCACATGTAGTCATGCTTGGGAATTGTTTCCCCCATCTACATGAGCGTCACATTGAAGTCTTAAGAAAGCACAAGGAATTATTTGCATGGGGATATGCTGACATGCTAGGCATTGATCCTGAGATTGTCTCTCATAACATCATCACCTATCCTGATGTTGCACCTGTTCGATAAAAGATACGAAAATTCCCTCCTAAAATCAATGATCTTTGTCATAAAGAAATCATTAAACTTTTAGATGCCAAATTCATCTGCACTGTGGACTATTCTGAGTGGGTCTCCAATATCATCCCAGTTAGGAAGAAGGATACTCTTGCCATCTACATCTGCATCGATTTCAAAAATGTCAACCTCGTTTGTCCTAAAGATAACTTTTTGTTACCCTCTATCGACGTCATCATCGACTCCAAAATAGGGTACAAAATGTTATCTCTTATGAATTGGATTCTTAGGATATAACCAAATCCAAATCACTCTTGAAGATCAACATAAGACCACTTTCATGACAGAATGGGGTACTTATTGTTATGTCAAATTCCTTTAGACTCAAGAATGTGCGCAACATATCAACGTGCCATGACCCACATTTTTCACAATCTAATACACAAAATAGTCAAAGTTTATGTGGATGATCTACTCATCAAATCTCGACACACAAATGATCATGCTCATGACTTAGACATTTCCCTAGGGCATCTTCACAAATACAAGGTCCGTCTCAATCCCGAAAAATGCATATTTGCGGTGACTTGAGACAAAATTTTGGGCTTCTTAGTATCAAAATGTGGTATCGATGTGGATCCAACAAAGATTAAGGCCATCCTCTACATGCCACGACCATCTTCTATATCCAACATACAAACTTTTCTCGGCAAGCTTGGGGAAATCCGACAATTTGTCCCTAAATTCACTTATCATGTGCATGTCATAAATAACCTACTCTGAAAGTATACCAAACTTGAGTGGACCAAGGATTGTCAGCAAGATTTCGACAACATGAAACAATCTCTCACTTTACTATCTACATTACAACCTCCTTCTCCTCAATCGACCTTTGTTATTATATACCTCTTCCACTCTGGTGTCTCATTGGGGTCAATGCTAGCACAGGAAGATGAAAAGGGAAAGGAGCATGTCGTCTACTATGTTAGTCGAGCCCTACTAGATTATGAGATGTGATACACTTCCATCGAGCAAGATTTCCTAGCCATCTACTATGCAGCTACGAAATTATGACATTATATGCTTTACCAAACCACTTATGTCATTGTTCACACAGATCCCTTACGACACTTCTTCTCAAATGTTGTCCTTCCAATGGATAGAATTGGGAAGTGGATGACTATTCTTATGGAATTTGACCTATGTATTATCACACAATGAGTGGTAAAAGGCCAAGTTATCACAGGCCAATTGGCCATCGCTCCCATCCCTGCTTCTCAACCCATTCACAATGCACTACCTAATGAGGACATCCTCCTCATTGAGGGTATCAACAATGTTATTTCTATCAAAGACTATTTCTTTAGCTTCACAGTTGGTCTTGAGGCACAGTCCTCTGATGCCAATAACGAAGCACCTCCCTCACCTAAGGCCAAACCAAACACCAAGATCACCGAAGAAGAAATTACCATTGATTTACATGAGGATACATGGTTGTTACACTTTGATGGGGAAAAATTCCTTCAAGGAGCTGGGGCAGGTTGTGTCCTCTTCGATCCTTCTGACCAAACTTTCCCCTTTCCTATCAACTAGAATTTGAAGTCACCAATAACATGGTTGAATATGAAGCTCTTATCTTGGGCATGCAAGCTGCCCTTGAAAAGAATATTGCTTATCTCCATGCCATGGGGGACTCTCAATTGGTGTGTCGACAGGTTAGCGGCACATATCAATGTTGTAGCGAAAATCTTAAAGCTTATTATGACCTAGTTCAAGAGCTAAAATCATGCTTCACCTCATTTACTATTGAGTCAATCCCACGTGAATAGAATGCCTTGGCTTGACTCCTTGGCCATAACCACTACACAATTCCAGCCGCATTTTGGTTCTCATGAAACTACCTCCCTAATACGAATTCATCAATCACCCTATTACCTCACATCACCAATGTGTCCAGGACATCTATCAAATCGAATCAAATGCCCCTGTCACTGATCCTTGTATGCAAACATTCACCAATTTATCCAATATCAGACTTGCCCAAATGGTACGAACTCACGCGAACGTGATTACGAATACGTAAAAAGGCTCTTAAATATGTGCTCAAAGATGACATATTATATTATTGAAACTTTGAAGGTACCCTACTTTGATGCGTTAATAAGGATGAGGTTCCCCTTGTCTTAGAAGAAGCACACAGGGGCACTTGTGGTGGCCATTGTAGCGGTCATGCTACTGCTCACAAATGCCTACGTATGGGTTACTATTTGCCTACACTTGAATATGATGCTCATGCCTTTACTAAATAAGTGCAAACCCTACCAATATAGTGATGATTTGATTCATTCCCCTCCGGATGAGCTATAATCTATTGCCGCTCCTTGGCCCTTCAGTATATGGGGATTGGATTACATCGGAAAGCTCCCTCGCTCTCAAGATGGTCATGTCTTCATCATTACTACCATGGAGTATTTCACCAAGTGGGTTGAAGCCATGCCCCTCACCAACATGTCTGGACTTACTACCTCCAAATTTTTCCTCAATCAAATCATTTTCCACTTTGGAATTCCCCACACCATCATATCTGACAATGGTGGGAGTTTCAAATGCAAAGAAATGAGGCAACTCTGTGTTAAGTTCAAGATCAAGCATCGATTCTCAACACCCTATCATCCTTAATTTAATGGAAAAGATGAATCTATAAACAAAATCATCAATAAAATCCTACAAAAGATGGTTCGTGAGTCATGTACAGACTGACATACCAAACTATATCCTACATTATGGGCATATCACACCAGTGTCCATACGACCACTAGGGAAATGTCTTTCTCTCTTACTTATGGAGCTGAGGTTGTCCTTCCACTCGAGGTGGAACTTCCTTCACTCCGTATATCCCTCCACGGAATCATTCCAAATGAGGAAATCTATGAGGTGCATCTTCATGAACTTGACATCCTAGAAGAATGACGTGATCATGCCTATACTCGCAATCAAAAGTAAAAGCAATGCATGGCCAAACAACATAATAGGCTTGTTCGTCCGCGTACTTTCGACGTGGGTGACCTTGTCCTCAAGCTTGACTATACCCATGAAAAAGAAGGAAAATATGCTCATAAATGGTGGGGTCCCTACCTCATCAAGGATATCATTGGACCTAATACATATCAACCTTCAAACCAATGAAGGCCACATCTTCAAAGAACCAACAAATGCCCAATTTCTCAAAAAAAAATTATGCACGACGGAACTCAAGAGTTTTGGTACTTAGCTACCATCTCTTGTCTTTTCTTTTCCAAATTCACTATTTCATCAACATGCTCTAACTACTCAATTATCAACTCTTTCACCCTGGCCTTTCCTATGGAATCACCGTGGTCTTGTGCATCCTCACTTAGGCTCATAGTCTTGCTTGGATTTATTTACCTATTTTATTCTTATAACATCTACCTCATGGTTTTTTGCTCTTTTCAGCATTGTTATCTGCCCTTTGGGCTAATCATCCATGATCTATTTATGTGCACCTTCGGGTTTTATGACAATACCTCTTTGTAGCTTCTACCATATGGTTTTTTGCACTTTTCAGCATTGCTACCTGTCGCTTGGCTTTGACACTATGACACCTTATCTCTATGATCCTTTGACACGACATCCATCCCATGGGCCCCTAGCTAGGTGATTTATGTCTTATTTTACTGATGATCCTCTAGTGTTTCCTTTCAGTTTTGCTTCTCCAAGGTTCTAGCAACATGGATTGTGCCCATACGTGGCAGGATGACCGACACTATCAGGTACACATTGGTGGGTATATTTCATTTCAGCTAGTCCTTTATTTACTTTCAGCATTTACTTTATATTTCAGTGTTATGTATAGTTCTTTCTGCTGGCTACCCCATGTTTTGTTATTGTAACATGCGGTAATCAATGGTTGGGCATATGTATACACCTAATTTTTTACGCTTTCTATTTTCATACCTGTTACTAACAATTTCTCTTTCCAGGTTAGAGGTCGCTAATGCATCTATTTCTAGGAACGGGTGCCTTAAGGGGCTCGTTCCAGGATAAGGGTATGGTTATTCACATAACCATTGGGTTAGGGATGATACATGGAGAGAGAGTAGCTTTTGGTCCTATTCATGTTCTTCTTTTGCTCTTTCTCTTATTTTCCTCCACATTCCTCCAACATCTTACTTGTTCATGACCATGTTTCTTTTGTCTTGCATTCCCTGTGCTTTCCATGACACTTTGCACACATTCCCTCTCATTTCCATCCCTGGTCGATGCCTTCGCCCGCAGGTGATTGTGTCGGCGTTATTTCAAATCCTTGACCGATGCCTTCGCCCGCAGGTGATGGCGTTTTGTATAAAGACCCCAACTCACATTTTCACATCAAGACAATCACATCATATCAAAAGGAACTCGCCATTAGCTTTGCTCTCTTGCGCCAACTTGCATCTTCTCACTCAGCTCTTGGATTTCTTGCATCTTGACTCTTGGCTTAGAGATTCTTCTTGTTTGGATTGGTTTTCTTACACTTTGGGTCACCTATAGTGATCTAGGACTATATTTTTTCCCCTTCTCCCTTGAAAGCTATTCTCTCTTGGTGTATGGTCCTTTTCGAGATAGATGCATCAGCGACAACCCCCCAATAGGTAAGTGCTCTAACTCGACTTGTCATTTTGTATAGAGTAGTCTCCTATATTTGTTCATACTATATGTTAGCTTAGTATTTTATGCACATGTTAGGTTAGCATATTGTATTTCAGTTTTTTATTTCATGTTACATGCTTTACTTTGGTTAGCATAGACTTTGCATGTTTATTTTGTCTTTCATTACCCCCCATAGTGTCAATACCTCAATAGGGTTCCTTCCTCTTCTTCGACTTAGGGCCTTGGAAACCTTAGGTTGTCCTAGTGTAAGGGTTACTTCCCTTTGGATATGCGATCTTAACGGTCCCTGTACCCCCTTTAATTCTATTTGTTGTGTGTTAGTCTTGGTGTGTCCCTTACTTGTTGCCTCGATACCCTAGTTGAATGGATGATAAGAGTG
This sequence comes from Taxus chinensis, assembly GCA_019776745.2. Taxonomy (NCBI): domain Eukaryota; kingdom Viridiplantae; phylum Streptophyta; class Pinopsida; order Cupressales; family Taxaceae; genus Taxus; species Taxus chinensis. Next base: position 114,075,776 of record CM034151.1, read on the forward strand.
CACGGTGTCTAGACACATTTTTACCTGTTCCAAAATAATTAAATCCTGATATACCATCATAAATGTGACTTTTGACACTTAAATTAAAAAGGAATAATGTAGTATATTTGTGTGTTTAACATTCCTAAAATGATACTAAATTAATTGTTTGGGACTAATATATACAACTTTATCTAAGTAGCCACTATTATAGTGTAGCTATGTGGTAATAGTAAATTTATACAATTTTAATGAGTGACGTTAACAATATGAAGTATGTTTTAATTGACTTCTAATCTTAAAATGTATTAATATTTTAATTTGTTAATGGCCTAATAGTATTAGTTTAATCAAGTGCAAGGTAGTAAATGAATATTTAGTTTAGAATATGTTCATGCAAATATAATATAAAATTTAGAGGGAAAATATCTTATATAGTTTCATAAAACATTAATAACTTTTCAGTGTACAGAAATTAGATGTAGATAACACGAATAATTATATTGATATTTGTTTTTGACATCTCATCATATCCAATTTCAAATTATAAACTAGCAATTGCACATGAGTTGCAACTTACGCGAGTGATGATAGATGTGTAATTTATTGTAAAATATATTATGTGATCTATGATAGATGTGTGAGCAAAGAACATAAGTTGCATTTTGCTAAAGAGTTCACGTGCCTTTATGTAAGGTTCCACATTCGGCATGCATGTCTACCAAAACATTTGCAACTACATCTAACAAAATGCCTCTATATATTATGTTTTGATGGTTGTCCATACCATGTTCGAGAGCTCTTATATTGGGACAGGCTGGGAGTACCTTGGCAAATTTAAACTGATCGGGTTGGAGGCTTGTTTGTTGCATACCGTGAAACAAGGCGAGGAGTATAGAGTATGCTGGCAAATGTAAACAGGAAACCACATCTCCATACTTGAGCGGTGCAAGCGGTTGCTGAAGTTGATGACTATGTAAAACGGGAGTAGAAGCGGCTGGATAAAGAAAAATGGAGGCCTCATTTCTAAAAAGCGTGGAAATGCTCTTCCGCTTGGTATCCTAAATATGACCACATCCCCACAAATTTGGATTTCCTAAATATGATGATGAATTATCAAATGTCTACATATGGCCTTCCCTTGGTATCCTGCCTGACAGATTGTTGTAAGATAGATTTAAATATCCCAGAGAATCAAGAAGACCAAGCTGTGATGGAATCTGTCCTGAAAAAATGTTGAGAGAGAGATCCAAAGATTCCAACCATTTTAAATTTCCCACACTATCTAGAATTGGCCCATTCAGAGTGTTGATGGAGAGGTTGAAAATCATCAAGCCTTTTTGATCTTCTATTAATAACGAGCAAAAATAGTGTTTCTAGAATCTCCAAGCTTGGAGATGTTTTTATAGCTGGCCCATGGCTCTGAATTTGAGGTATGCATCCGGGATGACACCAGACAAACTGTTTGAAGAAAGGTCTAGAATCTGAAGCGCTGGCATTTGGCCGATCTGTGGAAGAAGCTTACCTTTGAAATTGTTAGATCTCATCACAAGAACTTGCAGAATTGAAAAAGCAGCGATCCAATCTGGGATGTTACCTGAGATATTGTTTTCTCGAATGTCAAGTACCAGCAGATTTGAAAGACTTCTTAATGTTGGAGGAAGACGTCCTTGCAGCTTATTCTTTCCTATTCGCAAGTTGCCAAGCTCCTTTGGAATCTCTCCATCCAAATTATTATTTTCCAAGCGCAACACCACAAGAGATGGACAACCACCCAAACCAACGGGGATATTACCTGTTAACAGATTTCTTGACAAGTCCAACACATTTAGATTCTTCATTTTTTTGTAATGATGCTGGAATTTTCCTAACAAATTTGTTATCTGCAAGTAGCAATGCATATAAATAGAACAAATGCTTATCAATATCTGCCACTAAATGTCCACTTAATTCATTCACTGAGAGATCTAACACCAGTAGTCCATTTAAGGTTGGCAGAGGTTGCTTTCTAAATTAATTTTTTTTCTACACACTATTTTCTTAAACAATTATAATTTATATCTATATTCAGACACACAAACATGTTCAACATTAACAAAATCCTCAGAACAAATATTCCAGTTTGAAATTGATTGTTGATCGTAGGGTCTGCTGAATGTGACCCAGGAAAACGTGCAGGTGCTGTCTAACGAAGCTGATGGATTGCCCTACAAGTAACCTCCTTTTTTCTGTTTCCTCCGGAAAAAAATCACCCATTTCGACTTCTCTTTCCTTTTTCAAATTTTGAATGTTACGAGATTTGAGATTGTGGAAGTCAAAAGGCTTGCAGATGGGGTGGATGTAAGCAAGGAAGGCGTAGTTTATTTCACCAATGCCAGCTCCAAATACGGGTTTGCGCATCATGAATTGGACATCATCGAGTATCGCCCTCATGGCCGCCTACTCAAATATGAGCCACAGTTCTCCTCAAACATCTTTATTTCCCCAATGGAATGGCCATTGCCAACTACATAATATCATTTAAATATCTAGGATGGTAAATATCTAGCATTGTAGAAAAATATCTAAAATCCGGCAACCTGCAAAGTTAAGATAGTTGGAATTTTACACTTTCCAGCCAAGGCATCTTCAAAGGTGGATGCCTACCGGCGAATTATATTTTTGTTTTTAAATATTGAAATGTAAGTCTCCAAGATCAATATCAATGTCCAACAAGCTCAACGATAAGAGACATGTTTCCGTGCAACACCGGATAGAACTGCACCCTCTGAATTGAAAATGAATTGATATGCTTGGCCTTAGCTATGAGTTGGTATCCAATCTTTTTTGTTTTGATTTACTTCTATAATATCAAATACAGTCAAGTTTGTACACTCTCATGTACTGCAATTTCAATGAGAATTACATGCAAAATCAAAGATCACATTCTGGAATCACTTTTCCATCTTTTAATTGAAAGATAAATTTCCTGATCCTTTGGACAATAATTGCACAGATTAGGTGTACAGAATAACCTGTCTTCTTAGGTTTAGTGTTAAGGACTAAGGGAAATCTATTCCATTAAATTTGTTGGAGGCATAGTCCCAATCTCATCCCTTTTTAGTGTTGGGGCGCTTACACTCAACAAGAATTGATCCGTGGGGGGCTCTTTATGAGCCAAGCAACTTCACCAATGGACCAACAGCGTGTTAACACTTTCCGTCTTATACTTACCTTATTAGAATAAAATTGGTTTTCTTGGAAAGATTCCTCTTGAAACATCTACATGCTCCTCCACTTTCACATAAGTTATTTTTAAACAACCGGCAAAAACCCAATTTTTTTTGTCTTTGAAGAAGGTCCTAAACCAATCTACCAGTTTTCAACATCAATATAATCATGAAGAAGTTTATCTAAATTGATATGAAATCAGATCATCAAAGGACCAGATTAGATTATGCCTGGCACCCTTGCCAAGCATCAAACTTTTACCCTGCAACATGCAATCAATGCTAAGAACATAATCTGGATCCAAAAGTATTTGTTTGAATTTTTCTCAAGTATTTGTTTGAATTTTTCTTACTTATAGCCACTGCTCCATCATAATAATATTATTTAGCCTGAAAACCATACACAACATTGGGCAACAACGAAAAGGCAATGAAATTCCTACACAATTCTCCTCACCTCAAAAGTACTAATTAGAACCATGTGCTCTTTCAAAAGCACCATCATAAATAAATTCTAGAATGCTACTTAAATCCAATCTAGAATCCTACAAGAACAAGAAAATGCATGGTAAGTAAAATCGATACCATTAAAATACAATACTGCAAGTTTTCAAGCATAAGCAAATGCATTGTGTATACTAACCGAAGCAACCTTATCAAATTCTCTTCTGGCAACCATGCATAATCTGAACATCTTTGTCAAATAAAACAGAGGCCTCAATGGAAATTCTTTTGTTGTTTTGTATTCAGTGTCTGATGAAAAATACAATGACAATGGAAAATAGATATACGCTCAATAGAGGCTTCAGTATGTGTTTTCTTGATCTAGTTTGTGAATTTGCAAAAGTTGATCCAGGACTTTTTTTGCAACAACTGCAGGGGAAAATTTTGATACCATGTCCAACCTGGCTTGAATACCCTTTAACTTGGCCTCTACAGGATTAGAAAAAACGCGCCGTAATAAAAGCCTAAGCTGCTTAGAAGAAGGTTCTGCCCAGAAATGCCCCTTGAAAGGTCCCTCCTTGACTTCACTCATTCCATCTAGAGGCAATGGATAACTGTTAGAATCTGTCATGTATTCTGTTGGGCCTGACCAATTTGTGGCAATGACAGGAAAAGACATAGCCATTGCCTCAACATGTGGCCGGCCCCATCCTTCTCCTCTTGATGGCAGCACAAATGCTGAAGCTGCTTTGTAAAGTCTAGGAAGATCATGCTGAGGTACATGTGCATCACTTACATGAACTGCTGGCCAGCCCTTAGCAGGTTCCTGCAGACTTGAGGGTTTTTATGAAGTCTCTAAGCTTGTCATCAAAGGCTCTGTCACTATGATATAGCTTTGTCAGGATATACAAATCAACATTATCCTCTGCAGAGAATTCCTGCAAGTATGCCGTAAGTAAAACTTCCCAGCCCTTGCGCCATTCCCACTTAAAGATGCTAATAAAAACAAAATCCTCTTTGGCCAAGATCTTGACCTTTTCTGAGAGCTTAGGACCGAACAAGCGTCCATCAGCTGGGAGTGGCAATGGCTTCCACCTCTTAGGATAGTAGAAATCTACATCCACTGACTGAACCATCTTCACAACTTTGGATGGATCAACCCCACTATTTATAAATGTCTGAACATGAAAATCAGTAGGCACCCAAACTGAATTCATTTTGTTGCATCTCCTCACATGCTCAACATTAACCCTGTCTGTTTCAAACATGGTTCGACCAATAACATAGAAAGGCTCATCATACCCATTAGGAGGGCATGGGGTTGTCTCAAACAGAGGTGGATACCATGCACCAGGCTCACTGTGGCATATGACAACAGTCTCATTCAATTGAACATCCCCTCCATATAATTTCATTGCAAGGGCTTTCATATCATCAGGCAAACCAGTCCAAAAAGGTAGGCTTTCTAAATCCCCATGCTGCAATATCCTTAACCTGGGAACACTCTTACTTGCATCAAGTGCTGCCACATATGACCAGGCTTCAGAGCTATACCCACCTCCAGACAGAATTGGGGCCATCCACAGCACCCAATGTGGAAAAACTTGCCCTGAAAGCTTTTCATGATTTTTTGAAAACCCTAAGCTCTTAAAAATAAGATCAAACAAAATCTGCTTTGGTGAAAAGTAAAACCCCCTGATATACAATTTGAGCAAATGAATCCTATATGAATCTTTGAATACAGACCCAAAACCCAAAGCCAGCATAAGAAACACTGCAGCCCCTGCCCATAATTTTAACGATTTTCTCTGTATCCCTTGGTGGTGGGTATGTCCAGATGAGATGTCTTTCACATTTGTATTACTGTTTTCTGAGCTCTGGCATTGTCTACGATCCATGTTTTGTGAAAAAGTGAAAAAATAACGGGACACGAAAATCACAGCTGTTTCACATAAAACCTAGATAAACACCACATTATTATTTTAGTTGCCATAGAAACAGGCAACTATTGAATTGAACTTGAGCTATGCGAATTTCAATGTTTAATCTGAATACATGCCAAAATCCCTACGAAAACTCAATTTAATCTCCAATTAAACCAGATAAAAACTAACAACTGGTCGTACAGTGTGAGAAATGGTTTTAGAAACAATTTGCTACAGTACCTTGTTTACAGGCATGTTTTGTTTAGGACGGATGTGTTGCGGTGAGACTGATACCCTGGTAAACTCTGAAAGAAAAAACTTGATGGCTATGAAAGCCAGTTCGAAACCCATTTTGGTAATAATTAAATCACGAAAGGCCAACAGCTTTACGAAATATATCAAGGCAAGACATGTCTTCATAAAATAATCTTCTACAAAATGACCCTTTAGAGGGATCGGTGAATACGGAATAGTAAACCCAAAGCTTTACCAAAAAAATAATGTCTTTAAAAAATTTACCTTGAGAAGCTTTGTGTGTTAACAAGTACAAATACTTTTACAAAAAGCATGTAGAGCGAGGGGGTTAACATTCTATCTTTCCCCGTGTAGTATCTTGAATCTAGATGACATTTAGCCAATAATCCTTGACATTTATCTCAGCGCATTAATCATTGTGCACTTAAATGACTGGTTCTTATATGCATCTTACTTAATTAGCACTCTTGGCTCCTAGGTCGCACTTGTTACTCATCATTGACTGGTCAAAAACCTACTTTCAGAGTATATAGCATATCTTCAAACATTTGGCCACCATCTCCAACTGAAAAAAAAAAAAAAAAATCATCCTCGTAGAAGGAAGTCGGCCATGCTAGACAAAACTATTTAGATAGATTTGTTCTAAGTCGATGACTTCATCCTTCGAAGTCTTATGGTCACTTTTTCAAATGAGCAAGTTAGCCCAGTTGACCTATTGTCAATTGAGAAGGAAAACATTTCGCAATAGTTACCTATAAAAACACATTTATGTTACCCATTTAAAGGGGCCTCTTATAACACATTTTTAGGACTACCTAGGAGATCACAACAAAGCACCTGATTGCTAAATCACTCTCTCAAGCCCATTAGCTAGCACCAAGTTTGCATACATCCTATATGAATGCCCTGGGTCATTTTAGAAAACTACGTCCTACACCAAATATCATTGGCAAGTGCCAAAGGTCATATTGGTGTATTCATTACCAAAACATGTTGTTATTGCACATCTTCCACATATTCATCAAGTGGTAAACTACTAGGGTTGTCGGAGTGGGCCACAAATGAGGATCGGGACTGGATAGGATTGAATGCACAAAGAAAACCTATGTGTAGTAGTGAAATCTAAAATCTCAAAAAGAAGAAGTTTGTCTTCAATAAAATAAGGAATTGTTCATTGATGTATTGGCTCATTAGCTAAAATGTGCATATGAAGGTACATTGTATAGTGAGGAATTAGGTCACCAAAAAAAGGTAATTAACTCAACTCACAATTAAAAATGACTCAAAGTACATTTCCCCTAATGACCTATTATTAACATAAGCAAGCTAATTAGACCGTGTGTCATAGTAGGAAAAAGTCTACACTAACACCCCCCTTAAGCCTAGTTTAGGTGGGTCCTGGCAATAAGGCTTGATGAGGTACCTATGTACAATACACATCTCTCAGGAAGTGGGGAAAAGGAGAAAACCCAGTGGGAAAAAATCCCCTAAAAAAAAGAGGAAAGAAGAGAAAGTAGGACTAGAAAGCCCCACTAGAAGCTACAACTGCCAGTAGCCACCTTGTATCTTGCAAAGGATCCTCCCATAGTGACTGTGGATCAGAATTGCATGCAATAAAGAGTGGATCACTATAGAAAAGTGAATGAATCCACTAAGTGGTTAATGGATCTCTAACTAAGGTGTGGTTCCTATACAAGGAATTATGCTCATCATGCAAAGTAGAAGAGCCAACTACTCCATGAAGGGATGGTGTGTCCAAAGTCGCAACAAAAAAGGAACGTGGAAGGCCCTGCAACTATGTATTAGATTGCCAATGTTTAATGACTCCTGAATCAAGGTATCCGTTCCCTAAAAATTTTGTGGTAGTCCAGAAGTAGGAGGATCAATAAATAACTCCTTGAAATTTGGAAGATGACATGGAGATGGTGGAGGTGGGTCCCTATCACTATTGTAGTCATCTGCAGTAGAAGAGAAGTTCTAATGATCATAAATGTGCTCAAGATCTGAAATGTCATCAAGTACAGGTGAATCTGATGAAGAATATGAAGGAGAGATAAAGTGAGAGAAGGAATATAATTGATTCTGACAATCGAATACACCAACTGTAATGATAGTGTCATTGTGCAACTCTCTAATATAATGAATTTAGAGTGAACTCAATGTGCATACCTTGACCAAGGTGAGTAATTTGGTATATTTATAGGATATTAGTTGATAGCTAGGGAATACTTAGAACATTATTGAATGTTCCTCCACTCACTTCAACAGACCCTCTCCCAAAAAATAGTGTAGAAGTATTGTCACCCAATCGTATAGTGGAGACGTCACATGGCTCCAAAGAAGTGAACTCCACATGGTCATATGATGTGATGCATTAGAATCACTAACCCATGTAGGAGTTGGTGGTACAACTATAACTAGGGCTTTCCCATTTGTTTTCTTCTTTCTTGACTCTTTCTCTTTCCCTTTTCCATTATCATTTGCCTAGGAGGATTCATGGGTTGATGAAGACGATTTGATAGACTCAAAGGCACATATGTTGTTCTTCTCAAGAGGACTCATGTGGTGGTCAATATGCTTCTTCAAAAATTTACTTTCATCGTGATTACATATGCAATACCCACATTTGATCCTCTCTTTCTTCGACTTAACACTGGAAAAGGAAGTTTCGGAGTTTGATTTTGAGGTGGGATCGTTTTGATCCATCTTGTTCTCGTGATCCTTATTATTTTGTTTCTTCTCTTTGTTTGAACCCTTTTGTTTCTCATGTCTAACAAAATAAAGCATGTGGTTTAGAGGACTTCATTGCACCCATTTGAATAAGCTTGTCTTGCTCTTGAGTCAAGTCAACAACAAAATAATCCAAGGATGACATGGTCCATGTAGCTCCAATGGTGCATTTGGTGGCATAAAAGGTAGAAACGAAGGCAGAATAGTCAAAACCCAATTTGGGAAGGAAAGAAAGAATCAATTGATCACCTATTTTTTATATGACACACAGTTTCAACTACAACCTGAGTGATTTGAATTTAGTGAATAAGTCTTATATTGTGTCACAGTTGTGTGGGCTAAAACTGATGATCTCATTCTCTAACTCATGACCTCTCTTTATGACTTCAAGATCTGTTGTGTGGGCTAAAAATCCTTCAAGATCTGTTGTACTTCAAGATTGAGTCTGCAGACTTATTTAAATAAAATTCTACTTCCTTGGCATCTAAATGGGTACCTTATCTCCCATATACATCTTATGATCTGTTTCCGATCTGATTGTAGCTATTCTCTACATTTTTGTATGTGTTTTGATCATCCAAAATGTATGAAAGAAGGTAGGAATAAGAAGTATGGAATATGGGAACTATTAATGCTTCATACCCAAGTTGTTTTGCCCTCATATAAATCAGGTATTTGTAAAATTCAGACTGATTTACTCTTATAAATATCAGTACTCAGCGTTGAAAATGAAGGACGTATTTATAAGGTCTAAGTTGGATGGATTTTCCTCATAAGCTTAGTCACCATTTCTAAGGAATATTTTATATCTGCATATAACAATTGAGAATTTAACTACCTTCTTGTGGCTTGGTGCTGGAATTGAGAAAATTTCAAAAAGAGTTAAGGTTCCCCAACTTGGGGACATTACAATGGTATCAGAGCTAGTTTTCCTCCCATCCTCTGAGGGAAATCTACAGAAATCAGACATGCATGCAATCAGCAAAAGCTCACATAGTCTATCAAAGAAGAGGGACTCCAAAGAAGACAATGGATGAACGTGGAAGACCACCTTCAGATGACACTCTCAGCTATATGAATGAAGTCATAACCAAAACTCAGAGAGAGTTGCAGCAAATGATGAGGGAGAACCAAAGCGAACTACGTGACACCTTCACTAGTTCCATTCGGGAGTTGGCTATGGTTCTACAAGGAAATATGGTAGCCATCAATCAAGGAGCAACCAACAATGGAGAAGGAAGCTCAATAGGACAAATGAGGACTTCTCCCAAGCCTACTCAACAAATTTTTAGAGCTAAGTTTCTCCAAAGAGAGGAACCAATTGAAGAAGTGGCACAAAATGATGTTCATGATGTAGAGGCATATGGTGATGAGTACATGTAGCTAAGCCTTCGAGTCAGAGATATGCTACCTTTTAGAGACTTCTACTAGTTGAAGAATAACAAGGGTACAAGAAGAAGCAGAAGATCCCATCAAGAGACACCTCGGAGAGACATTCAACAAAGATTGGGTAAGGTAATGCTCCCTTCATTTGATGGTACAGATAAGTGCTCTGCTAGATCATGGTTACAAAAATTAGATACCCATCTTTCTCTAAATCCCATGTATGAAGATGAAGCACTTAAGTTTGCAACACTACATTTGGATGGTGTGGCACATGAGTGGTGGTATCATGGCATCATTACTCAAGGTCATGGCTCTATTACATCACTTGAAGAATTTAGTAGATGCTTGATCGAGAGGTTTGATCGGATGGATCCAAATTTGTACTTCAAGGAGCTTGCCCAACTCAAACAAGATGGCACCGTAGATAAGTATATTTCTTATTTCCAAAGAATTTCAGTTATGGTTCCTGACATTAGTGAAAAGAGACTTGTTTTTTTGTTTATTGAAGGGTTAAGAGAGCCATTAAAGGGTCTTGTCAAAGCCTTTAATCATCCCTCTCTTCAAGGAGCTATTAAGAAGGCACTTGACTTGGAGAGCTCTATGCCAAAAGGGAAAAATCTGTAGTAGCGAACAACACCATTACAGCAGCAAAAGAACATATGTGAGCAACCTATAGCACCCCAAAATGATAGGCAAGGTGCAACAGTTGGTCGGCAGCCCATTAGAGCACTAGAATGGGAGAAAAACAAGGTTGTAATCGATGAAAGAAGGGAGCTAAGGAGGAAGAGGTTGTGCTATGATTGCAAGGAACCATGGACACCCAATCATCGTTGCAAAGGTAAGGGCTCCATTCATTATATTGAAATTATTGATGAAGAAGATGATGATGATGATGCTAATCCAAAAGGTAAAGTAAATGATGATGAAAAGATTGCTACCTTAGCAACACTAACCGTTTTGCCTAGTTTTTATGCATTCCATGTAAGGGGTGATCTTCTTGGGCAAAGGATCACAATTTTTATTGATGGAGGAGCAACACATAACTTCATTGATGGGAGTTTGGTTGTTAGATTGGGTCTACAAACAGAAGAATTCCAAGGATTTGATGTGATTATGGCAGATGGGCATACAATCACATGCACCAAGAGGATTCCAAAACTTCAATTCACCATGGGAGGCCATGAGGTTAGTGATGAGTTTTATATTGTTGACATTAGGGGATTAGAATTAGTTTTTGGTGTTCAATGGCTCCAATCCTTGGGTGATTTTCATCAAATTATCAAACCATGGAGCTAAAGTTCAAGGTGCAAGACAAGGACATTGTTTTGCAAGGTATGAGGAAGGGAGTTCCTCCTATGATGATAGCCCATAGCATGATTGGAAAGTTCAATGAGGAGCTGATTTCACATGAAGAGGCTGAAATTGAAAGAGAAATAACAAGGCAACAACTGGACTTTGACAAAAATCAGTTCTTTTTGGACCATGGAAACATCCTAAGGTATGATTTAATACCCTATATGTAGCATATTCATATTCCTTTTACCAAAGATGTTGATTTAGATGAGGAAATTTGTAATTGGTCCTATGAACTACCTTGGAAACCCCCATGTGTGTATGAGCAAATTTTCAAAGGCAATTGGTGGCAATATTTGTCTCATCTTATAGTTACAGGGGCTAGACTTTTGAAACACTTAAGCATATTCTGTCTATTGTGCAAGGCACTTAGACAAAGAAGTACAAAATTGCTTGTGGGCAAGCAATTTGGGGAAGGGAGGACTGAAATGTCCCTCTTTCTCGAATAAAGGCATCGAAGACCTTTGGCCCTTTCTGTCTACCCAACGGCCAAAGGGTGTGTGCAAGGGTGACTTAAGTCATAATAATTTTTTTATAAGTGCCTAAAAGAAAAATATTAAAGCACTTATACTTATTTTATTTGACTTAATAAAGAAATGCACCTATAAACAATTGTTGTAATCTCTAGGTGAGTGCATAGGGTCTAATGTTATATTTGTATCCTCCCTAGGAGGATTGGCGAGTTGTCTAGGAAAGACTATATTAGCTACCTAGAAGGAAAATAGACCCAAAACCATTTTGTATTTTCCCTAGGCAAAAATGCGACTAGGCCTAATGGGGAAAATTTGCATAGAGAAATGTATTGCAAGCTGATTGGAGGTTAAAAAGGCTTTCTTTGGGTCACTTTTCCTATTTAAAGGAGAGGTTGACTTAGAAGAGGCATTCTATGCCATTTTATATTTTGAAAATAGCTTTTAAGCTGAAGCTCTTGTGGTTGTAACTTCTGAGGACGAAAACCCTCAAGAAGCTTAGTGTAAAGAGAACGAAAACTCTCTTTTGCACCCCTATGTGGTAGTGGAAATTCAGGGACAATCAGGTTATTGAACTATTAATTTTGGTAATGCTAGAAGGACCTATTGTGGGATAGATTTAGGCACATTTGGAGAGCATAATATTTAGATTTGTGTATCTGCTATTCTGAGTTGTTCTTCAAAACATATCTCTACTTTTCTGGAGCTGTTCGTGAAGTCCTAAACTTCTCCAGGATCTGTTGTACTTCAAGATTGAGTCTACAGACTTATTTAAATAAAATTCTACTTCCTTGGCGTCTAAATGGGTACCTTATCTCCCATATATATCTTATGATTTGTTTCCGATCTGATTATAGCTATTATCTACATTTTTGTATGTGTTTTGATCATCCAAAATGTATGAAAGAAGGTAGGAATAAGAAGTATGGAATATGGGAACTGTTAATGCTTCATACCCAAGTCGTTTTGCCCTCATATAAATAAGGGATTTGTAAAATTTAGACTGATTTACTCTTATAAATATTAGTACTCAGTGTTGAAAATGAAGGACGTATTTATAAGGTCTAAGTTGGTTGGATTTTCCTCATAAGCTTAGTCACCATTTCTAAGGGATATTTTCTATCTGCATATAACAGTTGAGAATTTAACTACCTTCTTGTGGCTTGGTGCTGGAATTGAGCAAATTTCAAAAAGATTTAAGGTTCCCCAACTTGGGGACATTACATACTCCATATATACATACATATAATACATATATAAGGTTCCCCAACTTGGGGACATTATATATATGTATGTATACATGTATATATATGTCTGTGTGTGTATACACACATATATACATACATACATACATACATGTAAAGTAAATAACCCCCTTACACCTTCTTGCACTTATTTATTTTTCTGAGTGTAATTGTATGCCAAAGGCTCATGATTTTCTAAATATTTAGATGGGACATTATATGGTATCAGATTAGGTGCTAGGGAATGAGGATCCTTGATGGTTACAAGTATTTGTGTAATAGAAGAAAGAGGATTTGTTATGGGGTATCATATGGGATGAGTAGGAGGTGTAATTAAGTCTAGATTGGATTATGTAGTCCGTTTAAATGGGTTTATTGTAAGATCCATGATATAAAAGTCATACATACATGGTGTGATGTGTTGAGGAGAAAATTATAATGGAAGTATAGTTATAGGCTCGTATTTCAAAGTGAGACTTATATTGATGTTATTGTTACCTAAATACATATAATATTCATACAACATCTTGTCATGATCAAGGAGGATAAGTTTTTTTAACTTTAGAGTGAACTCATCTTGCTTAGTTAAAAGTTCTTATATTAGTGTTGCATAATTTTTGGTCATTATAATAGTGTTTAAGATCCAAAAGAAAATTAGGGTCAGAAGAATCACCAAAAAGAGAGGTATGGAATCAATCAAAATTTGAAGAAATATGAAACCCTATGGGTGAGGTATGAAGCCTTCCTATAATTTAAAATTAGTGGTTCACCATAATGTAATATCAAAATGAGGGTTAATATAATTTATGATTAATTGCTGTGTAAATATGAGCTATAACCAAACATAAAGAAAATACAATGAATCACAGGTTATAGATACATGCATTGCAATTATAATGATCTCGTACAATCTATTGAAAGATAGATAAAGGAAGCAGGGGTTAGGGTTGGAAGAGATTGCATTGATTTATTGACTAAGCAAAAGTGACAATGATCTATAAATGTGTAAAAAGCTTGTCTTGAGTGGTGTTGAAATGACCTAAAGTATGAATCTCTAGGGAGGAAGAAGTCACCTTTCGAGATAAATTCACCATGTATTTTTCTTCTATGGATGAATTTGTCTTGTGTAGGGTTTGACTAAATCTCATCTATAACACTGTGATCTTCTATATCTCTAAATTCCCTTTGTGTGTTTGCAATTTCACGATCCCAATTGTGCAATAGACTAGGGCTTATCCTTCTTTAAACCTTAGCTATTCTCTTTGAAGACATAAGTAGGGGTTTGTTTGGATGGCTTGAGTTGCCCTTGTAATGCCTACATAACAATACTTTGAAGAGGAATCAATCCCTTCTTAATGTAGGATTTTTTCCGCTACAAGGTTTTACGTACACGGTCTAATTAGCTTGCATAGGTTAATAATAGGTCATTAGGGGAAATGTACTTTAAGTCATTTTATAATTGTGAGTTGAGTTAATTACCTTTTTTGGGTAACCTAATTCCTCATCATATAATGTACCTTCCTATGCATATTTTGACTAATGAGCTAATATATAAATGAATAATTTTTTGTTTTGTTGAAGACAAGCTTCTTCTTTTTGAGCTTTTTGGATTTCACTACTACACATAGGGTTTTCTTTGTGCATTTGATCTTATCTAGACCCGATCCTTATTTATGGTGCATTCTGACATGGTATTAGAGCTTTTCTAGTAGCCAAATGCCATAACTTCTGTTGTGAGATCTATCATTCTAGCTCATTTGGTGTTTATTTTTCATTGATTTTGGTGTTAAAGGGGTTGGTGGGGTTTATAGATAATCCATTCAAATATATTCCTCTAGAGTCTCTAAATGAAAAATGGATAGTTCCATTGAATTCAGAAGGTCTCTAAGCCATAGACTTGGTTGTAATCATGACCTAGTTCTATGAGAGGTGATTTCGACCATTTTTAGAGGGTTGAAGGCTATTTTTTCAATTTTTGTAAAACTTGTATCATCTGGTGTTTGAAGAGAAAAACCATTTCTGGGTTTTTCAAAATATTTTTGGGTATTTGTTGTTTTGTGTGGAAGAAATATGGATTTTTCAAGATCTGGGGTTTTCCTTGCAGATTTCTTGCCATATGTGCACCTGTTATACTGATCCTAAAACACAAGTTATAATTTTTAAACTTGAATCATTCACAAGGATCTAGGAACTCATCATCAATTTTACAGACTTTAATCACCCCAAAACTAATTAATTCCTTTAAAAACATGCACCTCAATTTGATTTTCAATCATATCACTAAAATGTGCACACCTCATTCCGTTGTGAATTATGGTTACCTAAGTCCATTTTCCCATTTTAAAGATGATTCCTTAATCAAGTTGATAAAAATTCTTTAATGAACTTATTTGATCAAAAGCTTCATCAAAACAAAAATAAAAACATCCACAAAAATGAAATTGATAATGGAGTTCACCCAAATGGGCTATGTTTCTAGATTCTTGAAAAGAGAATTGATCTATTTAACGTCTAATGAAGTACAATAACCCTTCAATAATGAAAAATAGATCACAAAACTTGCAAATGGGCTGATACCAGACTTCATGGAACTCTGCAATCTATCAAAAAACTTTCTGAAGTCAATCCAAAGTCTCTACAGTATCTTTGTAATGTAATCTCCGTGCAATTGTGTCAGAAAAGCACCTACAGATGGAGATTTCCAAGCATTACATTAAAACAGACTATATGGCTAGATTCCTCTTGGAAAAATGAACATTTTTCATTTTAACACTACGGCCTCATTTTGCCCCTAAGAGCTCCAAAACAGAGGATTTCCAAACTGCCATCTTAAGACCTATGACTATGCTCAGGCCAGAAGGTCTTCTTTTATTTCTCTTAAGATACAAGATTCCTTTGGAACGACCTATGCTTCCTAAAGAGTCCTTCCACTGTGATCCATACTTCATTAGGAGTAGTTGCAAATTCAATATGAAAGAGCAAGTCAAGTGACACAAACAGGCATAATAGGTCGTAGGCTTCGTCACTTATGTTGTACCACTTCAACTTTTATGCATCTAATGTCAGTTCTATTTTTGTACCCATAGTTTTTCTAACTCATGACCTTTCTTTACTCCTCAAGGGAATCTAGATCTTGGATTTCCCATTGTGATAGTTAAACGGTGTAAGAAGTTAAACTTGAGACAAATCCATTGTAATAAGTGGGTATGTGTTAAACTGCATGTGCTTGAAAGATTAAGTTGTGCAACCCCCCTGAAACTATATAGGTTCAATTTTACAAGGCAAAAAAATATCTCTAATGCATAAAGCTTGACAAAACTCACACATTCAAAATAAATGACACCTCAAAAGGAGATGTTGGCTGAAAGTTATGGAAATATGAAGTTTTTTGCTTGTAAAAAATATCTCGACTTTGCATAAATTTTTGGTGTGCCAAAATTTGGCCCAACTTTAGGAGGAAAAGTTAATCCCCCTTGGGTAAGGCATGACAAAGGGCTTAATTTCCATGTGACAAGGGGCCCATAAATAGTACAGATCCCTCCATGTTTAAATTTAACGTGCACACATAGGTTGTCAATTTTTTTCCCTTGCTCAACACCTTAGAAAACCCAACCAACATTACGTTGAGGTTTTGAGCTTGTCAAACAAGTCATAGAACCTCGGGTATAAATTTGATGTCTACACTTTCATCTTCCAAGTTTTTAGACTTGTTTTGTGCCTTGTAAAACCTAAAAATTTATTTTCAAGGTTCTTAACTTGTTCAACACAATCAAAATCCTGAAATGCTCTTGGTCAGGATTTTGGTCTTGCTTTGCACGTCTAAAAAACCAAAATAGACTATGTCATGGTTTTGAGCTTGCTTGACAACTACGAAATATTGAATTGTATTAAGCGTTCACTGGGGGTCAGGGGTTTGACTACAAGTTGCATGTGGTGTTAACATGTAATAGAAGCTCGAAAACCTGAAATACATTGGGCGTTGATTGGGGTTCAGGGTTTGACTACAAGTTATTAGTTATATCGCCTTGTACAAAAATCCTGAAAACCCAAAATACATTGGGAGTTTATTGGTGGTTGAGGGTTTGACTACAAGGTACAAGTTGTGTCGTCATGTACTGAGATCCCAAAAACCTAAACTTGTCAACGTGTACCAAAAGCCTGAAACCTCAAATTTTTCAACATGCACCAAAAACCTAAAAGTTAGAAATATACCAATTTCCTTTATATTTTGGTGTTTGGGGTTTGGGAAGCATCCAACATGGAAATGTGATGTGATGTCTCGATGTTCCAATTCCCCAAAATCCCAAAGTGCACTATGGAGGCATGTGTCAGGGTTTTTAACTTGATGAATGGTGTGAAAATTCCAAAATGCACTAAGTCATGTTTTCCCTTGCTCATTAACTTATAAAGCCTGAAAAATGTTGTGTCAGGGTTTTCACCTTGTTGATCAACCTACAAATGTCAAATTGCACAAAGTTGGGTTTAATGAATGTATATGATCCAAAGGAAATTTTGGGAAATTCGAGAGTTCCCTAAATCTCCCTAAACCATGACCAAGTGGTATAATGTTTTGAGAGATTTCCGTCGACAGGTGGAACTCAGAAAATGGAGCTCATACGCGAAAGATATGGTCAGTCAAAGTTTGGCGTAAAATGGGGTCAAATTGGTCAACAGTCCAATCTGGACATGACACATGGCATATTGGCAAAAGGTGGAAAAGGTTGAAATTTCATGTTTGATCACCTCAAGTCTTTGACAAACAAAAAAATGGCAGGTCCCTGTATTTGTTGGCCAAGGACCCTCAGTCAGGTTCAGCACACTTTTTAGTAGGAGGAGTGCCTTTTCCGCCTATTTCATATTGTCATTATCGAATTTTTGATTATATTCCATATATCTCTCTAACATTCCCAATGTGGGACTATGTTTGTTTTGGAGAGTTGATTATGCATTTCAAGGTTTGAATTAATCTCGGGTGAGCTATTTTGATAGCTCGGTGGGGTGATCAACTCCCCACCGAGTTGAGTTGATCACATTTCTTATCCACAATGTCTAGATGGGACTCATCCCCTATTACCTTGGTGAGCACGGGAGCTTGGTAATGACTCGACACAAATTGTGGGCGTTCAAACAATGCACGATTTCCACATTGGATGGCTCAGCCCCATGGCCTTTCAACATTGCATAGCCACCTCGGTCTATGGCTCGACCAACATCCATGCAAAACGACCAACAAACACAACTTGACAGCATTGTGAGGCCCGACAAAAGGGGTGATACATGGCCCAAGCCATGATTACATTGGTTGGATAGCCTTTTAAAAAGGCTCCCCACTCAGTCAATCCACGCATGTGGGACATTTAAATAACGCTTCTTCAGGAAAATGGACTTAGGTATCCATAATCCACAACGGAATGAGGTATGCACATTTTAGTGTTATGATTGAAAATCAAACTGAGGTGCATGTTTTTAAAGGAATTAATCAGATTTGGTGTAATTGAAGTCTGTAAAATTGATGATGAGTTCCTAGATCCTTGTGAATGGTTCAAGTTTAAAAATTATAACTTGCATTTTCGGATCATGTTTGGTATCAGAGCAGGCCTCTAAGACCACCAACTCATGTTTGGTATCAGAGCTGGTTTCATGATTGCTTCAATTACATTTGTATACCAGTATGTAATTTACTAATCCCATAAGTGCAAACTATTTGGCTTGATCTTCTTACTCGGCAATTTTTCAGTATTTTGGAAGATAGTTGGTTTACAGGTAATCATGGGGAAAGCATTGAAAAGGGAATTACTAGAAGAGCTCAAGAGCATCAATAGGAAAATCTAGGAGGAAAATGCATTCCTACGATGCAAGTTCTAGTCCCTCGAAGAGCAAGTTGATCAGTTGAAAAAGGAGCTAGCATTGAAGGTTGAGCTCTTGATTAGTTTGCAGTGTGGTGACCAAAAGAAGGAAAATCCTTCTACTTAAGATGCAGAGACCATGACGGAGTGCACTGTAAGTTACCCACCACACAAATCTTATTCTTCTTCCCAATCAGCTTCGGATTTAGGTAATGATGTCTTTGGTTTGTTTGAAAAGCATACTAGAGGCATTGGACCCAAATTGTTATATAAGATGGGTTTTGATGGAAGAGGTCTTGGCAAAGATAACCAAGGCATTATTAACCCAATACAGGTTGAGGATTGTCCTCGTTTTACAAGTTTGGGTTTTCCTAGTGTGGGAATGGAAATTGGAGAATGCTCACACCAATGGAAGACAAGCTTCCAAAGGCAAAGTGTATACCCCACTAGTCTTGTAGGAAGATTATGAGTAGGAAATTGGTGCTTTGTCGTCACAGTATGGAGTTGGAAAGAAAAGTCAGTGTAGAGGTATTGAGATTCCACCTCCACTTTCTTACCATAAACACCATGAAAATTGTAAAACTTCTGAGCCACTCTTTCAGTTAAAGAAGTATGGCTATAATTTTTAGAAAATGTGGAATGCTTTTCCCTATACTTTTTTGTGGATTACATAACCATTTTGTTGCCAGTTGCTAGAAGAGAAGGAAATCGATAAAGAAGTTGATGCCTTTCATTAAGAATGAGGCAAATGGAGAAGACCAATCTCATCGTTCAGAAGGAAGAAATGGCAGCGGTGTTTCCTCATCTCAGAAGAAGGACAAGAGGACATTTTGCACTCATTGTCATATGAGTGGACATCGGGTGGACAATTGTTGGAAACTTCATCCATCTCACCATCAGAAGAATGGTAAAGTTAAGATGGAATACATGTTTGTTACAAAGGCAAGGGAAGTTCCTAATCCACCATCAGTTGACAATTCAACCCAGGATCAGGTAATACCTGAAAGTGAACATCCTTTAAAATGGGTTAGTCAATAATTTTTCAATTATATATTGCATAACTCTAATTGTGAATAATATGTAATATTTGTTTGGAGTTCAGATTTTGTGAGAAAAGCTGAGAGACATGTTTACCATGCTCAGTGTATGTTCTTACTCAGGAAAATTAGATTAATACTCTAATCATATCTCCTAATTAGATTTTTATTTCCTGCTATAGCTTGGATAAAAGATTTAATTCATATTTATAAGCTTGGATATTTTTCAACCATTTGTGCAGACAGTTGAGCTCACTGGTGTCAGCTCGGATAGTCATTCTAAGTAGAGTCATTGTGACTGTGCAACATAGTGGTAGTTGATCATCGTTGGCATCTAACATCATGTCAGATAGTCACTCTGCGTAGAGGCATCGTGGTCATACAACAGAGTGGTACATGATTGTCATCGTCAACAGGAAGCTCCGCACTATGTAGAGGCAATAGCCATGCAACAAAGTTGAAGTCACCATTGTTGAGCTCGTGGGAGATCAACTCGGATTGTTATTCTATGTAGAGGTTGAGGTCGTGCAGTAGAATGGTAGTTGATCATCATGGACGTGACATCTTTCGAAGTGTAAGACTCATAGAGGGCAGATGTGGTGATGTCTAAGTATTGCTGAAGTGTAAGACCTCTTGAAGGGCAGATGTAGCAGTACATGTTTTTGGGTGTTGTCGAAGTGTAAGACCCCTAGAGGGAAGATGTGGAAATATCTACTTCCATGCAAATTATATGTTGCCGAAGTGTAAGACCCCCAAAGGGTAGATGTAGCAGTATATTTTTCCTATGTTGCCGAAGAGTAAGACCTTAGCAGGAAAATGTGGTAGTACACGTGTCAGGAATTGTTGAAGTGTAAGACCCTTAATAGGAAGATGTGGCAATCAAGACAAAGGAAGAAGTATGGTGGGACCATAACCCATAGAGCCAGGATTGGGACCAAGTTGTCAAAGTGAGAAGAATGCAGTACAACCGACCAAAGATTCCATTATAATAGTACTTCCAATGTGACAACAGAGTATTCAGATTCAAGATATGGTGGCAAAAGTTCCAGTAAGCTTTTGGTGGAACAAAAGCCTTTCCCATTGGGGAGGTGTGATCCGAAGGACATTTTGGGACATTCGAGAGTTCCCTAAATCTCCCTAAACCATGACCAAGTGGTAGAGTGTTTCAAGAGATTTCCATCAACAGGTGGAACTCAGAAAATAGAGCTCATATGCAAAAGATATGGTCAGTCAAAGTTTGACGTAAAATGAGGTCACACTAGTCAATAATCCAACTTGGACGTGACACATGACATATTGGCAAAAGGTGGAAAAGGTTAAAATTTTGTGTTTAATCACCTCCAGTCTTCGACGAATGAAAAAATTGGTGGGTCCTGCTATTTGCTGGCCGAGGACCCTCAGCCATGTTTGGCATACTCTTTTGTAGAGGGGTGCCTTTGTCGCCTATTTCATATTACCATTATCAAATTTTTTATTATATGCCATATATCTCTCTAACATTCCCAATGTGGGACTATGTTTGTTTTGGAGAGTTGATTGTGCATTGCAGGGTTTGAATTAAGCTCGAGCGTGCTATTTTTATAGCTTAGTGGGGTGATTAACTCCCCACCAAGTTGAGTTGATCATGTTTCTTATCCACAATGTTCGGATGGGACTCGTCCCCTATTACCTTGGCGAGTATGGAAGCTCGGTAATGACTCATCCCAAACCGTGGGCATTTAAACAATGCATGATTTCCACATTGGACGGCTTGGCCCCGTGGCCTTTCAACATTGCACAACCACCTCGGTCTATGGCTCGACTGACATCCATGCACAACGACCAACAAACACAGCTCGACAACATTGTGAGGCCCAACAAAAGGAGCAATATGTGGCCCAAGCCATGATTACATTGGTCGGCTAGCGTTTTAAGAAGGATCCTCCACTCCGTCAACCCACACATGTGGGACATTTAAATAATACGTCCACCGAACCCGAGTCCCAAGGTGGAGATATGGACGATGTTTCAAACAAAGAAATTGATCCCCCTGCAAGTGTATGGAGATCCACATGGATGGTGGCAGCGAATGAGGGAAAGCTATGTATTAGTTGCATAGTAAAATACAAAGCATGGAGGTCGAATGCAAAACATTAGAAAATGTGAAGTAGGTGTTAGAAAATGTGAAGCAGGTGGGTAATAGCCTTAGTCTTATTAAAAAAATAAGATCCATGAAGATTGTGGATAAAGTGGAAGATTCGGTGGTGGGATTCAAACCCCCACCGACTTTGTAAAAACATTAATACCTCGCCAACGCACCAAGGAGCTCCATGAATTTATAAAAGAGGCTAGAAGGACTCTTTAGGAAGCATAAAAGTAGAATTTTATTTAAATAAGTATGCAGACTCAATCTTGAAGTACAACAAATCTTGAAGGAGTTTTGGACTTCACGAACAACTCCAGAAAAGTAGAGATATGTTTGGAAGAACAACTCAGAACAACAGATACACAAATTTGAATATTATGCGCTCCAAATGTGCCAAAATCTATCCCATAATAGGTCGTTCCATCATTACCAAAATTAATAGTTCAATAACCTGATTGTCCCTGAATTTCCACTACCACATAGGGGTGTAAAAGAGAGTTTTCATTCTCTTTACACTAAGCTTCTTGAGGGTTTTCGTCCTCAGAAGTTACAACCACAAGAGCTTCAGCTTACAAGCTATTTTCAAAATATAAAATGGCACAGAATGCCTCTTCTAAGTCGACCTCTCCTTTAAATAGGCAAAGTGACCCAAAGGAAGCCTTTTTAACCTCCAAGCAACTTGCAATACATTTCTCTATGCAAATTTTCCCCATTAGGCCTAGTCGCATTTTTGCCTATGGAAAATACAAAATGGTTTTTGGGTCTATTTTTCTTCTAGGCAGCTAATATAGTCTTTCCTAGACAACTCGCCAATCCTCCTAGGGAGGATACAAATATAACATTAGACCCTATGCACCCACCTAGAGATTACAACAATTGTTTATAGGTGCATTTCTTTATTAAGTCAAATAAAATAATTATAAGTGCTTTAATATTTTTCTTTTAAACACTTATAAAAAATTTATTGTGACTTAAGTCACCCTTACACACACCCTTTGGCCGTCGGGTAGACAGAAAGGGCCAAAGGTCTTCGATGCCTTTATTCGAGAAAGAGGGACATTTCAATATTGTATACACACACACACACACATACATATTAGGCTAACATGAAGTATATTTAGATTAATTAATTAAATATCAATGTGCAGATTAAAATATACTTATATTACCAATTTGCAAGATATACTGATAAGAGTATGTGCTAAATAAGAGAAAAAATGAGAGGAAAGATGCACTTAGTTGATTGGATGCTTTGGGAAGTTGGTATGGTAGTATTAGATGGATGAAACCATTTGAAATTATCTTCAAATACCTCATTTCTAGATCTAGAAGTGTAAAATGCACTAAGATGAAACTGTTAGATATGCATGAAATCATTTGGTGCTTCCATACCTATTTGGAAATTTTATACGATGAGATATTTACATTATGTAACTTTCTATGTCCATGCGAGCCTATGGAATATGCCTTTCTATGAAACCCTAGTTGTCACATGTGTGAAAGCCTCTGTATGACCTTAAATGGATTTAAAACCTAACCACAAGTGGGAGAATGTACAAAAAGGTTAGTGATTGGGTTAAAGTGCAATCCACACACCACCTATATTGACACCACTATGAAGAGGCCTCAAACCACACGTAGTTCTCCACCTAGAGATGTGATATCTATATGGATGTAACTATCTTTGGCAATATACACTTGATAATGCTTTGTAATGGCTTGGCATCCTTGTGATTGACTTGACTTGGAAGCTTGTAACTTGGGAAGCTAGGCTCTTGAACCTGGTGGAGAGTGCTTCAAACCTATGTAGGGGTTGCTCCTAATGCGTATTTCTACTTTAGGGTAATTTAGGAGAACTTGGAGTGATTTTGGAATGATCTTTTTAAGTAGTGCTCTTGAAAGGGCTAGGTGGGTAAATGAGTGCATTCAAATTTCTTATATAGGCCTATGTAGGTATAATTTTATATTAATAAGGCTGACCCATGAGGAAATTATCGACCCATAAAAAGATATCAAATCTAGAAAATGACAACTGCGTGGATTGTGATAAAATTTTTAGTTTCATACTAAACCATTGGATGATTTGGCCTTTGTTTCGAGGTTCCTTACAAGTAGGAAGCGAGGTGCTAGAAAAAATTTGGGAATGATAGTCGGAGGTGATAACATGTTGTGGACTGATGCAAGCAATTATATGAGTGAGTGAGAATTGTAAATGAGGATACCAAGTCATGCAATAGGGTTAAGAATATGTAGTTTAACTCGGAATGTGCGCACAAGTCATAATTTAAGGGTTAAGCTACTATTGACATTATAAAGCAATAAATTACCAAATTTAGGTGTCTACAACATGTGAAATGTTTGACAAAATGGATGAAATAAATGTGGTATCATAAACTACAATGATTTCACAATGTTTACAAAATGGGTTTGTTGAACAGGCCTTGAAAACTTTCAAGTAAATGCAATTGATAGGTGTAAAACCATACTCCACAACCATTTCTAGAATCCTCCCATCCTGTCTCAAAATGAGAGCTTTAGAGTAGGACATGAACATCCATTAAAGCATAGTACAAAGATGACTTTTTCCATATGCATTTGCAAGTTCCTTAGAAGACATGCATGCAAAACATGTGTAAGCATATGTAACATATGCGAACTATTCAATAAAATGCCTCAATAAGATATGGTCTCATGGATTTCCATGATTGCAGGATTTACACCAAATGGGTTTTGCAAGGTTGTTATCAAATTTTTTTATGTAATGAAGCACTTCGGAATGTCGACGCACCAATTAAATATATAGTGGTTGTGTGGGTGTGTTTTCTTCTTTCATGTAAAGCACATGATAATATGGGGTTATAATTATTTATAATAACTCTTCTTTTTAATCTAAATCACCAAAATATTTCAATGTATGTTCTTTTTTCAAGCATCCATGCAGAAGTGTGCAGGTGGTGTGAGGTTTAAATGGTAAGGAGATTGGTGAAAGATAGAAGAATTAAAAAGATACATCAATGCAGTTGGATTGAAAGCCATAAAATTATACATGTTTTTGTATAGGAGACAAATCACACCCACAAACACATGAGATCTATGCAAGGGCAGGGAATTTCTCTTAAGAGATGAAGGAAACAAGATGTTTTCTAGATACAAAACATGTCCTAGGTGACGCGAAAAAGGAGGAAAATGAATAATTCTTCTACCACCATAGTGAGAAGTTAACAATTGTGTATGGGTTGTTAAACATTCCCTCGGGACAACTATTGGAGTCATCAAAAACCTTCGAGTATGTGTGTGTGTGATTTATGGCTAAGGTAGTCTTAATGTGTGGCCTTGTAATTGAGAAAATGTTCTTGATGTCTTAAACAAGAGAAATCCATTCAAATTCACACAAGTAACTATATACAAAAATCTTTAAATTAAATGTTATATTTAAGTAGCTAACTTCTATTATGGTATGACTGAAACTTGAAAATTATTTTTCGTTAGATACCAATAATGGTTTTTCTAGAATGAATCTAAATTAGGATGCTTCGTTGTAACTTTCAAATGATAAGAAAACAATGTGCGCATTCACAAGATGGAATGTAGGGATCATATACTTCCTGCCAACTTACAAAAATTGCATAAACATAGACCACAATTTTAATGTAAGTTCAATTTAAAATAGTTAATGGCTTTCATGTGTAGCATGATTAGGGATAGAGACATGATCTCTACGAATGGAGAGGCTTGAGAGAGAATGATTTGATAACCTCACGTTTAAGTTGGTGATTAGGCTTATATTTATTATAAGAATTCTATTGTATGTTATTCTACAAGTTATCGTATATAGTCCCCACTTTGAAGGAGAACAAAAAAGGGAAATAATTTTACAAACTAAGAGAACTTGAAAGAGCACATCTCTTGATATAGGATTGAGAGAAAATTTAAATTTTCATTCTTTTATGAGTGTTCAATTTATATCTTATAAAGAGATAGTTCTAAACTATAATATATTTTTCCTTCTCTCTGTGTTAGACAAAATCCTCTTTTATTTAATTATTTTTTTAAATGTTATTTTCACATACAATAGTTCAACACCCAACTTTAAAAATGAAAATATAAATAACATGACTATTTAATCAACAATAAATTGAAAGGTATTTAAAAACAACTTGAAAACTATTTGACAAATATTTTTTTGGTCCATGTTTGTATTAAATGGTTCTATCTAATTATTTCTCGTCTGCATATGTTTTAATTAGTTAGCATACTCCACCTTTTAATACCATTTTCAAGGCAATTCATAAATTACAACTACATGTTATTCCATAAAAAATCAAAATAAATTTAATCATTGACATATTCCGAAAAATTAAAAATTGACATCCCTTCATGTACAATTGCTAGTCGTACACCTTCATCTGACTTTGTCGGAAGGAGACACTAAATTAAAAATTAGGGAAAAAAACTAGGTAAGACTTTTTCAATGGCAAATAAATCAATGACAAATATCTTTAAACCTTAGCTTTACGTAACTGTTTCTCGCGGTGCTTCTTCACAAAAGTTTTTTTTTCAATTAAAAAAATAAAAATTCGGGTCTCTCCACATCAAGTACGTATTCCAAATAGCCTAACCATGGTGTCTCCACAAGTGCGTCATAGGTTTATATAGAATGAGCGTAAGTATTGACCCTAGATTTATAGTACCTACAGCATACATATTAGGTAAATTTTTTTTCCCTGAAGTATAATATCGTTTTATTGAAATATTTTTTGTGGCGAAAACATATGTTTTGACTCTTTGGATTCGTGGGTTGCAAGTCACCTAACATATTACTTGAGAGCAATAAATTTTAAATTTTTTTTTTATTAAAATCTTGATTTTATAGTTGAAAGCACGTGTAAACGAGGTGCTCTACCACGCTGAGCTATAGCCCTTCATAGTCTTGAAAATATAGTAACAAAACAGTTCATTTTTGTTAAGATGGATATTATACTATTTAGTTAGGGGCATATTGTTTAATACGTTGAATTCTACCTAGAATCATTTCTAGGTACGACTCTATCTATGATTATAAATAACCCATTTAACTTAGTAGTAAGAGTATCACTTTCATATGGCGAGAGTAATTGGTTCAAATCCAATAGTAAAAAAACTTATTAGATGCCATTGATAACTCAATGGCATCTAAAAAGTTTTTCTACATTCTAATGTTAAATAATGAATCTATTTCCAGATCATTATCAAAGTTGAACTTTACAAAGAAAAGAGATTACTAAGTTAAAAGTGGTAACTTAACTCTCAGTTATTATTGACTGATCAACTCAATTATACGTGATGTTTAGGCACAATGCCTGTGAACAAGATGATGAGCTGCACTTCGAGTTAGTTGTGCTCCACACTGTTTTAATTGTTACCAAGACAAGTGTGCAAACCTAAAAAATGCTCAGACACCAAACACATCTTAACACCTATTAGGTGCTTCTATAGAAAGCATCAATCAAGAAGCAAATGTGAGAATGAAAAAAAGTTTTATGCTTTGGCATTAGAACCTTGAGCTCCAACCATATTTGTGTAGATCCCTAACCACAAAGAGAAAAATATATTATTTGAATGCTAGTGTCTAGTTTGACAATCTAAGTATGCTCTTCTTGGCGTGGATATAATTGTGCTCTCATGCCTAGTTCCCTCCTTTGCCTACCTCTTCTTAGAATGCTATTGAATGTCATTAATCCGACAACCAATAATGTTGGAGTTATCCCTTGATCATCTATTAAAATCTCAAGGAAACTCCCGTCACAAATGATCCATACTCTCATACAAAATGGTATAACTAAAATTTGATATCATATTGATCGAATTGAGAGTTCCTTTATACAATTGCTTGATCCTACGAAGTAGGAATCAAGTCTTATTATTTCCTATTCTCTCACACATCTCCAAACTAATAGTGGTTATTATAACTCACAAACACTCAATCATGTGCATTAATAATAAATATATATCTACTTATGAAGTACTAGTTATGTCGAGAGGCGTTCTACAATGGCATCCTAGGGGGTGATGGTACGTTGTAATGTTGTGATTGTGTTCACTTTTAATTCTAATATTAATTTTGAAGGATCTTAATCGAAAATTCATAATAGCTTGGCGTACGGTAGATTTTAGTCCTTTTTTAATGCAATTTTTTTTCAAGCCTCACACATTTACTTGTATCTATATTCACACCATTTGTCATTAATTATGAAAAATATGTCGAAAAAGAAATTATGTGAAAATCCAAAATAAACGTTTTGAGATTTCTATCTCTCGACGTTTTTGTAGATATATTTATTTGAGCTATCTATACTAATTATTTTTATGGTGCTCAATCCAACCAACTAACTAAAATATGCAAACTCAAAAACCTTGAAACATGACATTCGATATTTGAGAAACCTAAACCCTTAAAACCTATAAAACACATAAAGTTGATTGATATAAGCGCTCCCAAAAACTAAGACAAAAAACCCAAAAATTGAAGATTCTGAAATTAAAAAACTTGTAAACATCAAACTTGAAAGCACAATTTTTTTAAATACATATATTCGAAAAATAATGAGGGATATAAATCTGAAGGAAGCAACTTTGGGATGATGAAACAAATCACCAAAAGTCATTGATGTTGCAAAGATAAATCCTATGAGTATTGTGCAATAATATTGTAATTGAGTAGTTATTCTATATTGCTCGCTAAATGTAGAGGAAATCAAAGAGAAGATATTAATTATTATTGGATTTTACACTTATGTGTTTTAGTCATTATCCGAATGACTCCATGAATAGTTGTTACCCAAATAACATTTTTTCGTCATATTATTTTGTAATAATTACAAGGAAATGGGACCCACTTTAGCATGAAACCACCATAAGCATTTTCTAGTAGTGGGGAGGAATGATGAATGTAATTTACCACATCGGGCTTCTCACGCTCTAACCTCTTTCCCCTTCGGCAATGTTTTTGGTGGGTGTAATGCCTAATAAATCCACTTGGTCTCACAATTATAACCAATGTGGGATTAACCCAATTACAACCCAATCATATATTTAGTTGAATGCTTTCATAAGCAATTTTCATTGGATAATTAATTTTATGAGATTTTATTCTTGTGTGCGTTTTAGTCATTATCCAAATGACCTCCATGAATAGTCATTACCCAAATGACATTAGTTCCATAATTATAAGGAAGAGGAACTTTAGCACACAACCACGTTAAGCAATTATTAGTGCGTGGGAGTTTATTTGTGTTCCTCAAAAACCTCCACATATTTTAGATTTGTTACATACTATATTGATTAACAAGAGTCAAAATGTGGCTTGATGAAAAGTTAATAGAACATTAGTTCCATAATTGTAAGGAAGAGAAACTATGGCACACAACCACATTAAGCAATTATTAGTGTGGGAGAGTTTATTTGTGTTAATAAAAAACCTACACATATTTTAGATTTGTCAGGTACTATATTGATTAACAAGAGTCAAGATGCAGCTAGTCTCGAAAAGTCAATTGAACAACATTAACATTGATATATTCAAACATGATTTCAACATATAATGTATGTTATTAGAGGTGATGTCATGCAAACTAAGCTAACATGACTTAGTATAAGTACTAAATTGTTTGGTAACATCACAAATAATAATATATGTCGAGGAGTCACTTGTTTTTTTTTTTTTTATGAATTTTCAATCTTCTTTAATTAAGAAAAAATAAACCTCTAAATGACAGTCAAATAATCACTAAATATAAATTTGAAACATCCATATAATTATTGAATAAACACCAAATTTAACATCTCAAATAGAGTCAAACCCAAGCATAATCAACTAGAAAGCCCTATAACTTAATTACGTTTGGTAGCCTGGTGGACATTAAAATATCATCATCTTCTTCTTTGACAATTTGGAGAGGCATCAACCTCTTAAAATTATCATTAAGTAAAACTTAAAGCAGACAAACATGCCCTAATCTTATCTTGTCTTATTATCACGGGCATGTCCTGTACTTCATTGCCACGCGGCAAGAAAAAAAATTCGAACAGAGTTCAGAAAAACACTAGTGATTTGTTTTTTTTTGTCAGTAAATTCCGCGAAAATGCAACTCCTTTGCCCGCGAAGGAAACTGTGTTCCTGTGGGAAAAGGACTTACGAAAAGTATTCATATTGGGGGGCCCTTTGACTTAGCTTCTCAACACATAATTGAATTCCATAAAAAATCAGTTATTATGTATTGTTTACTAATCCAATCATATGATAATTTTTTTTTTCCGTCACGGCGGCTGTAGTGGCGCTCTCCAGCCCCCCAAAAATTGTGTGCTGCAAATTTATGAATTTTGAGGTAAGCTTTTGCTTGCGCAGTGCAGTAATCTGCATTTATGGGGTTTCAAATATACTGTCTAGGATTTGTTTTTAAATTCAGCAACAGTGGGATTTGTGAGAAACCCTTTTGGTTACTGTTTGGGAATGCGGCTTTTAAGTAACGAAAGCTTTGCGTTTAGTTGAAATTTCTAGGGTTTCGCAGTCTAGAGTTTAGTAGACGATCGAAGGAAAAAACTTAAAATCAGCAATTGGGGGTTTATAGGGTATTTTTGACGATAACCAAGGCTAATTTAGGGTTTTGCAGTCTAGGGTGTGTTCAATCATCTGAAAAAAAATAAAAAGATAAAAATAATCAGAGGTTTTGTGGGGGAAACCCTTTTTGCCGTTGTTTAAAAATAGAGGTTTCAGGCCACAAGCAGTTGGCAATTGCCTACTATTTTTAGGATTTTTGCAGTCTAAATTTTGTTGTTTAATCATAAGAGACAAATTACAATTAAAAAGCTAATAGATTCAGCTATTGGGGTTTGCAGTCTGACGTTTGTAAGAAACTCTTTTTCGAGTTGTTTAGAATTGGGAGTTTTAAGCAGTGAAAACCTTGAAAGTACCTGGAATTTCTAGGATTGTTAGTGTCTTAGCAGTGTACACAGATGGTTATAGGCGTTGCAGAATTTCTGCCTGTGGGGTTTTTGTTAACCACAGTGTCTGAACAGCTGATTAAAACATCAGCTGCTGCCCAGGATATTATTAATGAGAAGAGCTTCAGTGTATTGGCAAATTATTTATCATCCATACAATCGATTCTTCATAAATTGGATGCCCGGGCATTAGATGGGAATTCATGTGTAATCAGGGGATTGAATAGTTTAAAAGATGAAGTGACTAAGGCGGACATTCTGGTGAAAAAGTACAAAGAAATGTCTCGGATATCCAATCTTTTGCATTGCCGAAGGATTTGTGAGGAGGTTCAGAAATCCATCCGGGATATTGGGAACACTCTCAATATGTTTGAGCTGTACACTGTTCAAATCAAAGAAGAAATCAAGTATCAGGTGATGCTATTGGAGAGTCAGATGGTTCATGCTGAGGTCAGGGCTTCTGAGGACAGGTTGAGGGTTTTGGAAACAGTGATGATGGAGAGTGAAAGAGGAAGAGCTGATCAGGCTGTTGCTCTGGAGCTTCTAGAAAGAATTGCAGCTTCTCAAGTAAGGAAAATTTGAAGGAAACATGTGTTTTTTTACAAGTGTTTGTGAAGGTTTTGCAATATGGAATCTCAATTTGTTAAATTTGGTGATAATCTAAAAGTATCTGTCTAATTCTCTTGAGAATCTATACGTAGAAACATAAAATTGTTGTGTTTTGAAATAGTATGATTTTTAAGAAATTGAGAGAGAACTTCATTTTTAAATGGTAAATGTTATTGAAAAATTGTGAATTGGAAATTTCAGCCACTAAAATTCTCCCTATCCTCAGGTTGACGGGCAAAGCCCTAGTTATATATCAAGTGAACTCCATCGGTTTAAGAGGGATATTGACGAAGCTGAAAGGAAAAAGGAGCTCCAGGATGTCAAGTATATGCAGCAGGTCATGGCTCTTCTTTCTCAAGCAGATGCCGATATGGCATTGGAAACCTCCCGCAAGCAGTACATGGAATTGAGGAGAGCAATTAGCAGGTCTCGCGAGAATTTCACTACTCACAAGCCATACTCACATTTTAAGTGTCCTCTCACAGGGAAAGTGATGAGTGATCCAGTTTTGATTTCAGGTGGTTATACTTATGAGAGGGAAGCAATTGAGTGTGAAATTGCAAGAGGTGGGTTGAGGGATCCTATTACTGGCCAGGTTCTCCAGGATTATTTACTGACACCAAACCATGCCTTGTATTGTACTATAAATCTGTGGAGGCAGCAGAACTATGTAGTAAGGATTTTGAAGTCAAAGATTAAGTTGGAGACAAGACTAGATTCTGAGCAACTACGAGCACTTGCTGATCTGTCAGAACTCTGCAAAGAGAGTGCTAATGATAAAAAATGGATAATCTTTGAATCTTTACTTCCATTAATATTGGAAGCTTTGAAGCCCGAGGACATTGAAAGGAGGGCTCTTTGTTTTTCAGTTTTATTGGCAGTTGTGAAAGACAGTAACTATGGCAAGGTCGGAATTTGTTATTGTATTTTTTTCTAGTATCTTATTCTGATTCGTGCTTTGCCTTTTTTAACAGGTAGGACTTGACTGTATGCATGTTATGAGTCTTTCTTACACTTTTTTTGTAATTGATAACCAGGAAACACTGGTCGAAGCCAAGGGGCTTAAGCAGATCATTAGATGTCTATATAATGATATGAGCCCTGATATCACAAGGGCTGCTATAAACCTCTTGTCAGAGTTGACGAAGAATAAGAATATACTGGATCAATTGGGCCAACAACGTGGTGCTATCTTGACACTCGTTACAGTTTTAGTTAGGGGCAATCATCCAGAATTGGCGATGGATATTGAGGAGATCCTCAATCAGCTCTCTTATGATGGAAACTCTTATAATGAAGAAAACATTAAAGCAATGGTCCAATTTAATTGGTGCAAATCTTTTGCCGATTGCCTTCATAAAGGTATGTGGAATCATTTTTAAATGTTAATGTACTGTGTTTTACAGTACCAGAGCCAATCAACCCTTCTGCAAACAAATTTGAAAGCATAAATGCGTTTTGATTACCTACTTAGAGAATTTAACTTAAATTTTGAGAGCCAGTGCAATCACCAACTAACCTAATCTTTAAAAAAACCGCTGATTAATTTATGCATAAAGCTCTTCATTCAAAATAGGCTTCAATAAGATATCTGTTGTCAAGAATCTATCCACTATATGAAGAATGCGACCCAGCATCATATCGACCACTTTGATCTTTCTGTTTGAAAGTGGTGAGAAAAACATTGGAGAGATTTGTTTATGATCCATTTTTATTTTCTTCAAGTGTAACTTAAAAAAAAACGTTTGATGTGGATCCAAAAATTGACTCTTAAGGGTTTGATGAGGAATTTACAGCATTTGATGTGCTCTCTTTCCCATATCTCAAGTAGTGACGCTAAAACCTAGAATAAGATATTTATATTTAACAATAGTTTGTAATTGTTTGAATTTTTTCTGTGATTGATTGATCAATACTAGGCAGCTCTACTGAAGCTGTGAAAAGTCTCCACTCTCAAGTGGAAAATGCTGACAAAATATACAATTCCAATGTCAAACTAACTGAAATGACATTTATAGGCATGCCCACTTACCATAGAATAAGAATAAGAAGAAAATTATGACTACAGTTGAGGTGGGCATGACTGAACAGACAATTTATTCACACCATACTAGGTTAGGTTCAAATTCTACAGAGGTCATAGGGTGCAGTCCCAAACTGCCTTAAGCACCACTCCACTTGCTTTGGACATACAATATTTTCAGAAGGTGCTTATTGAATGTGAGCCATATTTGTGGAAAATGGACAAGCTTTAACTTTTCTGAGTTTGTTTAAGGGTAATTGTAAATAATGTGAAACTGAATTCTTAGGGAAAATTGGTAAACCTTGTAACTAAGTGTCTTACAAAGTTGTTGAGAACTTATTGAGAAACGTTTTCTGTAGTCTTCATAATGCTTTTTTTCCATACTGCACTTTTTTGATTTGGACTGATGAATATACCCGTATCTGGTCAAGGACTTGGAATTTAATATTGACTCCAAAAGCTGAAAGGATGTTAGCAAAGAGGATACTTGATGTTAAAAAAGAAGCAGCAGATTCCTGAACATTCTTTTGTGTTTATTTTGTAGGTCCGGAGGAGACCAAATTGGCAATGACCAAAATGCTTGCGCAATTGCAGCTTGATGACAATAGAAGAGAGGCCTTGATTCAACAAAATGTAATTGATACCTTTGTTAGTATGCTGAAGTCTGGACAGTTAAGATTAGAGCATGCAGCTCTTGAGGCTTTGCAGCAGTTCTCTTTGCATGCAAATTCTAAAAAATGCATTGCAGAAGCAGGAGGGGTTCCTTTGCTACTTAAAGTTTTAGAGATGTCTCACCTGGAAATGAAAGTCAAAGCTGCAGCTGTTTTAGCAGATTTAACCATGGAGCATGGGGTGTCTTTTCTTATTTGCGATGATAAGACTCCAATTGAAGCATGCAAGCTTGTAGAAGCTCTTATTTCAACTGCCTTTAGTTTACCGGTTGCAGAAAATGCAATGAGGGCGCTGTTATCTTTGACAGAAGCTTCAGATGCCAATGAAGTCCCAGGATTGATTCAGGACAACGATAATCACCTTCAAACCATTTTGGGTTTTATCAAAATGGGAAAGCCTCCCTTGCAGTATCTGGCGATACAACTGGTGTTTGGCTTGTGCAGAAAGGATCCAAGAGCTGTGTCTTTTGTGAAGGATGATGATGACTGTTTGAAAACACTTCTGGATGGAATAAGAAATGAGGTATTTGAGGGAAGTGTTCAAGCAGCTGCAACAGGAATTTTAGCATGCATTCCACTATCTGATAATAACTTGAATAGGCTTACGTCCACTGAGAATGTGCTTCCAGCATTACTGAAGATTATTTCTGGGCAAAACTTTGGAGCCCAAGCTAATGCCCTGGGAGCTTTACTAAGGTTCACTGATTCAACTGACCCCCAAACTCAGCGGTCCCTGACTCAATTGGATCTGGTTTTTTCTCTGAAACAAGTGCTAAGGTCCGGAACTGCAGCAGCCAAAATTTTAGCATGCATGTTACTGGAAAACATTTCTAAAAACACAACAAGAATAAGTAGAGAACCTCATAGGTGGAGTTTCAAATTTTCCAGAAAACCTTCTTTAACCTGCAAGCTACACAAAGGAAAATGTAGTTCAAAGGACTGCATTGTTGAGGCTGGAGTGGTTCCAGATATTGTGGAGACACTGAAGGACCAAAATCCAGAAGTTGCTTTAGCTGGATTGAAAGCTTTGGATTCATTATTAGTAGAGGAAAGCATGTTAGAGCATGGAATGCAAATCTTGTGCAACTGCAAGGCTATTGATCAGTTGGTTCCCTTGATACAGTCTAGCTCGCATGCCTGTTCTGAAAAATGTATAGATCTATTTGAAGTTATTCTTAGGCGCCCAGGCATGAAGGATATGTATGGCAAAATGGTTAAGATGTCTTTGAGAGCTCTTTTTGCTAGCAGGGTACCATCACTGCAACAGAAAGCTGTTAGGCTTTTCAGACAATTGGAAGAGGTTGTGTCATAACTTGAATGTGTGCCATGAGATGTGGAAATTTCTTCAGATGACATGTTTCTAGAAATATTTTGCACATCTTAGTAAGAATTTCTTCTCATTGTATAGGATAAGAGGGGTGTATCCTGGCAAACTATTTGTTTTGGTCTCTGAACAAGGGCTCAGAAAATGAATAGTATGATATTTTCTTTCTGAATATTTGAATCTCACAAAAGAACTTCAGCAGAAAATAGCTGATAGGGGATCATTCTATCACTGACAATAGTTATTGAACTTGCAAGCATCCGTAAAAGGATGGGGATATTTGAAGGCCGATTCACAAGTTGGGAAGTAAGTTCAAGCATCTGCAAAAGGATGGGGATATTTAAAGGCTGATTCACAAGTTGGCAATTATAAACTAAAGATCTTGTGCATAAGATATGTGTATGCTGTATTGCTTGTATATTGATATAACGGCAAGTGTTTTACTGGTAGTAGGGAAAATGTGGAAAAACTTAAAAGCATTCAAGAGCCTTGGGCTCATGGATCCAAGGAAATGTACCAATTTCCAGTTTTTTTTTGTAGGATTTAGCATTTTCAAAACAGTGTTCTAGAAATGATTGTTGAATGGTAGCATGCTCTGCTTCCTCTTTTGTATAGTATTCTGTAGTCTGTACTTTTGGATGTTGTCAGTACACAAGATTATACTGCAGCATATATATTTATGTGGGATAAATTTTGCCAAATATTTTGTGCAATTCTAATAATCTGTACACCTTATTTAGCTGGAAGTTGGGGTTGAGAATGTTTTTTTTTTATAACAGAATTCAATTCCGAACAAGAGGCTGTTTTAGGGCTGTCACGTGTATCATCTTTTCATCTCTGCACTGAAGCATTTGTTAGAACATTCTAATTTTAAGGGCCTTAGATGACTTATTTATTATTATTCCCATGAACAAAGTATTTTGATAGTAGTAACATATGTAGGAGGTATTGATTCCATTCCATGCCCTACTTATTATGATTGCCATGAACAAAAGTATTTCTATCCAGTGGATTGATAGTTATATCATATGTTGGAGGTTTTGATTCCATTAATCATTTCTGTTTTTACACTTGCAATGAAATTCAGTCATATTCTTCTTAATGTTGTTCCTGAGAAGATTTCTCGTCATTTGTAGAATTTAACTAATAGCAATTGTCTGCTTCCTCCTCTCTCTTTCTAGAGGCTGTGCTGTGCAGTAGGCTTTCAATGGCATCGGACAAAGATGATAATGTTGTGGTCACCAGAATGCTTGTGAATAAAGTGAATGCTATAGCGAAATTTTGAACATATCTCTGTTGCAGAGTGTCACAGTTACTGCAAAGTCCAAGTTGTTGGTTGTTGGGTGCCATTTAATCTTTGTCGCAAATAAGTTGAGAGAGATTGTTTTGTCATGATGTTCACATTTTGGTATTGGTACCAATAGAAACTTGAAATCCACAAGCTTGCTTAAGTTAATGTGTCCGATATGTAACAGGATATGAAGTCTTGTGGTCAAGCAAATGATAACTTACAATTTCTGCTCTATAAATTGTATGAATCAATGGACTTGTATGATGATATGATGCTACAAATTGTGAATATTAATGTTTTAGTGTCTTGATTCAGCTATTATCTCTACTCATTGAAGTGAGTATTCGTTCCAGGGCGGTGAAGAGGCGTTTGCCTGCTTGAGAAATCATGTTACGAATAATGGCTCCACTATACAGCTTAAATCTGGACCGATGAATTAAAGGCACATTCAAATAAAGTGGTTGGGGGCAATTAAGTAACTTGAAACTCCAATATTTCTTGCATGCAGTGGCAACCTGGGTATGGAGATAAATAGGTTTATTGCCATTAGGGGATCCAAATTACATTTGGATGATTGTTTGTAAGTAAAATTTTCTCCCATTTTAAATTTTAGAAATGCCACGTTTCAGTGTAAGGTGAGTTTTTAGCTTACTATTATCCCTTGAGGCGTTTCCATTTCAAGGTTTTTAAAGAGGATCTTATAAGCTCACATTTTGGGAGCTATAACAGAGCATCATTGGCGAGTCTCAGAGGTGCAAGAGAAGGAAGCGTTTGGACACAAAGTGTGGGTTTTATTTAACGTAGCTGGGTTAAAGATGATTAAATTGTTGTGCAATTTAGGGAATTAGTAAAATGCTCTTGGATCCCTTTCTTGCTAAAAGATCGGTCTGAGTCAAGATTAAAAAGAATGCCACGTTTTAGTGTAAGGTGAGTTTTTAGTTTACTATTATCCCTTCTTGTGTTTCCCTCGAGTGTTAGGAAACCATTGAATGCCACATGTGAATGCTGAATTTGTCAAATCCATTGAAAATCATTGATATTAAAATGGATATAATAAATAGTAATAATAGTTTTGTTTTGAGTAACAATTCACATTCCATATGATAAGTCAAAAAGATTGAATTGATCCAATTCAAAATTTGTATTCCATATGAAAAGTTGAAAAGATTGAATTGATTGAATTCAAATCATACATAAGTGTTTTGTGTACCAAAAATAACCTATTAAATAAAATAAGTGGCTTTGAAAAACAACTCAGCTTGCTTATCATTGTTAAGGTCCAGCTATTAAATAAAATATTAATGAACTATAACAAGATTATTTAATTATTGTAAAGTAAACTATAATTCAAAACAATAATAAATGAATATGACAAATATTAAAAAGGACATCAAGTTTAAAAAACTACAGTGTAAATAAATTTTCATTATAGAGATTTTTTAACAAGTCCAATAAAAATGTTCTTCTTCACCCACTTCTCTCCATTCTATCTTCTCATATTTTTACGATATGGTGTGACTTCTTCATAAGCACCCTTACCATTTTATAAATTGATTTAAATAATCAACTAACCTTATAATCTAAAGTTTATATTAAATAAATAAAAATATTATATATTATTTATTTATTTAATTATAAACTAAAGTTTATAATGTTAAGAACACTTAGGAGGGGTTAAACCCTACTTAAGATTACTGTTCTAACAATAATCAGACAAATATTTTAAATGTTAAAATTTGGAACATGGTGGCTTAGAACCGTGATTCAATAATGAATCTTAAAGGAATTTACACATTGCACCTCATCTTTTGAGAAGCCATTATATGCGCAGGATTTCAAAGTTTATAAAATGACGAAATCTGAAAGCTATGTTTATTATAAGATATTATCTATCCCAACTTAAATATCTAACATATGCACATAATGTTGTAGGTTTTAACAAGATAATTATGAGTTCTAAACTAAGAACTCGTTAGCTACATAGTAAAACCAATAGATGGACTGATATGTGCACAATTTTGTAGTCTCACTTGCAGCACCTCACAATCATGCAAGCCTCTCATTCCTTAATACTTTGTGCTCATTAGCCTTGCAACGTCTCACACATAGTTGTAGTACCTAGTAGCTTGGGTGCAAGTCCTCATAACATATCTTGTAGCTTTATAGTGACTTGTAGCTTGTCAATAACTTTGCACCTTGCGCCTGGCCTAGTAATACCTTGGTGCATTACCTCTCACAGTGCCACACATGTTATAATTATGTTTCACATTATTCAACTTCTTGCAATAGAACACAACATTTATAGCTTCTCACAATACTTTACACTACCACTCAACCCTTGTAATGCCACACTATTGCAATCTACACTCTAAGTCATTCACAAATTCCAAAATTAAAATAACCCACCAAAACCAAATAATTTTATTTTAAATTTGAACACCCATGGAGTAATCTATATATACTCGAGTAAATACAATTTAAGAAAAAATCCAAACAAATCACATTGGACTCATGTTAATGTTTCATATCCTCCTCTTGGTGAGCCAAAATAAAGTAAAATATTATTATCCTCTTATAAACTATCAATATTCAATGAAGGAATGTCTAGCACTTATTATTATCTTAAAGATAATATTTTAATGAAGGATAAGTATTGTGTATAAAAACGTGCATGCACGAATAAAATAAATTAAAACATCCATTTTATGGTGGGGTCTAGAGAGGTTCTCCATAAAATGGCGGGTCCACTATCAAATGCGTCAATTATTAAGACTCCTCGGGGTTAAGTGCGGGATTGGTGCGATTGAATGAATGTTTTAATAATGTATGTGAGACCAACTAATCTATGGGATTTAAAATTGCGATTGGAGTGTATAAAGCTACTTAAAGAGACACCCCAACAATTTTGTATAAAATCCATTGCCTTTTATATTTTGTGTCTCTTGTTGTGGATCCGTTGGTATATAAAATGTCACTATATTTTATTTGACAATCCCATTGAAACTTTTGCCCCCTTTTGCTCAAACTGGTCAAAATAACCAAATTTGTCAAAATTACCTAAATTGCCCGTTTTCAAAGTTTAACTTCTAGGAAAGGTTTCGCGAGCCTTAGAGAATTCAGAAGTCCTAGTCGTAGTCAATGGAAAGGTATCAAATTTTTCTCTACAATGGTATGATTTAAAAAGCATTATGAGAGCTTCAAGATGATCCTGGGAAAGATTTATTCTTAGGCACTTTTTTGGGAAAAAGGAGTGTGCATGGTTCATTGAAGATTCAACTTCCGTAAAAGGTTTCGGGAACCCCATGTGGTGTTGGGAGCTCATATCTTAGGCATCAGAAAGATTTTGGATCATAATTTATGGTGAAATAAGCAAGGTAAAGTTTTGGGGGTATAGAAAGTAAAAACCTTTCTGAAACTGACACAAGGTGGTCTTTCTACACAGTAATTTTGCATTGTAGGTTTCAGACACCTCGAACGGAGTTGGGAATCTAACAAAAGTTCAAATGAGAGCACATTAAATCCTTTTCATGATCCATAAGTTGGTTTGGTTTGTGTTCGTTGAAAAATCCTCCTGTAACTCAGCTCAACGACACACTACCCTAGGTAAAAATAGAGGTACAACAAAAATTATCAAAGCACTCATTTTCATACTTCCCAATTAGTCTCATTGGCCTGTTTCCATGCGAAATCATATATTATACAGTCTAAATTGACTAAGTATGGACCTCGCGGTGTAAATGAGGTCACAAAGTGCGTCTTGGTGCACTGACGCATTTTACAAGCATAATTGCACCCTTGGCGCACTTTCAAGGTGTAAATACACCCCATAAGTGTGCCTCTAATTGATTGGTGGAGAAAATACAAAGCAAAAACACAAAGTGAAAAGTAAAACACGAGTTTCTCTTGCAAGTGGGATCCACAATCTCTTCCATGGTGCATTTTGAACACACGATTGCACAAAAGCACACTTCTGAGGTGCTATTGCACCCCAAAAGTGCACCTCATACTGGTGGAGGTGCACATTGGGCATGTATATGCAAAAAAGTGAAAATGCACTTTGTATTTGCATGGTACATTCTCCATTTCCACCATATAACTTGCCCACAACATGTTTTCCCTCTCACATTACAAAACATCAAGGCAACCATTAAACCCATTTTTGAAGTTGGTTATTCGTATCTCCATGCTTGCAAAATCACCCCAATGCCCTAGGAAGACCAACAATTGTTTTGCACATATCTCATGATCACGTGGACCAAATCACTTCAAATTTCAACCTTCATCTCCTCTTGAAAACACCTTCATGATGATCTATGATTAATGACATGAAATTCCACCATTCAAATGTTATTAACAACTGATTTTTCCTAAAATTTTAAAAAATTGAGTTGGAGATTACATCA
Organism: Taxus chinensis; assembly: GCA_019776745.2. NCBI lineage: Eukaryota > Viridiplantae > Streptophyta > Pinopsida > Cupressales > Taxaceae > Taxus > Taxus chinensis. The sequence goes on from CM034151.1 coordinate 114,117,079, forward strand.
AACTCACACGGAGGAGTGTCCCCAAATTTTGTCAATAAGTTTCCTAATCCAAGATCTCTAATTTGAGCCATTACTCATGTGCCATGGTTGAGAGTTTCCCAAGTCATGAACAAAATCATTATCCAACCTCAAAACCCTTTAGAAACCCCATGCCCATGTAAAATTGATTTGCCTTTTTCTCTCAAACCTTTCAAGAGAATCCCACCAAATTTGTAGCATCCATTCCTCTCCCCAAGACCTTTGTAACATGCCAAAAACCACTTCATTCAGACAAGAATTTATCCCAGAATGAAGATTTAAAATTATTCCTTTCTCCATTAGTGCCATTTTTCAAGCTTTTCCGACAACTAGAATATGTTTTCCAATTTCTGGTTGATTCATGTGAGATAATTTAACCAGATTTGGAGCATTTACTTGTCTTGGAAATAGATTTCTAACGAATCAAGTCGTGTCTATTTTTTATTTTATTTGCTCTCATTTTTCCTGAAATATGGATTCAACTGTTAATAGCATTAAAATTGATTCAATTTTGTAGATTTTCGGAAATTACCTCGGAATCTAGGTTTTCTTACACCATTACATTCTAACAACATTATAAAGCTAGTGAAACCATAAAAACACATAATAAATCTCCACTACTCCGGATATGAGGCTGTTTCAGCTCTTATGTCTGAGCACTCAGACATTGGAGACATCAATGTAGAGCATGTGTATTTCAATGATATTTCATGTGAAATTACCAGTCCAAAAATGCAAACTTTGATCCATGACAACCTAGCCACAAAGTGAAAATATGCTTCTAAATGCTTCCCAAACCCCTCACCCGGTCAATTGTCTTATGTGTCATGATCATATTGAACTTTTAGGTCCTCAAAATATATTGAATAATCATGTACATGTTTTCAAAGTGATGTGATAAGGTAAACCCTTTCACTCAACGAAGTGCAACAGATGACTAGATCTTCGGAAGCACATTGAGAAAGGCTAATTTTGGCCATTTCAATGCATGTGTGCACCCTATGGGAAGGTTATAAAGGTTCATAAGAATCCAGAGGTAGTATTGGAGAGTATTGAAGGTGTTGGAATAAATTTAGGAATATTTAGGAAAGGTTTGGTGGTTTAGGGATAAACTATGCAAAAGTGGTTTTTCAGGTGTAAGGAATGGACGATCAAATCATGAGCCTGAACTTGTTCAGATGATTTCGGGAGCTCCGTAAGGAGTTATAATGAAAAAAATTAGGAATGGAAAGGTGGAAAAATACTATACATGGTGGAAGAATCAAATTTGATCCAAGGCTTGATGGTTTCTTGAAACATTTCAATATTTACAAGCACACCTCATTCTCCCAAAGAAAAAGGATCCATTTTTTTTGGAGTTTTAAGAAGAATTAGGTTCTAAAATATATTCCATTTATCTTATAAGGTCTCTTGGAGTAATGAATCATATAAATTTTTACCTCAAAATACCTTCCCAAGCTTCAGGAGTGAATTTTTTAAGTCCTTACTAGTCAAGAGTGTGCAAATCCCATAGCCAAAATTTTGACTATCACATGTCATGATTTCCATCCTAGAACCCATTTGTATCCTTTTCCCTTTTCCAAGGGGTTAAAAGGGTAAAAATTGCACCCAAGTGCCCCCATGGTTCTTCATGTGACCCTTTCAGCTTCGTAGGGTGCTTAACTGGCTAACCTCATCTTCCTCACACTTCCCAGATCTCGCCACTTGTCACAATATCTCACAAAGCCCCCCTTTTTGTGTCCTATTTATCCCTTTATCCCAAGGGGATAAAGGGGATACAAAATGTCCCAAGTGCCCCCCTCTGGTTTTTCATATGACCCTTTTTCAGCCCCCAGGTATTTGCCTAGCTTTTCCAACCTTCCTGCACACTTCACCATATGTTGACACTTTTCATGATATCTCTCCAACAACCCATTTGTGTCCCTCTTGTCCCTTTTCACCAAGGGTATAGAGGGGAAAAAATGGGCACCCATGTGCAAGCTCATTTAACCCAAATTTTAACTCCACTCAACGCATGGTTAAACTATAGTTAATGGGGAAGCACAAAACCAAAGTTAACTTGTTTTTAAGTTAATTTATTTGCACAGGTCAACCCATTCGCCATTTATTCTGCTAATATACCTATAATAACATCAAAATATACCAGACATGCTACCAAAATCATTCCATAACAACCATAGCCTTGGAAACTAAATTTTCTTCATATATTTTCAACTAGAAACTCGTTTCCATTGAAATTTTCACATAATACTCTACTCCTAGGTTCCTTTGAAAAAAAAGTTTCTAAATATAAGATGATGCCATAGTTTATTTACAACATCAAATCTGAAACCATACCTCCATAAGTTGATTTTTTAGTTTGTAAGAGTTCCAAAGGAAGAATCACTGCGAAAATTGGAACGAAGGATCTCGGTGTAGAGTCGAATCCGATGAGGGAGTTTTCATTGCAAACCGAAACTGGTAAGTGCATATTATAAAAATATAAATCTCTCTATACATCCACATACTAAAAATAGTAATCCTCCTAAAACAACAAGCTCACATTACTTAGAACATTAAAAAATAATGAAAAAAACAAACAAGGAAAAATAAACGATTTTCCCAAATAAGCAGTTTCTAAAAAAAAACATACTAAAAATAGAAACTTTCTAAAAATATTAAAGCATCATCAGTGGAGGTATTATAAGTGTTCTAGGATCTTACAGAAAGACAAAATTTCAGCAAAAAATCAAAATTTCCTAAAATAGCAGCTCCTAACCCCACCTGCCAAAAATAAAAAGTTTTGGATTCTAGTGTAGAAAGTTGTTGGATTCATTTTCACTTATCTTACTGATTTTTGGAATCATGAAGTTCAAACTATCTAGTATGGAACCTTTTTCAACATTGGTACATGGAGTATTCAGGTGTGGGTGATAATGATGTCACTCATATGGACCTAGAGGACCTAAAAAGTAGGATGCTTGGAGGACCGAGAGAACCAGTTAAGGAAAAAATATTCACAAGTGGGTTTTTTACAGCTGGAGGACATCCTTTGTCAGTACACAATACAAAATTGGTGCTAGCATGTGCTCAACACTATGATCCGAAATCTAGGATTGTAAGGGTAGATGATAATTCCATACTTGCAGTGCTCACCCCTAAAGGCATTTCACAATGTATGCAGATTCTGACTTGGAAACAACATGGTCATAATCTTGAAAGAGTTTACATCTAGTGAGTGGTCAAAAAATGAGTCCTATCTATAGGGCCTCGCACTAGGATCATGGTTGAGACAAGGAAGGAAACCCTCTCATATGCCAAAAACCTTGTCAAGGAGTGAGTTTCATGAGGGTTACTCGGATGCAATCATATTGTTAAGAAGGGTAATGGGTGAAGAAACCACAAAGGACTTTCAGGATTGGATGGCACAATTCATCCTCATTGTCACCAAGGGGAATTATATGGTTGATTGGGGACAAATCATAAGTGATAACATCCATCATCAGTTGCTCCAGCTGCAGGTTACAAAGAAGTTCACAATGAAATCATATCTGATGTATGCTCTCATGAGCACAATACCATTCAAAGGCCTAAATATTTCTCAAAAGGCACTAACTTATGAAAGGTACCCTCAAATCACTCTCAAAGAAAGCAACCACCACTTTTCAAGGGTGAATGATGCATTCACCATGTTTGTCATCTGATTGCTTGAAGGAAACCCAGAGTTGAGATTATCTTCCCAAGTTGCAACATTGATAAAAAATTATGGGTCCTACTTCACTCAATTTTCCACCTTCTCCTATATCAAAGTTTCAGGATTTGATCTCACTCCTCACAATCTCCCAAGATATCTCAGTGATAAGATAGTGATGTTCAAACTATGTAGGCAACTTTCTCATATCCATAACAAGTTCAGGAACCGCAGGAAGAAAGGTGTGTCTTTCCCCATTTCTCTTGGTATTTACTCTTGCAAAATTTTTGTTGATGCCTCAAATCTTGAAGCTTCATTTTCCTCCTTGAGCCTCTATTCATACACATCCAGGGAATATTTTGACATCCAAAGCAATCCCAAAACCTTCAATCTCCCTGAGTTATTCCATGTTCCCCAGATTGAAGATTATTGGGTCAACTACTTGGATGATTTTGAGATAAGAAAAAGAGATCACATGAGGATGAAAGTTGGTGAAATGAGGAAATTCATATTTGACTAGTTCATGGAAGGTGTGGAAGATGATGGAACTAATTTTTTTGATCCTGAATACCAAGCAGTGAAGGTTTCACCTCTCCCATCGGTCTCATGGAGTGTTCGTGAGTCAGGGGATATCAATGAAAGAACTGTAGTAGTGATCCAGAGGTCTAAGGAGTGGTTCAAGAAAAAGAGGGTTGTGTTCATTGAATCAGGTGGTCTTCAAAATATCACAAGGAAAACATCTCATCTCTCATCTCTAAAGGCACCCGAGAGGACTGTGAGCTTTTCTCACTTAGGAGAGCCTGTGAAGAGGAAAACAATGGATGTTGAAAGTTCCCACTAAAAGAGGTTGCACAAGAAAGAAAAATTCACTCAATACCTTGAAAAATATCTAAAGAAATGAGAGATATATCCTTCTCAACCCTCTAAATCCACATAGTCTCCAAGCATCTCTTCTTCCACTATGTGGATTCAACTCACCAAATGTAGGAGGTAACCTCCTCACACTGAACCTGAGACTGCAATCATGCCTAGTGCTGAAACCCACATCAAAGATATTTCCATGGATCCAGGAGCTGATCAAAAGTGAGACTTGTATAGTGCAATAGGAAGTGGTGCCATAATTTCAAGCTATTTCAAGGATGGTGAAAGAAAAGTGAGGTAAGAAATCCCAGACAACTTCCCTTCTTCAGTGGTGTCTCAGGAAATCAATATGTAGAAGTTTCTCAGCCAAAGGTAATAAATTCCATTGAGGAGATGACTCCATCAAACTATGAGATGAAAAAAATTCCCTTGGGACCAACAACACATGAAGGAGATGCCCATTTTTTCAAAGAATTTTTTGCTCGTCTTCTTGCAAGAAACAAAGAGTACAAAGGAAGGATTGAACAATTGGAAGAACATGTGAAAACTATCACTTCCTATGTTCAATCATTCATGGATCCTAGTGTCATCCCATATCTCCAGACTAAATATGTTACTCCAATCAGTAGCTTTGATCTAGATTCAATCAATAAGGTGTAGGGCTACTCAATGCAAGGGAGGGACAATGACAAGTGGGTTGACAAGATCTTAGAGAAAGGTAAAACTTTGTTTCCAGATATTCTTTCACTATTTGAGTTCATGTTTACCACTTCTTCGAAAGTAAGGATGACTAAAGATGAAATTGAGAAGGAAAATATTCATTAGGACCAGGTGTTTCCATTGGTAACATAGATGGGGAACCTTGATTCTTTTGTGTTGGTAGGAAAAAATGTGTTCAACTCCATAACTGAGAATATGTCTCCAATTTGGTCTCGGATGTTGGTTGTCTGATATGAGATGTTGAACAATGCTCTTGATGAGATTGATTCTTGTGATGAACTCACTTCACAGATGTGAGAAAACATAAGCAAGGAAGTGTAGAAGCTTGGAGCACCTTCAGTGAATGAGAATTCCTCAGTGAATGATCTTCTGAAGCCATTTGAGGAACTGGTCAGGAAAGAGGTGGGAGATCCCTTCTCCTTCAATGAGGACACCTTGGAATCCCTTGTAGAGATCAAGTGTGATATTTACAACACTACTAAGGAGCACCAAATTTGGTTTAAGCAATGTAAAAACATCAACAACACTTCAGAGAATTGGCTTAAGGATTTGAGCTTTGTGCATATTCCTCAAGCAGAGAAAGTAGCACCTGCAGTGGCTCGTTTCAGTAAAGAGTTCAAAGGAATAGATATTTCTCAAGGATCACTCTCCTAGAGTCCTTTATTAGGTGGATCTTCATCAGTGGATGTAACATCTTTTTGGCATAGTTATATCCCTTCTTCTTTCTTCCATCTTCTTCTCTTCTCTCATATTCTAATTCTTCATTAAGTGGGTTTAATTTTAAAATTTTCATCTTATTCATTTAAATGTGACCTGTAGTCAAACATTGTAATGAGTTTCCTTTAATTAATAAAAAGGGACTCAATTCTCTTTCCTAGGGATATGAAAGGTCACAAGTTGTAAAGGTAAGTGAAAATTCATGTGGGGGTAGGTGAAGAGTATTTTTGTAAAGCTATATATTGTATGACTCCCTCATTCCAAAGGGTTTTCAATTGTGAGTCTCTAAGTAGATAGCTATTGCACTACTAAGAAGCAAGCAAAATATAACATTCTTCCATTCCTTTTCTCTATGTTTCCTCTATCTCTCTACTTTTTAGCTTTGTGCACATGATAATCTTGTACAACCAAGGAAGGTGTTAGTGCCTTTGATGAATGGATTAATGGAATTATGTGTCCATGATTTATTGTGTCTTGTCATTGTTAGCAAATTTATTTTCTTCTAATTGAGTGTGGATTGATTTTGGTTAATACTTGTGAAACTCTGTTAGTGCCTATTTACAAGATTAACTCCCTTTTCCAAGTTCTTTACTCCCCTTCACCTTGTCTCTCAAGAAAATTCCTCCCTTGCACTAGGTGCAAGAAATTTTCCACAGGTCTAGTGGAGTAGTTATGTGTGATCCTTGGATTTATGGCCACCCACAATATTTGTTTTATCTGCATTCAATAAATGGGAGCCTCCCCATCACAAATAGGAGGGACATAGTCCCAAAGCGTTGGTGAAAATCAACTAATTTGTCCTTGTGAAAAATTATTTCGCCAATATTTTTAGCACCCACCTGGGGAAGATTTTTTTGTCTCTACACCACCTCATAAACCAATAAAATCCATAAAAATCAAATATCTAAAAAATAAAATTTAGATAATTTGAAAATCATAAGAGCCTTGATTTCTACTATGTATTTTTCCCATAATGACCATTCCTAGAAATTCTCTTGTGTTGCAGCCTAATCTCCTTTTATTTCAAGATACCCAAGAATATGTCACAACTGATTTGAGGAATTGCATATGACATAACAGAGAAAGTTTCAATCACTACCACACAACCTCAAGAAATTTGGATTTGGAAGAAGAACATGCACAAGCTTTGCAATGTGCAAGACAAGTTCCTAATCAACAAAGAAGGGCATAGAAAAATTTCTTTGAGTTGTACATCAATCCTCCAAACTGGTTGAAAGAAGATATACAAGGTCTGCTCGAGCTAGTGGTACAATTGATCCAACATTAGAAGAGCAAAAACTAATTGATTTTAGACTTCCCATTACTCAACTAGTAAGAAGAACTGGTCAAGAGTATTTCCCTGAGTTTGATCCTAATTTCCCTCTTGAAGAACCAAAAGTTGAACCATTGAACCTCATTCCTCTGAAAGAAGAATTAAAAGAAGAAGTAGAAGAAAAAAATAAGAAGAGGAAGAAGAAATCATAATGGAAACACAAGCACCAGTGCCATGGGGATAGAACATGGGCCCATTGGCTCTAAATCCTCCATTGCATGACCTACCTAAGGGATCTAGAAATAAATTTCCAAAGTTTTGGGGAGATGGAAAATAACACCTTGATGATCACATCACAACATTCATAACAACTTGTGGGGTGTTGGGCATAGAATACGAATATGTCTCAGTCCATCTATTCATGGAATCCTTTCAAGATGTTGCTGTAGGCTGGTTCTATCATTTTCCAAGAAGATCAATCACCAATTGAGCTAGTATGAAATCCAAATTTGAAGCTAGATTTAAACCATTTGAAGATACTCATGCTCTTCCTTTCCCAATGGTCTCAATTGAAGAAAGAGCCCTATGAACATATGAGAGAGTTTTTAGCTAAATTTAATAGGATGCTCTATAAGATCCCAGAAGCTACCAGGCCTACAGAAGATAAACAACTAAGGTTATTTACCAATGCACAACTACCTGAAGTTAGTTTCATGCTAAGAAGAACCCAACCTACCACCTTGGACGAGGTGCAGAGACTTTTAGTTAATGTGAAAGATGATTTTTTGATGTCTAGGAAGATCAATAAGGGTCTAAGTAAGGAAAAATCTTAGAGTTCAAGTTCTAGAGCCACATACTCATTAGTGCAAAAATTGGCTAATGACGTTCTTTCTCTCAAAAAGTAACTTGCACAAACTTCCCTGTATAAGGAAATTTTGAGAAAGAATTTTTTGAACAAATAAAGAATTGGTCCTCCACCTCAGAGGCTTGCTCTTGAAGCCCCTCTCGTGAACGCAGCAAGTGGGACCCATTCAGATGAAGATAGTGAAGAAGAAGCACAGGTTCAGAAATTGAAGAAGAAGAAGGTGAGATACTGATAGATAGAATAGATTGGACATCTATAGAGGTAGGTTTTTGTGAGTATGCATCCTCTTCGGATGATGAATATGAGGATTGTGGTGGACATGAACAACCATTCTTGTGTTTTTTTAATTGATTGAAGACTCTTGAGAAAGAGAAGTCCTCCAGACATAAATATAAGGAGAGAGAGGATCCTCAACCAACGACTCTACTTCCTGAAAAATCATAAAAAGAGAGGATCTCCACTCCCTCCATCTTTAGAATCTACCAAGAGAATCCTGAATTTGCATCCCATCGGAAGGAATCCTCCAAGAAAGGTAAGTCAAATACTGCCACAAATGATGTTTCTACTTCTGCAAAACATAAGAGTGATGATAAATCAACAAGTACCTCATATAAGTCAAACCAAGCCAATGTTTCCCATACTCTTTAAAACCCTTCTTCAAATTTTGACATCATTGACCATGTTAAAAAGGCTAAGGTCCAAATCTCAGAGTCTGAATATTTACAAACCCATCTTGAGCAATTTGAGAAACTTGTTAAGTTCATCAAGGGTGGAAGCTCCAAGTCCAAGTTTCATCCTCTTCAAAATTATCCTCCACTTCCAAAGGTCTACTTCCTACTACTGAGCCTAGCCCAAGCCAAAATCTCTTAGCCTCTACCCCTTCCTCCACTGGTAAGATTGAACCATTATATGTTTCCTTACTGATAAATGGATACCACTTGAATAATTGTATCATCAATTCCAGTGCCTTAGATAATGTCATGCCTGCCAAGGTTTCTCAAGCCCTTGGATTGAGTCTCTCTCAGGAATTTGTACATTTTTACTTAATGGAAACCAAAGAGGTTCCACTTGGTTGGGAGGATTAAAGATGTAGTGATGGCCCTTGTGGCTTATCCAGAGAAAAAGGGTGAAGACAACAATCCTAGTAGATGAAATGCCAACTACATATGGAATTATCCTCAACAAAATATTCTACTAAGATATGGGAGGTGAAATCCAAATGGAATTGGTCTTCCGCATTAGTTCCAGTCAAGGGTGAGATGAAGAAACTTCTTCCCGAGCCCAAGATGAAGTACACATTGCAGAAGTCAGATGACCCTAGGGCCACCATTCTATTTCAAAGCAAGGAGCTGGGAAATGATTCATTTCAAGAGTCAGGAAGAGTGCCATATGAATAAAGAGGTAATGGAAATTACTTCATGAGTTCAAAGTGGAGTGAAGAACTACCCATTCTAGAGGAAAGTACCAACAAACATTGTTGATGAAGTTTGGAACATGGAGTTTGATGGATGCTTTTCTACAATAGGCTCAGGAGCAGGCATTGTCTTATTATCATCCCCATATGGAGACTTGTTTCCCTTGGCATACAAGTTGTAATTCTCAAACACAAACAACATGATAGAGTATGAAGCTTTGTTACTAGGATTGCAAGTAGCCAAATAAATGGGGATTAAAAATCTCACTATACAAGGCGATGTTGAACTAATTGTGAAACATGTGAGAGACAATTTTCAAGTAAATAATTCTCATCTCCACCATTATAGGAATAATGTGTGGGACTGTATTGAATCCTTTGATGCATTTGACATTAAAGCAGTCCCTAGAGATTAGAATGCTAGAGTTGACTCGTTGGTCATATCTACATCATTGATGATTCCACATCCTGACTTCAAAGGCAAAAGATTCTTGGTGGAAATGGTATTTTTGGCCAAGTATGCTAGAAAATTCAGAGAGATGGATTTTTTTTGAAGATGATAATCAAATTTTTTCCTTCCTATAGAAAACTAGGGACTTTAATTCCATATATTTTGAAGGAAGTGACTCACTCCCACAGGGAGTGTTTTAATAACAATAGTAACAATAATTCAGTTGATCAGGTGGATGAAGATGGAGTGATTGAATTGAAAGGCAACATGATTCTAAATGGACTAGTGTCTTTAGAGGAATTGTTCGATAAACATGATAGGTTCATTCATGGAAAAAAAAGGGTCAACCCAAGTCTTTACCAGAGTATGATAAAATTAACATTGAAACAAGTGAGCAACCAAGGATGGTGAACATAGGAAAATGTTGTTCACCTGAGGAACAAAGGAATTTCACAACTCTATTAAAAAGGTACTCTGATGTGCTCACATACTCATATGATGATTTGAATTCCTTCCAACCACAGTCCATGCAACACTCTATACCCTTAAATCCTAATGCAAAATCCTTCCGTAAGAAGTAAAGGTAGTAAAACCCCAAAATTTCTAGAACAATCAAAGTAAAGGTTGAGAAGCTTCTTAATGCCCACATCATCTTTCCTATCCACCACTCAATGTGGATAGCCAATATTGTACCAGTGTGGAAGAAGAGTGGTGAAATCCACATCCACGTGGATTTTACAGAATCTGAACCAAGCTTCTTTGAAAGATAATACCCACTTCCAGTCATGGACCATATCTTGCAAGTGGTCAATGGTTTAGAGATGATGTCCATGTTGGATGGATTTTCTGGGTATAACCAAATTGAAGCTGCTAAACAAGATCAATTCAAAACCACCTTCACTACCCCATGGGGAACCTTCACTTACCACCGCATGCCATTCGGCTTGATCAACACAGAGTGCTACATTTTAACAGGGCCATGGAATTGGATTTCAAATATTTGAAGGGAAAGTGTATAGTAATGTACCTTGATGATCTAACAACATACTCCAAGAAGAGAGGAAAACATTTGCAATAACTCGAGCAAGTTCTAATCCATTGTATGAGGCATCATATTTCCCTAAACCTAAAAATTTCAATATTTAGAGTTACTGAGGGAAATATCCTTGGTCACATCGTGAGCAAGGAGGGCACCAAGATTGATCCAGAGAGGGTAGAGGCTATCCAAATATTATCTCTTCCTACCAGTAAGCCAAGTGTGCATTCCTTCTCTGGTAAGGTCAACTTCTTGATAAGATTTGTACCAAATTTTACAGAACTCACAAAGGATATTGTAAATATGATGAAGCCAAAAGAATCCTTCAAATGGAGAAATAGGGTAAAGAAAGCTTTGAATCCATCAAATTTCCATTACCAAAAGCACCCACTCTGGTACAGCCCTGGATTTTGGTAAGGAATTCATCCTTTACTATTATGCCTCTAAGCATACTATCTTTATTATCCTCGTGCAAGAAAATGAAGACAAAGTACAGTCACCCATCACCTTCATGAGTGCCCCTCTGAAGGCACATGAGATCAATTACTCACAACAGTACGAGAAACATGCTTATGCGGTGGTAAGAGACATTGAAAAATTTTCAGATTCTACCTCTAAATTCCCATGTTGTGGTTATGGTCCCAAGTCCCTGATGATCAAGTCTATTATGATGCAACAAGACCTAGGTACAAAAATAGGTAATTGGGTTTTGAAAGTGCAGGAATATGATCTTGAGATCAAACCCTCCAAATGGTGCAAGGAAATGGATTGTGTGAGCTTCTTGCTTGAGAAGAGTGGGAAGACTGTTCAAATTGTTATAATTACTTGATCAAGGATCTTCCTCTTGTGATTTTTGTAAGTAAAACCAATCCATGGTATGTTGATATAGCCTATTTATTGACCTATGGATATTTCCTCCTGGTCTCGATCAGAAGCAAAGGGAGAACTCTACGCACTCAGAGCAGCAAAGTATGTCATCTGGGAAAATGTTTTGTATAAAAAAGGATTAGATGGCACATTCTTAAGGTGCATAGAGGAAGAAAAACAAAAGAAAATATTCAAGGAATACCATGATCAAGCATGTAGAGGCCACTTCCCACAATGGTCACAACACACAAGATCTTAAGAGGTGGTTACTACTGGCCTAATTTTTTTTTGTGATGCATACAAATGGGTTAGGAAGTGTGATCCATGCCAACAATTCTTAGGAAGGCCAAGGCTCGCTGTTTTATCACTTGACCCGTGATCATTGAAGAACCTTTTCAATAGTGGGGTCTTGATTTCATTGGTTTTTTAAATAATCACTCTAGCACGGGCCACATGTATGTATTATTGACCACAAACTACTTCAAAAATGGGTTGAATCCATTCTGAATAAGCATGTAAATCATGAGACTGTGTGCAACTTTTTGAAAGATAATATCATTTTCATGTTTAGAGTTCCTAGCAAATATTGTAGCAGATAACACCACGTGCTTCTCCTTAGGGGATTAATGGACTTATACTACAACCATGAAATTTATTTGTCTCATTCTTCTGATTACTACCCATAAGGCAATGGTAAGGAAAAGTCTAGTAATAAGAATATTTTCCCAATTATTCACAAACTAGTGGATTTCAATCAAAGGGATCTACATAAGAAGTTATATGATACCCTATGGGATGACCGAGTCACACCTAAAAAATCTATTGGAACTTATCCTTTTTAAATACTGTATGGGATTGAGGCTTAGATTCCCATTTCTTAGGAGCTACCTATCTTGAAACTTGCGAAGGTAGTAGAGTATTCATATGCTCTTGATAAGTGGATTTGTTACTTGAATAAGTTAAATGAATATAGGTTGGTATCAATAGATACACTACGAAGACACCAATTCAAGGTAAAAAATATCTTCACCTCACTTGGAGTTTCCCTACACTTATGGGATATGCTTGCTTAGGTGTACACTTGAATACACTATTCTAGGTGTTGGTTACCACTTGACTTCACCATTCTAGGTGTTGGTTACCACTATTCTAGGTGGAGATTGTCATGATTATAGGAGGAAGTTACAAATTCACCTCCTATATGTACATCTTTGTTTTTTATTCTATTTAATTTTATTGAGTTGGATCTATATTTGTGTTATTGCAGTCATCTCTCTTGTATTTTCATAATTTGTAGTCTTGTACGCTTGCATTATTTTGTCTTGGAACAATTCACGTCTCACATCATTCACCTGTGTAATCTTTGAACCAGTAGATCTGTGGCACTTATATGATATCTATGGGATAAGATAAGAGAACCCAAAGGGATCTAGGGAAAATTTGATTCTCTCTGGCTTGGTCCATTCAAAGTCAAACACTTATATGGGGAGAATAATTATTACCTAGCATACCTGGATGGAACCCCATTGGAGTTACCTCGTAGTGGGAAACATCTCAAAATATACAAGCAATGAGATTGGTAAACCCATCCTTTGTACTATAATTTTCCATTATGTTGTGTGTGTCTTCCCTTTCTAATTTTGGCATGTTTCCTTGTGTGTGTGTGTGTGTGTGTGTGTGTGTGTGTGTGTGTGTGTGTGTGTGTGTGTGTGTGTGTGTGTGTGTGTGTGTGTGTGTGTGTGTGTGTGTGTGCACGCGTGTGCGTGTGCGTGCGTGCACGCGCGCGTGTTACTTGTAAATAACGAATCTATTACCCAATGGATAAGGCAATGGTATAATCACCCAAGAGAAATATGAAGTCCTCATTTCCCCTTATTGTCCAAATTCCCCGAGTTAGAGCCATATTTTGTCATGTGAAATTACCAGCCCAAAAATGCAAACTTTGATCCATGACAACCTAGCCATAAAGGTAAAATATGATTTTGAATGCTTCCCAAACCCCTCACTCAGTCAATTCTATTCTATTTCATAATAATATTTACCTTGTAGGTCCTCACAATATATTGAATAATAATGTACATGTGTTCAAAGTGATGTGACAAGGTAAAACCTTTCACTTAGCAAAGTGCAGTAGAAGACGAGTTCTCCGACACTTTGAGAAAGGCCATTTTTTCCATTTTGAGGCATGTGTGCACCCTCCAGGAAGGTTCTAAAGGATCATAATCATCCAGATGTAGTATTGGATAGTATTGAAGGCGTTGGAAGTAGTTTAGGAATATTTAGGAAAGGTTTGGTGGTTTAGGGACAAACTGTGCAAAAGTAGGTTTTTAGGTGTAAGGAATGGATAATCAAATCATGAGCCTAAACTTGTTCAGATGATTCTGAGAGCTCCATAAGGAGTTAGAATGCAATAAATTATGAAATTGAAATGTGGAAGAATCCTCTACATGGTGGAAGGATCGTATTTGATACAAGGCTTGATGGTTTCTCCAAACATTTCAATCTTTGCAGGCACACCCCGTTGTCTTCAAGAAAAATGAAACAATTTTTGGATTTTTGTGCATAATTAGGTTCTAAAACCTATGTAATTAATATTATAAGGTATTTTGGATCCAAAATAATATAAATTTTTATCTCAAAATAACTTCCCAAGATCTAGTAGAAATGTTTTTAAGTCCTTACTAGTCAAGAGTGTGCAGATCCTATAATTAGAGCCAAATTTTTGACTGCCACATGTCATGATTTCACTCCTAACACCCCTTTATCACTCGATTTTACTTTTTCAAAGGAGAATGAGGGAAAAAATGGGCTCCCAAGTGAAATCCCCCCATGTGGTTCTTCATGTGACCCTTTCCAGCTCTGCAGGGTGCTTAACTGGCTAACCTCATCTTCCTCACACTGCACCAGATCTTGCCACTTGTCACAATATCTCCCAAAAGTTCCCTTGGGTGTCCATCTTGTCACTTTTTCCCAAGGGGAAAAAGGGGACAAAAATGGGTGCCCAAGTGCAATCCCCGTATGTGGTTTTTCATATGACCCTTTTTCAACCCCAAGGTGTTTGCGTGGCTTTTCTAACCTTCCTCACACTGCAGTGGATCTAAAAACTTGACATGATCTCTCTCTAGGAACCCATTTGTGTCCCTCTTGTACCTTTTCACCAAGGGGGACAAAAATGGGTGCCCATGTGCAAACTCATTCAACCTAGCTTTTAACTCCACTCAACCCAGGGTCAAACTACAGTTATCAGGGAAGCAAAAAAACCAAATTTAACTTGTTTTAAGTTAATTTATTTACACAGATAAACCCATTACCAATTTCTGTTGCTTTTACACCTCCAAGAACATAAAATATACTATACATCCTACAAAAATCATTCTAGAACAACCATAGCCTTAGAAACGAAAATTTCTTTATAGCTTTTTAACCATAAAATTGTTTCCATTGGAATTTTCACAGAATACTCTACTCCCAAGCGCATTTGAAAATACAATTTCTACATATTTGTTGGTGAGAAAATATTTCAAGTAGAAAAATTTATGGGTTTCTTTCCAACTATGTGGGAATCGAAGTCCCTCTACTTGTATGATGCAACTTTGTGTTTATATGTGGATTGTGAAATGATTTTCCTAGTGGCCTTTCGGCCAGGGATCCTACAGGGGCACTCCACTGACCCTGAGGCAAAGCTAGCAATTTATTTTTAAATAATACTTTTTCTGGAGAGTAGGCAAGGGAGTGAGAAAAAGAGAGAGGTGAACTAATGTTGTGGGTAGAATATCAGATTCCTGCACACACTAGTTAGAAATATGAACACACATTTATGAGAAGAAAACAACAAGGTTTTGATGCTACCGGCTAGAGGAAACCATACATACAAAGATGCACACATTCATATGCTCTGGAAAACTAAAACTTCTTCCTTTATTATCATCTCAACAAAGTTGTACATATCTTGAGAATGGATGAAATATGGAGGGGAGAAGTGGAAGAATTGGCTAACTCTTTGCTCTTTCACAAGAAAATGCTTTCTCTCACGAACCCACAAATTTACAACCAGCCCCTTGGAAATGAGAAGACTTTACATTTTATAAGAAGAGAGGTGAATCTTCGTCTACCCCATAATGACTCTTCATATGTCTTCGCATAACTTAAAACTTTTCAACTTCCTAGGAAAACATTAAGTCCCTTTATGTAACATAAAGGTGAATTTTACATTGGAAACATAAAGTTACTTTTTAATTACATTAAAGACATGAAAAAGTACATCCCCAAAAAA
Source organism: Taxus chinensis (assembly GCA_019776745.2). Classification (NCBI taxonomy): domain Eukaryota; kingdom Viridiplantae; phylum Streptophyta; class Pinopsida; order Cupressales; family Taxaceae; genus Taxus; species Taxus chinensis. The sequence goes on from CM034151.1 coordinate 114,133,244, forward strand.
GAATTAGAAAATTGAAGAAAGAGAAAGTTGGGGGGAGGTGAGAGAAGAGAGAGAGAGAGAGAAGAAGAAAGAGGAAGAATCATGCTGAAGAAGAAGAAGAAGCTTCTCATGATGATTTTATCTCGTTGCTCGACTGATCTCCATCTCATGCTACTAAAAAGATCTCAACTCCCTTGAATTATTTACTAAATTGATCCACAACAGATGTTACTCTATCAACATGAGGACTACGCACATAGTTCAAAGTTTTTGTCCAACCATCTGAATCATTGTCGATATCTTTGCACTTTTCAAACGAGGATGAATTCTTCTTTGCAAGGAGTGCAATGGTGGCACAAATTCTAGCTAGAGATTACAAAGTATCCTTATTGAAAGACTATGGGTTTCTGACCTCCTTCTTGACATATTCTTTGAATGGTCCAACCAAATCATCTGCCGTTGTGCTTTCTTCGATTGCAGGCACTCCAAGTTTTTGAATTTGGTGATTGATGTTATCCTGAAACTTATATCCATGTTCTTCTTTTTCATCCAACTCTACGATGGATCGATTAATCATCTCATACCTAGTATCTAGGCCCCTTTCCCATGCACAAGAAAACTCCTCTGAAGGAGTATCAAATATATTTTTGTCGATCATCAGCTGAGAGCGAGTGCCACTCATTTCCATCACCAATGGATGGAGAGGGTCCCAGTGATATTTTTATTTTTCCAGGTCTTCCCTAATCCTCTATGCCTTAATAGAAGTTACACACATGTATACAAAGAATTTTTCTACCTCATGAAACAACAACCTTCCTTTCTCAATAATTATACCTATCCATTTTCCACTAGCCCATCTGCACACTGTGAAATCTTGTGTCTTTCTGATGGATTTTGGAATGAAGCTGCTTATTGGTGAAACTTCCTTGATAGGGATTGTTGAAGCACTTGGATCCACCTGGCATTGTTGATTCAGAGTTCAATACAAAGAACATATTTTCCCTAAAATTCTGAGCATCAACACAGTGCAGAAGAGGACTCCGAGAGCTTTCCGTTGACTATTTGAATGTCGAAAATGGGGTCTGCATGTGCAAATGGTGGTTGATCAATGTTAGTTAACTCTTGGGTGGGACCAGGTCAACTGGTGAGTCATGAAGCAGTGACAAGTATGATTGTGTGAAGGTGATGTTTTTGGGTTTGTACCTCCAGTCTTTGTTGTCTTCTTCTTCATATACGATCGAATTTTTTTTTGCCATGTGGTGGGTCCTCAGGCTACGATGTGGCCTGCCACCATTTAGCCTATCAACTCAGGTGAGTTATAATTAGCTTGACGAGATATATTCATTAACAAGGGCCAAGTTGAGTTATTTCATTACATGGACCGAGTTGACATCTAGTTATGTCAATCGATCTATTCATGAGTCATTGGCAAGTTAATACATTGATTGAGTGGCGAGCCATATACATTTACATTGACAAGAAAAAGTTCATGGTGTAGCACAAAGTCACAATGGAGGTATGGAGGATTAGGATTATTAAATCCTATCCTAACTCACACCCTACGAATGGCGGAAAATACACATGCACGTGGATAAAGCAAAAGACTTGGCTGAGCTTGGGAAAAAAAACTTCCCCCCAACTATTTGGTGATATAGACAACTCGGTGGATGCATGGAGGGGTCGTGGCAAGTGGCATGTGGTGACGTGGCAGGTGATGTGGACATAAATGGAGGGGTCATGGCGAGTAGTAGGTGATGTGGACATGACTGGAGGAGTCGTTATAATGACCACCCAAAAAGGAATCCATGGGTGTCGAACTTGGGACCTTTCCCTCCTAACTTGGTGGCCTTAACAGATCCGTCTAGCTCGGCGTACGGGTATGGAGCTGGCGGATGTGGTACTTAACCACGTAAATTGGGTTTCCTTAGCCTATAAAAGTCTCAACACCCCATTCCATTAAAATAATAAGCTCGATGAAAGCTCTTAGGTCCATGCCCGATCATGATAGTATGAGGCCTTAACAAAATATGGAGGCCCATATTTTATTTGTATATAAGACCTATATATTTATATAGGTGTTTATATTTTTAAAGCCCTATATATATTTATATAGGCACATTCTCGGAACTAAGGCCTAATGTTATAGGCATGTAAATATGTAAGACCTATTTTATAGGCATTACGATTATTATTTTTAAGTCCTATTATTTTAATAGGCAAAATATTATATTGAAATTCCGAATTCTTTCTGAGAAGACAATACTCCGAGCCAGAGTCGAGAAGGAAAAATGATGCGGTTTGAAGGCGATATGGAGACTAAAGACCTATTTTAAAATAGGTATTGTGGAGAGATAAGACCTATATCCTATAGGCATTTTCTTCATTAAGGACCAATATTATTTGTTATCGGCAAGATGAAGATAAGACCTATAATTTTAATAGGTGAAAAATTGTAATTGGGACTTATTACAAAAACTACCCTATATGCCTTTTGAGCCACACTACATATTGCGGATCTTGAAATTTAGTGCCATAGGATATTCTACAAAGGGAAGATCGGATCTACTACATAAGATGAGGATTATCACTTGGTGGTTGTGGAGGAGGTTCTTATTCTTCAGGCTTATCAAGCCACAACTTCAGAGTATGTCATGTCTGGAAGACCGACCGGGGAGCCATATGGCAACATAATAGCATCTGGAAGACCGAACTGGGAGCCATTGGGCATTGTACCATGAAGGAGAATACTTGATCAAATATTCATCATAAGCCAGAGTAACTATTCAATGTTTGTGATAAAGGTTCTTGTTCCATTTTGTATTCAATATTATCATGCTTAGATTGTATTATTTGTTACAGTCATTGAAGTAGATAATATATCGGTTCTATTAATGAACTTGGAGACGTAGGCATTCTGCGGAACTCTGTTATCAACCTATGTGCAGTGTGTTTCAATTATTGCATCACTTTAAGTTGATTTGAATGGGGTAAGTTCAGAAAATAATTTAATGCCTATAAGGGGTCCGTGATCAAGGGAAACATTTTGGTCAATTTTCAGATCAAGTTGGTATTAGAGCTGGTGATCGCACTTGCATACTTGCTATTCTTTGAGTAGGTTGATCATTACAGGCTGAGTTGATAGTGATGCCATCGACTTGTATTTGTGGAGTCCAGATTGGTGGGATGGATTGAGGGACATGTTTATCATCCTCAATAATTTTCTCACATTTATATTTGGATTTATTCCATTATAACTCATGTGTAGATGATAGATTGTTCGACGATCAACACATGCACATTAGTAAAAGACCTAATTCTGGGAAACATTTGTACTCTTTTATAATTGCATTAGTAAGACCCCTTAGATGGTAATTGTTTTGGTGATTTTACTAACACCATGAGATGCGGTATATTTTTTCCTTGTTGAATCATCTAGCAGGGAGAAGATAAACGAATTCAATCGACGTTGCAACACAATGTGGAAGACAAAGTACAAAAGCCACCAAATAGGAGAAATATTCGTGATAGGTTTATCATGTGAAATTATTTTCCTTATTATTGGTATTTAAGCTTATTATACAAAAACTCCAAAAATGGAGCATTATTACAAGTAAATTTGCATATTGTATTAGGAAATGTTTTCCTTACACTTGTATTTCAAAGTTGTATAAAGACCCTTTTAACGACACAAATCTCTTAATCAGATTTTGAGTGACTGTTACAATTAGATACTCATACATATAAGCTTGGAGAATTTTCAGCTTTTTGTGTATATAGATGAGCACTGGTGTTAGCTTAGAACTTCATTCTGTGTAGAGGCATTATGACCATGTAACATAATGGTAGCTGAAAACTGTTGGCATCTATCATTAGGTTGGAACTTCATTATGTGAGAAGGCCATTATGGTCATATAGCAGAGTGGTACCTGATAATTCATGTCAACAAAAAGGAGCTCGCAAGAGATTATCTTAAAACATCATTCGATGTCAAGGCATTATGATCAAACATATGAATGGTAGCTGATCATCAAATTTAACACCATGTAGCAGAAGCATTAAAGTCTTGAAAAAGACTTAACAACATAAAGTAGATGCGTTGAGGTCTGCAAAGGGGACTTATCACCATACAATGGAAGTGCTGATGTCTTGAAAGAGGACTTAACACTATGTAATGGGAGCGTTGAGGTCTGGAAAGGGACATGACATCAAGTCGCATCTTCATTCTATGTAGAGTTTCTTTATGGCCCTGTAGAGATGGTACTTTACACGTTATTTCTCCATCCCGACATCAGATCACTCTTAGCTCTGTATAGCTGGAGTTCCCTTTAGACGAGTTTGGATTGTCGGAATCAACTTGGAGTTTAGGAGTTGTGTTATAAGAGTAAAAGGGATCCATTGTTGCATATATCTAGAATCTTAATCAACATTGAGAAGTGTTGAGGTTTCATTGGGAAATTAACACCATAAATCGAGGCGTGGAGGTATTATTATGGCATATCAGAGTGGCCGTACAGAGGCAGTGAGGCCTAAGTGACACAGTTCACCTAGAGTTGAACCATCAATTGTTTCATTGTGGAGTTGGCAAATATATTGAGTAATATATCTTCTCACAACGTGATTTAGAGTTTACAATAATTTTTGTGGACAAAATACTTTCTCATTGGGGAGGTTGTGATCTGGAGGTCAATACAGAAAACATATGTTCCCTAAAATTCCTAGGATTGGACATAGTATAAAAGAGGACTCTAAGAGCTTTTCCCGTCAGCCCCCCCCCCCCCCCCTTAATTTGAATGTTGAAACAAGCCTGCATGTGCAAATGGTGGCTGGTCACTCTTGGGTGGGACCGAGTCATTGGTTAGTCTGAAGCAATGAAAGTATGATCATGTGCAGGTGATGTTTTTCAGGTTTTACCTCTGGTCCCTTCATCTTCTTCATCTTCATATATGATTGACAAAAAATTTTGCCACGTGGTGGGTCCTTAGGCCACCACGTGGCTTGCTATCATTTAGCCTATCACTCGGGTGAGTTATTTGATTGATGAGCTATAGGCATTAGCAAGGGCCGAGTTTAAATTACTTTCATCACATAGACTAGTTGACATCGAGTTAGCTCAATTGAGCTTTCCCGAGTCTGTGTGGGTTATCCATTATTTGAGTGTGAGCTAATACATTGTCCTTATTATTGGTATAAGCTATATTATCCAAAACGCCAAAAATGGAGCCATATTACAAGTAAATTTGCATATGGTAATTAGGAAATGTTTTCCTTACACTTGTATTTCAAAGTTGTATAAATACCCTTTTAAAACGACACATCTGCTTAATCAGATTTTGAGTGGACTGTTACAAATTGCAATAATACTCATACATATAAGCTTGGAGTAATTTTCAGCTTTTGTGTTATAGAGTGAGCACGGTGTTAGCTTAGACTTCATTCTGTGTATAGGCATGATGACCATGTAACATTAATGGTTAGCTGAAAACTGTGGCATCTATCATTAGGTTGGAGTTTGGGATTAATGGGCGTCAAGCTTTCTTTCGCCGTAGCGACCCCGCCTCCTATATTCTCTCCTTGCCATCTCCATCTGTGCGCACTCTGCCGTTGAGGTAGCTCAATAGTCTCCATGTCCGTCCGCCTGTTTGTTGTAGCTCTACTTACCTCCTTTCCGCATGAACATGGTGATCTGTTCTACCTTCGGTGCTTTCGATCCGGCCGGCGCCTCCCTAGGCGAAGCTATCGGCTCCCCCTGGCGTGCTCGCTAGCAGTTCCCCTCCCTGTGTTCTAATTTTTCTTTTCTCCATCCTCACTTGCCGTTTGGGTGATGCCCGTCAACGCCCGGGCCTGTACGTTCCGCTCGCTCCGGTGGCGCGCTCTTGGCCGTGCGCCTTGCTGTGTTCCGACCGCGCACGGCTCCCCGCAGATTACTGCCTCATTATTTTCCTTTCTCTTTTCCCGACTTTATATTAACTGTAGCTCGTTTCGCTTTGTGCGCATCTTTCTGTCGCCTCTCGTCCGTCGGGTGCCCGAGTCGTGGCTCTAATCGTGGTTTCGCTTCCCCAAGATCGCGTCTCTACTTTCGTGGGTACTTCGTGCCCGGTTGTGTTATGGTCTCTGTTCCCTCTTTCCCGTGTTTTCCAACTTCCGGGTGGGTTCTTATACTAGCCACTGCTATTTCTTCTCTGTTTTTCAGCCGCCTTTAATAGCTTCCGACCTCCATCTTGTTCGCTATCTATTCCTCCCCCTCTATCAGTAGGAGACTCTACCCCTTGCAAATTCCTCCCTCTCGTCCCTCTCTCGGTGTTTATGTTCTTTTGTCCCTTCTCGTCCCTAGCTTTGTTACGACCTATGGCTGGCGCGCGTTACTCTGCCTTCTCTGGTCTTCTGCCCGTCTTTCTCAGTTTTCTTTTCGAGCTCTTTCTGTCTGCCATCGGGTGAGTCCGTTATCCCTTGGCCCCGGATTGGTCTAATCGTTTGGTACCGCTGCTACGGCATAGTTCCCTAATATTCTCGCGCGTAGCTCTGCTTTTTTACCTGCCCTCTGCTCGAACTAGGATACAGCTCTGCATTCTGCGCTTCCACTCTGTCTCTCTGTCGTCTTCTCATTCCTCTCATCGATGCCCTCCTCTGCTTTGCTAGTACTACTTCCACATTGTGGGCCAGTGTCCTGTAGGCACCAACCTCTGGGCTTGGTCAGACGGATATTTGTTAATGGCTCGGTCTACCTCACTATCAGAGCGCTCTACGGCGACACCCTGTGCGCTTCTCCCATTCTGCAATCGGTTCTCTACTGCGATGTCTCTGGCGACTTCGAAATCTATCCCGTGAATATAGCTGTCACTTGGTCAACAAAAAGGAGCTCGCAAGAGATTATCTTAAAACATCATTCGATGTCAAGGCATTATGATCAAACATATGAATGGTAGCTGATCATCAAATTTAACACCATGTAGCAGAAGCATTAAAGTCTTGAAAAAGACTTAACAACATAAAGTAGATGCGTTGAGGTCTGCAAAGGGGACTTATCACCATACAATGGAAGTGCTGATGTCTTGAAAGAGGACTTAACACTATGTAATGGGAGCGTTGAGGTCTGGAAAGGGACGTGACATCAGGTCACTTCTTCATTTTGTGTAGAGTTTCTTATGGCCCTGTAGTAGGATGGTACTTTACAAGTTATTCTCCATCACCGACATCAGATCACTCTTAGCTCTGTATAGCATGGAGTTCCTTTAGACGAGTTTGGATTGTGCGGAATCAACTTGGAGTTAGGAGTTGTGTTATAGAGTAAAAGGGGATCCTTGTTGTCAGATATCTAGAATCTTAATACCACACATTGAGAGTGTTGAGGTTTCATTGGGAAAATTAACACCATAAATCGAAGGCGTGGAGGTATTATTTGGATATCAGAGTGGCGTAACAGGAGGCAGTGAGCCTAAGTGCCACAGGTCCTAGAGTTGAACCATCAATTGTTTCATTGTGGAGTTGGCAATATATTGAGAAGATATCTTCTCAACAACGTGATTTAGAGTTTACAATATTTTTGGGACAAAAATACTTTCTCATTGGGGAGGTGTGATCTGGAGGTCAATACAGAGAACATATGTTCCCTAAAATTCCTAGGATTGACATAGTATAAAAGAGGACTCTAAGAGCTTTTCGTCAACTATTTGAATGTTGAAAACAAAGCCTGCATGTGCAAATGGTGGCTGGTCAACTCTTGGGTGGGACCGAGTCAATTGGTGAGTCATGAAGCAATGAAAAGTATGATCATGTGAAGGTGATGTTTTCAGGTTTTTACCTCTGGTCTTCATCTTCTTCATCTTCATATATGATTGACAAAAAAATTGCCACGTGGTGGGTCCTTAGGCCACCACGTGGCTTGCTATCATTTAGCCTATCAACTCGGGTGAGTTATAATTAGATTGATGAGCTATATGCATTAGCAAGGGCCGAGTTAAATTATTTCATCACATAGACTGAGTTGACATCGAGTTAGCTCAATTGAGCTATTCACGAGTCATGTGTGGGTTAATACATTATTTGAGTAGTGAGCTATATACATTTGCATTGACTTGAAAAAGTTCATGGTGTGGCCGAAAGCCACAATGGAGGTATGGAGGATTATGATTATTAAAGCCTATCCTATCTCACACCTTACGTATGGGGGAAAATCCACATGCATGTGGATAAGGAAAAAGACTCAACTGAGCCTGGGAAAAAAAACTTCTCCCCCAATCATTTGGTGATATAGATGACTTGGTGGATGTATGGAGGGGTCATGGAGAGTGGCATGTAACGATGTGGTAGGTGATGTGGACACGGATGGAGGGTTCGTAGCGAGTGGCATGCAGAGACATGGTAGATGACATGGACACGACTAGAGGGGTTGTTGCAATGACTACCCAAAAAGGAATCCACAGGCGTCAAACTCGGGACCTTCCCCTCCTGAATTGGTGGCCTTAACCAATTTGTCTAGCTCGGTGGACGGGTATGGAGCTAGTGAATGTGGTACTTAACCACATAAATCGGGCCGCCTTAGCCTATAAAATGCTCGACAACCCTCTTCATTAAAATAATAAGCTCGATGGGAGCTCTTAGGTCCATGCCTGAACATGATAGTATGAGGCCTTAGAAAAATATGGAGGCCCATATTTTATTTGTATAAGAGACCTATACATTTATATAGGTGTTTATATATTTAAAGCCCTATATATATTTATATAGGCACATTCTCGGAGTTAAGGCCTAATGTTATAGGCATGTAAATAAGTAAGACCTATTTTATAGGCATTATGATTATTATTTTTAAGTCCTATTATTTTAATAGGAGAAATATTATATTGAAATTATGAATCCTCTCCGAGAAGACAGTACTCCGAGCCAGATTTGAGAAGGACAACTGATGCAATTTGAAGGCGATCGTGGGGGCGATATGGAGACTGAAGACTTATTTTAAAATATGTATTATGGAGAGATAAGACATATACCTTATAGGCATCGTCTTCATTAAGGACCGATATTATTTGTTATCGGCTAGATGAAGATAAGGCCAATTATTTTAACAAGCAAAAAATTGTAATTGGGAGTTATTACAAAAACTACCCAATAGGCCCTTTGAGCCACAATGCATATTGCAGATCCTGGACTTTAGTGCCATAGGATATTTTGCAAAGGAAAGATCAGATCTACTACATAAGCCGAGGATTATTACTTGGTGGTCATGGAGGAGGTTCTTGTTCTTTAGGATTATTAAGCCACAATTTCAGAGTATGTCATGTCTGGAAGACCGGCCAAAGAGCCACTGGGCATTGTACCATGAAGGAGAATACTGGATCAAATCTACATCATGATCCGGTGTAACTATTTGGTGTTCATGATAAAGGTTATTGCTGCATTTTGTATTTAGTATTATCATGCTTAGATTTTATTAGTTGTTACAGTCATTGAAGTAGATAATATATCGGTTCTATTGATGAACCTAGAGACATAGGTATTTTTGTGAACTCTGTTATCAACTTGTGTGTAGTGTGTTTCAATTCTTGTATTGCTTTAAGTTGATTTTAATGGGGTAAGTTCAGAAAAGAATTTAATGCCTATAAGGGGACCGTGATCTAGGTAAAAATTTCAGTCTTTTTTTGGATTAGTTGTACATATGATGAAATAGTCTTTACCTATTCTTCTAGGTATTCAATCCTTTTCTTGTACTCTTTTTTTCTCACCACCAAGCGAGTGGAAGATTGTTGGTACATGTGAAAATATCCTTCATGGGTAGCCGGGCCCAATGGAATTTTGCTCATCTCATAATCAGCCGATGTCATTTCATCCACTGGCTTGATCACCTTGGGTCGGGCCACCTTGATGTATTGTTCACTTATTTCTCCACTATAGAAGCGCGAGGCTGCATGGGCAATTTTTATTTTCTTTCCGTTAGCCAATGAAACTATTGCTGATAGATCAGGGACAATGACTTGTTGGACAGTACATGTGTTTTGTATAATTATATCCTTCATCCAAGGGGAAATTTCATAATATTTAGGCTCTTTAATTGGCATATCAATTGTTCCCTACTTAGGTGGAAGATACATCTCCCAGATAGGAGAGGTAGTAGTGTTGACAGGGGGCAAGACCTCCTGTGGCTGCTCAGGGAATGGATCCTGAACGGCGTCCACTTTCTCAATTCATGTTTCTTGAACTATATCTTCTTCTGTTCTAGATCTCTTAGGTGTCTTCTTGTGATAGGGAGCTTCTAATTCTGCAACTTTTCATTTTGAGCTCATTCCAAAGTGACCTGTACTCGAAGTAAATTCCACCACCTTTGATGATGACTGTTGTGAGGTCTACTTTTGAGATATAGGGAGACTTCTCAATTGAATGGTAAGGGCCTTCTTATTTTGGAACCATTCCCTCATTATCTTGACTACCTTGTATGGCTGCTCCATGATGTCTCTGAACTTACGAACATGCCAATTCACTTAAGACAAAGGGGAAGCTTTGACTGCCTCATACTATGAACAATAAAGTTTAGTTCCATCGTCCTGTAGACCCTCTTCGTACCATGGGAATTGATACTTCTTCACTTATCCTACCTTTATCCTCATATAGTTCCTCTCTCGGACATTGAAGTCATCAACACAGTTGGCCCAATAATATTTTACTTGGGGAACATGGTGTAACTCTGGGACATGGAATGTGTTTGGATGCATCCATATGTCAAAGTTGGCCCTAGGAGATGAACACGTGACCTTCAACTGCACTTGACCCCCTGAGGTCGTGCTGGAGCAGCTGATGTTTGAATGTGTGTGGCTAACTATAGGAGGATCAGTGACTAAGATCTGGTAGTGTGATCTCCTGGTAGCTGAGTTGACAAAGGGGAGACTTAGAGGCTATGAATGGGTAGCGTAAATTCCCTATGGTTTGTTTACCTAATTTGGATCTAAGTGCTAAACTAGTTTGAAGTGTCCATGTAAACTAAATGAAATTAATAATCTATGCTACTGCTGAAAGGAAACTAATCTAAACAAATCACAGAACCAAAATATTACAATCACAAACAACAATTCACTTTTATTCTAAATAATCAAATCTACTTCTACACTAAAACTAAACAAGAAAATAACCCGGTGTGGTTATTTGCCTGTGCTGAGTGTATTGAATCTAAACTAACCTAAAACAAGTGATTTTCCAAATGATCTGTGATGTGTAGACAACCTCCTACAGATATTCTCTCCTTCAGATCCACAGGGATGGGAAGAAGAGGATCCATCACCAGGGATTGCTATGAAAGATTCAAACCCTCTTGGAAATTAACTAACTACTTGCAAATGAAAAGACATTGATTTCTACTCTATTTGATATGGAATTGAAATTAACAATTCGTAATTGACAATTTGATAAACAAAGAAAACAAATACACAACTCCAACCTGGAAGAGTAAGAACCTTAGCAAATCCAGTAGTATCAGTATCTGTCCCCTCAGTTCTTTCCTTTCTTTCTCTGAGTGTTCATGTGAGTCCAAGGGATTGGGAATGCAAAGAAACAACAACAAGAGGATGGTGCTTGAGCAATGGCAGCTTGGAAGCAATCTAGATGTAATGCAAGTAGAAGAGAGATAGCACAAGAGATCTGAGCTTGGCTATGCAATTCCTAGCAAGATTATGACAGCACAACAATGCAAGATACACAAAATTCTCAGGCCCTTTGCTTGAATACAAGCATGGAATATATAGGAATGAAGAATGGAAGAAGGTTACTTCATGCACAAGGAATTGAAGAGGTAGTTCTACTCATTAAATCTATTTAAAAATAGAAGGAACAAGGAGAACCAAGCAAATGAAGCTATTTTTAGCAAATTCGGCTCACGGATGCGCTCAAAAAGTAAACTTAAGTGAATTGTTGCATGTAATTTCTCGCATGAAGATTCTGGAAAAATTGATCAGGACCGCCACCCTACGTAGGGTGGTGGTTTCAGGACCGCCACCCCAGGTAGGGTGACGGTTTGTGGGCAGGGTGGCGGTCCTAGCACTAAAGGCCAAAACAAGCACAGAAAGAAGGGGGAAGCTGGAAAAATGCAAGGAAAAGATAAGTAAGGATATCTAAGCTACAAATATATACTGCAAATGGGTTTTTGGAGCTTGAACACCTTCTTGAAAGGATTTTGAATCATCATTGGGGATCTTTATAACCATTTTCTGACAATGTAGCACATGTAATTTTGGGTGCGTACATATTTCCCCCTCGGAGAAGCGTCTTAGCCATGAAGAGGCATAAAACGTAGAGTCTGAGTATGGTGTTCCCGAAATGGGGAGTTAGAAGCTATACCTGACACACTCGTGTGTCGAAATCTCACCGTCCAAACTCCTGCTACCTGCAAGAGGAAAAGAAGACTCAAGTGCAGATAGATAAAATATTGAAAAATAAACACTAAATTAAAATGACAAGAGGACTTACCATTTGTGTGGGGATATAGAAATATACCTGCGCCAACGCTCCAGTCCTGTGAACACATACACTCAAAACGAAGTTATAACAACATATATATCTAAGAAAACTCATTTTCAAATTCACTTGCGCATACTGACTTGGTGATTTTTGAGCTCTGAGCCCACGGTGACCATTTTTCATTTTTGAGTATGGTTGAATTTGAATGGATTTGGGGATGGTATTTTGCATTAGGCTTGGCCCTTTACTGTTTGAATACTTTTGAGAAGAACTCCTAAGAAATTCGTAACTAAAGTGGTCATAAGGGGCCTCAAAAGGTGGATAGGCAGAGTGCCTTTATTGCTTAGTCTCCATTTTGTGAGGCATATATGATGTTTTGGTATTTTGTGCTCATTGCGAGCGTTTTTGACCATGCCTAGTGCATGATGACATTGTATACAAACTTGATCCACTATGATATATACAGACTCTATTTTTGGTTCGGCATTCCATTGTATCCGAGTTGACTCTCTTTGGCTTATCTCTCATGTGTACTCTAGATGTTTAGAATTTCCACTTTTCTATGCTTTTCAGAATGTATGTAGTGGATGTGACATGATAACAGAATGATTTTTTTTTTAATTTTTATAATGCTGATATATGATGATGCAAACACAATGTGATCTTAAACTTAGCTTCTCTTGCAATTTTCGATACTTCCTATTTGTTTTGATAAAATGTGATGATATAATGATACGATAAATAGATAGGCTTGCCCCACTCCTAACCCCACACAACTAGTAAGATGCAAGGGCTCAACACTGAGAGTTAGAAAGGGCACAAGTCATGAAGCTTGTTGAATGGTAGGATGAGAGGAAGACATAGATTTGACAGAACCAAATTGGGATGCTACAACCTTACCCTACACATGTTACTTCATAGTTTAGAATGTGAATTGCTTTACATTTTATCTAGACTTGGATCCGTAGATGGCCACTTGGTTGACAAAATCTGGTTTTTAGGGTTTTGAATTCTCTTGGAATTTTGAACATCTAATTCACTTTGTTTTGACTTAGGATTTCATAGTAATTGATTTAATTGTTTATGACTTTCAGATTTGTCAAAGAGACCCCCTAAACCTTGCCCCATGCTACCAGTAGGAAGCACGAGCTTATCACCATGGACAAGGCATAGGTGAGTAAGGGAATTTCCTTCCTTTCCCAACCCTACATCACTAGTAAGAGACGCAAGCTCAACACCGAAGGTTGGTAGGGAAAAGAAATGTGTAAAATAAATTTTTTTTGTTGATTTGCATTTGACTTACTTATTTGGGCAAAATGTTTAGAATGTTCTTATTTCCAAGGAGATGTACGTGGGATAGATGTGACACCATGAAGCTTCTAGAACAGACCATGAACAAAAGACACCTATCCTATGAAGAGACCAAAAGTAGAACCAAGTATGCAGGCCTTGGTATGGTTACTGTCAAAACTTTGTCTTATCTTGTTTGGATTGATGAAATGATACAGAAATAATTGATGATACTATGAAGATTTGAAGAGATATGATTTGAATGTTTTGCCAATGTTTTCAGAAGTTTTTAGGAGTTACTATAAGAATAAGCTCCTTTGATCACAAACTTACGAAATGAACTGGCGAATGAAAATGCAATGTAGATGCAGTAATGTACATATGAAAATGCAGGTGAAACTACATGTCATGATGTCTAAGGTGAAGAAAGTTGACGAATATCGAATTCTTCACCCCTAAAAGTACACAACGGAGAACCATTATCCTCAAAATTTCCATTCTCTTAACAAGGGCCTACCATTTTGGGTTTAAACTTACAACCCTTTCTCGGAAGTGTATATGTCCAATCATTAAAATCATTTGTCTGAAAGAGGTGTTCATACACCTCTTTGTCACGTTCTTGAGACATGGTGTGTGGGTGAGCATGACTATGTTACTTGGCCTTATCTCCTATGTAGAGCATTGTGTTTACTTGTGACTCTTGCTGAATGATGAGGCCTTGCCCCATGGATATGGAAAGCTTAGTTTCAGATGCACATGGGTTGAAACCAGGGTTTAGAATAGAATAACCCCCAGAGATGGTTTTATGGGCATCATTTCAATCTCAAATTTCCCTTCTTCACTCGTTAACTCTATCATGTTTACACCTAGATCTAGGACATCAGAGGGAAGAGATGCTAAACTGAGAAGACTACCCATTCCTTGTGGATCAAATGGGAGGAAGATTGGATTGTCACTCTCTAAGAGTTTCATAATTTCCATTGTGGTTTTAGTGGACACTGTTTCCACAGATATTGATTTACCCTTATCTATTTTTTGCCACCTCAAATGTTTTTGGGTTAATGACTTCAACCTTTGGAACGTCTGGGGTGACCGGGACTAACTCTTTTGTTGGAGGTGGTTTGTTCAATTGGTTTGTAGGAATTTCATACTCCGTATGGACTCCTTTCTTCTTCTTGAGGTTTTCTAAGTGTATATTGAAGGGCTTAGGATCCCCTTGAGTGATGAAGACCTTCCCCAAATGGAGGAATCTAATCTCCTGGAATAGTGTAGAAGGAATAGCCTTCATTCGATGAATCCAGGGTCTTTCGAGGATCATGTTATAACTTGTTTCCCTGTTGATAATGTAAAACTCCGTCAAGATGGTTTTTGGACCAAGTGTGACTGGAAGAACTATGGTTCCAATCGAGGTTGCTTTAAGACTGTCGTACCCCTGTAACGTGTTTCTTGTAGAGGAACAATTTGTCTCTCCATATCCCAACTTCTACAAGAAAGAGAAAGGAACCACATTTATAGCAGCCCCATCATCAATCATGGCTCTCTTAATGCAATTGTTATAAACCCAGACTTGTAAAAATAAGGTAGGATCACCTCTTTGGGAAATTTCAGCGTCAGATGGCATCTTGTCTATATCAAAAACAAACCCAGTATCCCTATCATTCTATCCTGGAGGATGTATGTCAAAGTCAATATGATTTATTTGAGTGCTAGGAGGTGGCATAACATGGATTAGATGACCAAGGCCTAGTGCATTGAGCAACACAGAGTGATGCGCAGGTGAATTCTTCAGCAAATCTAGGAATGAAATGTGAGAAAAGGTCTTGTTCAAATCTGATATTAAATCATAGGCTCCTACTGGTTTTGCAATTGTAGGAACATCATCCTGTGGGAAAGAAAGGTCGGGTAGGGGTTGTGAAGTGTACTCCTTCATCTGAGTTGTTGCATTAATTTCACGCTCAACCTCTAGCTCAACTAATCCCAAGATTTTTGTGTTATCGTTTGAACCAAGGTTAGGAGTGACTCGAGAGTTATTGGAAGTTGAGGCTTCGTGGTCATTGTTTCCTATAGGAATGCCTTTGTTTGTGTTTTGTGAATTCACCTTGAAATTTTTAGGATGTGTAGGGAGTGGATCTTGAAATATGCTCACATTAGTGTTCTGAGGAGCTACAGGTCCTGTATAGTCAGATTGCGAGTTTGTTTCAGGATTTGCTAGGAACATATCTACAAAGAGTTGCCTTTGGTTTTCAGGAAGTCTTTGCAGAAAATTGTTGCAATCATGGAAAGTCCTATCATCATGACCCCAAACCTTATGGAAACCACAATATAGGTTAGGGTCATAATCTCTTGGCCTTTGATAAGCATCTTGTTGTTGTTGATTATAACTTCGGTTGTAATTTTGAAATTTATTGTTATAACCATGATTCGTTGCCCCTTGGCCAGAGTTTTGATACTGGTTTGGGCTTTGGGTTTGATTTTGTTTTTATAGTGGATGGTTTACATCGACCATGTTGACAAAAGACATAGTGCTAGGGCCTCTTTGATTGCCCAAGTTATTGTCATTGTTAGTGTTTCTATTGTTTGGAAAACCAAAATTCTTGGCTTGATCAGTAGCACCATTCGTGGTAGCACCATGATTGTGATTCACATCCTTAGGTCCTTGGTTGTTAGCACCATTCTTTTGATAACTTGCATTATTTTGATTTGGGGATACCAATTTCCCATTGGGACCATAGGTCTTACGCCCACTGTCTATAGATGCTTGGTCAATCCAAAAGCTCCTTCCAAAACTTCCTCATAACTATGAAAAGGAAACTTTTGGACCTCTTCCTTAGTCTCTCTATTGAGTGAGTGAAGGAAAAGATTGCAAAGTTCTATCTGGTCCATGTTGGGTGCACTCGTAGAGGAATAGATAATTTGGTGCCATCTTCAGATGAAATGGGCAGCAGATTCATTTTTCTCCTGTCTAATATGCAGGAACTCCCTAATCCCTATACGCAACAACTTGTTCATGTCAAATGCTTTGATGAACTCAGAGACAAGTTGTTTGAAGGAATGTATAGAAGCTTCTGGTATCCTATAATACCAATCCAATGTGATTCCTTTGAGAGTCTTTGGAAATATCTTAGCCACCACAGCATCCCAAGGAAGCAATTCCCTGATAACAGTAGCGTAGGCCTTGATATGAGCATTTGGGTCTCCTTCTCCCTTAAATTTTGGAAGATCCAACAATGGGCGTGGAAGTATGACACCACTCATGGTGAGGTCTAGAGGCTCCTTTAAGTATTCAACATATGTACCCATTGCGTAAGATTCCACCATTGAAGATCCTTGATAAGGAGGTAGAGGAGGAGTTGCACTATAAGCATTGACGGGAACGTATGGGGTCCCTTGATATGGCATGTAGGGAGCAGAAATGGTATATGGGTCCATCTATGGAGTTTTTGAATACATATGCATGTAAGGTGGGATAGCTCCAGGATATGGACTAGTGGGCGTAAAACCAGGGAACGTCGCATTGCCTATTGTGGTGGCATTCGAGAATGCACTTCTGGCTAGCCCTTGCGTAGGATAAGCTTGTGAAGGATGAGGATGCATCCCTAGTGTGTCTAACCCTATGAGAAGATCACCTGGATTTGAATGAGCTGGATAACCTTGTTGTACATGATATTGAGTTAGTTTCTCATTGGAAGGGATGTATCCTTTGCTGTCAACTAGATACCCCATGTTCTTCCCTACTGCATGTGTTGGTTGTGAAGTCTAGGCACTTTCTAGTTCTCTAATCCTCCCCACTAAATTAGAAATGAGATTTTTGGGAGAGGATTGAGTCCCTTGTTGGGGTGCTTGTGGCGTAGGGTTTGATTGAGCAGGCTCATGATACCCTGTCATGAATTGTTCAGTGTTATAATTCTTGTCTTCCTCAGAAGTAAGAATCTTAGGATAGGTATTCAAAATCTCAGAGGCTGAAGCCTTCATTCTATCCAAAGACTCATCTATCTGATGAAGAGGACTAGCTATTCATGCAAATAGATCATCCTCTGTTGATTACATGGCAATGTGAGGTCTTGACAAGACTCTATGGTAAGAACCTGTTCCATTTGTGATAACAACGTGGTTTGCATCGGGTTGACCATATTGCATGTCTAATGGTTGATCAACCTCCTCCATCCTTACATAGCTAATGGGTTTTGAAGTGTAACTAGGGGAGGTTTGGATGTTGCTTGTGTAATTATCGCCCCATCTCGAAAGAGAAGGGGACTGTTGTGGTTGCACGTTGGTGTAATATCTATCAGAGCCAAATGGCCCACCAAACTCTCTTCCAGACATATTTTAGAAAGTATAAAATACCTACCAAAATAGGGGAAGAAATGGAGAGGTGATGTAATAGCAATGAAATAAAAGGAAACAAGAAGGAATTAATCCTTCACGTTGGGTTCACCAATTTGTACGGATGAAAATGAACACGTGACCTTCAACCACACTTGACCCCCCGAGGTCATGCCGGAGCATATGATGTTTGAATGTGTGTGGCTAACTATAGGAGGATCAGTGACTAAGATCTGGTAGTGTGATCTCCTGGTAGCCGAGTTGACAAAGGGGAGACTTAGAGGCTATGAACGGGTAGCGTAAATTCCCTATGGTTTGTTTACCTAATTTGGATCTAAGTGCTAAACTAGTTTGAAGTGTCCATGTAAAATGAATGAAATTAATAATCTACGCTACTATTGAAAGGAAACTAATCTAAACAAATCACATAACCAAAATATTACAATCAAAAACAACAATTCACTTTTATTCTAAATAATCAAATCTACTTCTACACTAAAACTAAACAAGAAAATAACATGGTGTGGTTATTTGCCTGTGCTGAGTGTATTGAATCTAAACTAACCTAAAACAAGTGATTTTCCAAATGATCTGTGATGTGTAGACAAACTCCTACAAATATTCTCTCCTTCAGATCCACAGGGATGGGAAGAAGAGGATCCATCACCAGGGATTGCTATGAAAGATTCAAACCCTCTTGGAAATTAACTAACTACTTGCAAATGAAAAGACATTGATTTCTACTCTATTTGATATGGAATTGAAATTAACAATTCGTAATTGAAATTTGATAAACAAAGAAAACAAATACACAACTCCAACCTGGAAGAGTAAGAACCTTAGCAAATCTAGTAGTATCAGTATCTGTCCCCTTAGTTCTTTCCTTTATTTCTCTGAGTGTTCATGTGAGTCTAAGGATTTGGGAATGTAAAGAACAACAACAAGAGGATGGTGCTTGAGCGATGACAACTTAGAGGCAATCTGGACGTAATGCAGGTAGAAGAAAGATAACACAAGAGATATGAACTTGGCTATGCAATTCCTAGCAAGATTATGGTAGCACAACAATGCAAGATACAAAAAATTCTTAGGCCTTTTGCTTGAATACAAGCATGGAATATATAGGAATGGAGGATAGAAGGTTACTTCATGCACAAGGCAATGAAGAGGTAGTTCTACTCATTAAATCTATTTAAAAATAGAAGGAACAAGGAGAACCAAGCAAATGAAGCTATTTTTAGCAAATTCGGCTCACGGATGCGCTCAAAAAGTAAACTTAAGTGAATCCTCGCATGTAATTTCTCGCATGAATATTCTGGAAAAATCGATCAAGACCGCCACCCTACACAGGGTGGTGGTTTCAACGACCACCACCCCTAGGCACGCAGGGTGGCCAAAACGCCAGCCTAGGAAGGGTGGGGGAACTGAAGCCAAAAAAGCACAGAAAGAAGGGGGAAGCTAGAAAAATGCAAGGGAAAGATGAGTAAGGCTATCTAAGCTACAAATATATACTGGGAATGGGTTTTTGGAGCTCAAACACCTTCTTGAAAGGATTTTGAATCATCACTAGGGATTTTTATAACCGTTTTCCCGCCAATGTAGCACATGCAATTTTGGGTGCATATAATAACCTTAGTGGGGCTTGATCAAAACAGGAGACTTGAATGTAGGAGAAGGCAGAAAAATTGATGAAATGGGATCCGTTTATTTTTATCAGGGATCCTGCCTATGGTGACATTCTATTGTACAAATCTCCCTCCAGAATTCTGACAATGGACATCGTGAAAACATCGTTCATGCAGATGAAATGTCGATGAATTTTTCTCAATACCAATTGAGGAAACTTCTCGAATGCCAATACTTTACCAGGGATGTTTCTGAGTGAGGGAAAATCCTTTGAATGGTCTATAACTGATGAGGAGAAACACCAAATAGGAAGTCATGAAGAAATTATTTGTCATGGGAACTTGGAGCAGTTGACGGTGCAAGTTGTCACTTATTGTATGGACCTAATCGATCCTTTGATCTCCTTCAGTCATCGTTAAGATGAAGAGCATCATCCACTATTGAAAATCCATCATACTTGCTTCTCCCATCACCCTACTGAGAAGGGTGATTGCATCCAAAAAACTGTCGTGTAATTCACACCTTGAGAGAGTCTTTGGCATTCTAGAAGGCTTTCTCCCTGTCTTCATCCATCAGCCTAGTGCAATGCCTTATAGGTACACATCTATTTTATTCCATTCATTCACAACCTTCTCCTTTGTGATGACTACCATATTGGTTGAGGTAGAAATTTGTAATACAAGTGAGATATCCCTAGGATTGATGATCACCATGGCCGTGCCGTTTTTGGCCTGAATTTTTTGTGTATCGGGTTCATAGTGATTTGATCAGGCAAAGACCAATTCAATGCTTTGTATGAACTCATGATGCCATACAACTGCGAACAATCCACTTGTGTATAATTTGTCGTTGATTTTCCCTCTTTGTTCCCCCCATCATGTGAGAATTTAGATCATTAAGATCCATATAGGTGACATCACTCTCACCCACCTCAAAATACTCAGACGAGAGGGCTTGTGCTGGCTTTGCCCCTGTGAATTTGAACTTCATTTTTCCTTGACACTTACTATATTTGGAAAGTACAACTTACTATTTTTAATAAGTTTCAAAATTTACCTCTCTAGACTCCAACTGATGATGCTGACATGAATGGTTATCTCTCAATGTACTCCTTTCGCGAAAACTACATTTTGAAATGATTTACTATTAATAGTAAGTGCCTAAGAGATAACTTACTATTTTTAGTAAATGATGATTTTTCCCAAATTGACCGCACCAATGAGATTAGCTTGTGTTACTAATCCTGTGTACACTGCTCTTTCCTTGATTTCCCTTATGAGATGACTTACTAAAAAGGGCAACTGCCCATATGGGAGACTTACTATTTTTAGTAAGTGGTAATTTTTGGTGTTTTTAGTACTAGAATTCCTCTAAGAACTTCTGGATGTCCTCTGTGTCCACTGTCTTTGTTGTGTAGGAAGGCTTACTATTTTTGGAAAGTGGGTCTCTGGTGGTCGGTTTGCAATGAAACGAACATTTTGAATATGGATTTTTTCCCAATTGTGCTCCTCTGGAATTTTAACTTCACCTAATCGTCAGTTTGATAGATTTTAAAAATAAAAAAATTTCCGTGCAAAACTTGGGTTTTCTCCACCAGAAAAAATTTGCTATGTGAATGTAACAAATTTCTCTGGGATCATTTAGGCACTTGTAATTATAGATGAATTCATAAAATGACATTCCGAGCCGACTTGTGGTTTGGAAGATGTGAAGATTTTTCGTTTTAGTGACTTTGAGGTTTTTCGGTTAAAAATATCATTTTTTCTTCATTTCGATTTGTTATTTGTTATTTTTTTTATGTTTTTAGATCATGGAGGATTTCATGGAATCATTTAAGCATAAAAATATTGGGTTTAGTTTATGGAGGAATTTCGCCAGCATTTCGGCAACATCTGGAGGTGTGGAGGAGGAAAAATGGTGAAAAATGATCAAGTGTTGATATTTATAGCTTGCAAAAGGAAGGAGGGAAGGTGGGGAAATTTTTTATGTCCTTTTCTTCCCTTTGAAAATGTGCAAAGGGGACATGAAAATTTTCCTCATCCTATGCTTTCCACTTGTCATGTGTTTATTTGATGAGGAAATTGAAGATGGGGCTAAACTGGAGCACTTGGGGGCTTGTTAACTGTTGCATGAGGAACCAAAAGGAATGCTAGGTGTGGGGCACATTTTTATATCCCTCATGTCCCTTTAAAAAAGGTAAAAAGGGTGCAATAAAATGTGCCTCATTCTGGGAAGGCCAAGTGGCGTGCATGCAAGGTTATGTGAGTGTGCAGGTCAAACTGGTCAACATGGCTTAGAAGTTGAGCGCAAGGTCATATTGGTGATCTGGAGACTAAATGGGGGTGATGCACATTTTTGTGCACCTCATGTACCTTTGTAAAGGTGTAATGGGGACATGAAAATTATCCTTCACCACAAGCTGCCACGTGTCCAAGTGTGAAATTGATTGTGTTGGAAAGCGTACCTTGGGAGCCAACTTATGAAGATCATATCTAGAGCCCCAAAATGAGTTTTTGGGCGCTTATATATATGATTTCACATGAAAATGGAATTTTTAGAAGATTGGTGAGGGTCCCAAGGCTTGAATCTGACTGAAACACCTCAAAATTTCCCCTTTTTCTCAGGATTTCCAATTGTGCGCCAGAAGAATGAGCTGCCTAGAACAATGTATAGAGTTTCAAGAAGTACTGTCTTTTCCACCATGTAGAGCATTGGAAATTATTTCCACAGGTATTTTGTTTAAATTTTAAATCACTATGGATCTCCCAAAATATTTCTTGGAATTTTATGTCGTCTTTCGCGGTGCATGCTCCTTTAGGCTCAAAAACCTGTTTTTGCTGAATTGGCTCTAAAATCTCCAAAACTTCCTAAAATCTTCAAAAATAAAATTCTTGATGTTTTTAGCACTTGAATAATCCTTTGTGATTAGTTTTAATCTCTTGATCCACTCCGTAGATGATGCACAAGTCTTAGGAAGGCTAATGGTAGCCCTTCCCAAAATTGCTTAAATGTTTGAATGCTCTAGAAGTTATTTGAACACTTTTTGCTTCCTAAATCACGTAGGGGGATACTTGACATTCACTTGGGGATCATTTGATTGATAGGATAGGACTGGTGCTGGAGATGTACTGACCTGGGGGTGTCTTGGGAAGGTATAGAAAGTAGAAACCTTTCTGAAACTGGTGCAAGTTGGCATTTCTACATAGGAATTTTGATAAGTTGATTTGGTTTGTGTTTGTTGAAAAATCTTCCTGTAACTTAGCTCACCAGCACACCGCCCTAGGAAAAAAGGGAGTTCTAAGAATAAATTTTTGAATCACTCATTTAATGAATTTATAGTTAAGATCATTAGATTCATTGTCCTATTTTTATGCGAAATCATATATTATACGGCCTAAATTGATTAAGTATGGACCTCGGGGTGAAGGAAAGAATTCATGTGCAAAATAGGTGATACAAATGAGCTCTCAAAGTGTGCCTTGGCACATTGATGTAATTTACAGGCACAATTTAACCCTTGGTGCAATTTCACCCCATAAGTGAACCTATATCTGATTGGAGGAGAAAATACAAAGAAAAAACACAAGGTGGAAAGTAAAACATAAGTTTCTCTTGCAATTGCACCCCAAAAGTGCTCCTCATGCTGGTGGAGGTGCACATTGGGCATGTAGATGCAAAAAAGTAGAATTGCACTTTGTATTTGCATAGTGCATTCTCCACTTCCACCATAAAAATTTACCACAACATGTTTTCCCTCCCACATTCTAAAAGGGTAATTCAAAAACACCAAGGCAACCATTAAACCACTTTTTAAAGGTAGTTCTTCATTCCTCCATGATTACAAAACCACTATTGTGCCCTAGTAAGACAATTTTTTTACACATATCTCATGATCCCGTGGACCAAATCAATTCAAAAGCATCAAATCCTCTTGAAAAAGATTCATGATGATCTATGATTCATGGCAAGATATTTCAACATTCAAATGTTTTTAACACCTAATTTCTCCAGCCACCATAAGCCTATTTTGTTTAAACTTTTAAAAATTTGAGTTAGA
This sequence comes from Taxus chinensis, assembly GCA_019776745.2. NCBI lineage: Eukaryota > Viridiplantae > Streptophyta > Pinopsida > Cupressales > Taxaceae > Taxus > Taxus chinensis. The sequence continues at coordinate 114,156,957 of CM034151.1, forward strand.
GATTGCATCTATCTCAGATGGACGAGTTCCCCCAAATTTTGTCAACAATTTTCCTAATCCAAGAACTCTATTTTGACCCACTACTTATGTGCTATGGTGGAGATTTTCCCAATTTTTGAACAAAAAACATTATTCAGCCTCAAAATCCTTTAGAAACCCCATGCCCATGAAAAATTGATTCGGTGTTTACTATCAAACACCGCGAGAGAATCCCACCAAATTTAGAGCATCTATTCCTCTCCCCAAGACCTTCGTAATGATATAAAAACCACTTCATTTAGACAAGAATTTATCCTGGAACGAAGATTTGAAATTCTTCTTGTTCTCCATTAATGCAATTTTCAAACTTTTCCCACTATTAGATTTTTTTTTCAATTTATTGTTGATTCCCGTAAGATAATTTCACCAAATTTGGAGCATATGATCATCTTGGGAATATATTTTCAATGAATTGAGTCATATCCAATTTGGATTTTATTGTCTCTTGTTTTTCCCGAAACATGAATTCAGCTATTTGCAACATTAAAATCCATTCAATTTTGTGAATTTTGGAAATTGCATATGAATCCTATTTTTCTTGCACCATTACATTCCTACAACATTATAAGGCCAATGAAACCATTAAAAACACATAATAAAACTCCACTACTATGGATATAGGGTCATTTTAGTTCTATTGTCTAAGCATCAAGACATTAGAGACAATAATGCTGAGCACATGGATTTCAAAGACCCGAAGTAAGGGATGGAAGAAGGAAAAAACATTTTCTAACCTAATTCGGAGTGCATAGGAGGATTTTTGATCATGAAACATCCAATTGAATCATTGAAATATTTTCATGATGGGAACCATGGTTGCAGTATATTCTTGTTCACCATTCAAGAGGTGTGACAAGAAGTGCTCATATTCTTTAGGAGAGAATTGTCCATTTAGTCATGAATTGGTGTCATCACATAAGGAGGGAGTTTCTCCATTTCAGAGGGTTTCTATGTTTGCACCGAGGATTCTTAAGAATATATGCTATTGTCAAATTCAAGAGGGCTCATGGTTACTTTAGATCATGTGTGGTATGAGTGCATTCTTCATGGCGATCGTAAGATGAGTGTTTTCTCATATGCAATAAAGGAGATCATGTTCATGACAATGAGTTGATTTGTTCATCCTACCATTGCTCATAGAGTTGAAGAGTTGAAATAGATTTTCCCAAGCATGATCAACAATGATCAATAGACAAGGTGTGAAACATCATTTCTAGGTCCAAGAAGAGATATGTTCTAATCATAGAAGCAGTCGAGGAATATCCTATCCAGTTGTAGCATTTATCTCCATAATAGAGGAAGAGCGGGACTTCATTCTGTGACATATATCTTCTCTCTTCTCTTCTCTCTCTAACATGCTATTTCTCTAATAAGGAGCAATTTTTTGTAAAAGTGACTTAAGTCACTTTAAGTTTACATTTCTTCATTGAGAATGCACTTTAAGTTGAAAGGTCACTTGGGAATGTGAAAAGCCATCGTCTCGACTATAAATTGTAAATCTCTCTCCATTAGAAGGATCAACTTTTTATCTCCTTTAACAAACTATTTTCTATTGGTCCTCTCTATTATTTCTTCCATTCTCTCAACTTCATACTTAGCCAAATGTATTACAATATATTATAGGAATGGAAATATTTGTATTTTCTCTCATGGAATAAAATTACCAATTAAAATTTGTGTTGATTATGATTGTAGTTTCATGGATCTTGCATATTTGTGCATATATTTTCCTGTGTCTTCTAATTGAACTGGAAGTATTCTGGGTTATTGGTTGATGGAATCTGCAATACTACCATTAAAATAAAACCCTCTCCCTCTTTCCCCACTATTTCTCTTGTAATTTTCTCCTCTCCAACTCATACATTTCTTCCTCTCTCGCTTGTAGTTGCAGTTACAACAAGGGTATTTTTGCGCTTTCACTGATCTATGACCACCCCAAGAGCTAGAAATAGTGTATATAATCTAGATTTCAATAAATGTGAGTTAACCCATTTTGAAGCGGATGGATTCAATCTCGTGAGCATTGAAAAAAAATGTATTTTTTCCTTGAAAAAATATTTCGCCAATAGGATCTTGCGTAAGATATTTTTTGTTTTGACAAGTCTTTCTTCTTCAAACAAAAATGGTAGGTTGTCTAGTTTCAAACAATCCTCATACTTGATACAGATGTCATTATATTCTGTACATTCCATGATTTACTACCATTATGTTTCCACTATCCCTTTGTTGTAAAACATGAACATTCTTTCTTTAAGAGATGTCCATCTCCCGGTTTCACACCTACGATGGTGTGAACTAGTCATTAATTGGGCCATTAACATTTTTACATTTGATTTGATTTGTTCCTCTAAGTAGGTTTTTTCCCCATGGTCACAAGTTGGGTTAAATTATTTGATGTAGTATTCTTTCTTTCACCCAAGTTGTTGTGTCCACATCCCTATCTTTAATTTTTCTCTTACTTACTTTTTGTTTCCTCGTTAGTGTTTGGACACTCTTACATGTTAATGTTTAACTTGTTCATTCATTTAATGTTTTGTTTCATCCACATGTTTTCCTCCCACCTAAACTCTCTTCTATAACCATTCTATGCCACTTGTGAACTTCCATGCTTATGTTTAGATGTTGGCGTGTCACACGTATAAGACCATCTTAACACAATCTTTTTTTTAAAATGTAGGGTTTGGGTTTGATGACCATTTATATATTTGTTTATATATTTTTAACATTAATTTTTTAAAGTATTTATAATTACTATCTATTATTTACATATTTAAATTATGATTATTATTTTTACACCGAAGGTATTTCTAAATGGGAGGAATACCCCTTACATATGACACAAGAAATTAAATGTAGATGTAGATCTTTCAAGTCATTAAAAGATTTAATCTCCACCGCTAAAATTAATATTGACCATTCAAATTACAAACCTCCTATGGTTTTTCTACTGTTTGTGTCACAACAAATATGGCTATGATTTTTCTTTACAATGTCACCATTTCGCTAGTAGCACAACAATAAAGCCTTAAATCTAGATGAGACCAACAATATTTTCCCATCTAGATAGGAAATTCAGATGTTGAATATTTAGTTAATAATCATTTTATATTTTCTATTTCAAACCATGAGAACATTGTTGGCTATAAGTACCATCTATATTATAGATGGATGCAACAACATGAAAATTTCCCCATCCTTTAGCTTCTAAACAATGTTTTCATTTTAATGCCATCAAACCTTTATGTAATTCTAATTTCTAACTATAGTTTTTTTAAACTAAATTTCCAATATAGAACAACACGACCGGAAGAAAATAAATCCATTTATGTTTAGCCATTTTGATAATAATGTGAAATGTGTATCATATTAATGGTTTTTTTGTGTATCATAAATCCCTTTTTATTTATTTTTTGTTAGTACATGATCTTTAATTACATCGAAGGCATTTTCTAAGATATAGTGGGGCGAAGCTTGCCAATTCTCACACCCTGAGTTAGCTACTGTATGATTGACATATTAATTTTTTAATTATATCATTATCAGTGATTGTTGCTTTCCAAACATGTGACCACCCCTTTCTAAACCAAATTGTAGATTGGGGGCTATTGAAATACTTGTTGTGATAGTTGAGATTATTATTTTATTGACCTTTTGGTCAATTCATATTTTCTAGTGTGATACTAATTTATGCGGAAAATGGATCCTCAAAATAGGGTGTGGCAATTGTATGGAGTCTTAGTCTTAAGCTTTCCATTGATAGATAAAATATGTCTTTCATTCATATGAAAAATTGTTGGAGGGGCTCAATTATTGATGAAATTTCATGAATCCCCATGTTCTCCTATAATTACTTGAGCTTGAAAATGAAAACAGTTCTATAAAGTGCTATAAGAAGCAAACAAACCTAAAACATATTATATTTTCCTTTTATTTATGTTAGTCATTTTAAACACAAATTGTACTGACATGATAATGTTTTCTTGAAATTACATGAGCTTAAAAATGAAAATGGTTCTACAAAGTGCTATAAAAAGCAAGCATTGTGGTTGGGTTTTGAACCGAAATCCTATTGGATTTTCTCTTTTTTTTAATTTTAGCCCTTTTAAGTGAAAATTTCACTCACATGATTAATGTGAGTGAGACCAAGATGATAAAGTGGACCACATATAGTGAATATTATTTGGGTGGGAAAAATATCAACTGTGGATTAAGTGTGGGACATGCAAGTATTTAATTACCACCTTTTTATTTTCAATTTTCCATTCATGTTTTCATATTATCAAACAAATTAAACATCGTTCAATTGAAAATATTGACGTCGTATAAAATAAAATTTAAAAATAGTAAAGCCCATTTTATGGAGGTCACCACACTACTACTACTAGATAGATGATACCACATGTCGATGGAAATATTTTTCCATGGTAATCAAAGTGTAGAAACCCCCCATGAATGAAGGACATGACTGTCATTTTTTCCTTGCTATGAATAAGGAATAAGGTGTGTTGTATTTGAGTTCATGGGAAAATAAAATCCAATTGTGAGGGATGTCATATTTTAAATGTGTGGAGTCCATTCAGGTTCACCACAACACCATTAATTCCATGGTCGTTAGGCCCAACAATTTTCTTTTCATCTGTTTGATCGATTTTACTATTAAATTATGGAGGAGGCTCAAGACCACGGTCTATTATAGAGCAATTATTCTTTAGTTGTGGATATGTTTAATTTGCATCTTTACCTTTGGAATCAATATTATAACGTTGAAGGCATTTTTCCAAATTAGAATGAAGATGGGCAATTCTAATAGCTGTCAGAGACATTAACAACCATGATGCATTTGGTTGTTGATGCATGACTACATTATAACCATCCACTTTGGTTCTAATTTCAACCCCCATATCCATTTATGCCTTCCTTCCATTAATGTTTCAAAAAAATTCAATGACAAAGCTATCCTAACATTCACCTAGAGTAAGTACATCAAATCTTAAATTAAGAAAAAAAGGAATCTCTTTGAGACCTATAGATTACACTATAATTTTTGAGGGTTTTAAAGTGCATGATTTTTGTTTCAGTCATTTCCCACTATTTTAGCCTCGACCGGGGCACCCGGGCTAGTACTATGGCACTCATGGGTGCCCTGGTCTTACCTGGGGCTCCCCAATCCTTCTCAACCTTTCCCACCACTTTTTGGGATCTTTCTAGCCATTTGGCATCCTTATCTTTCTTGTGGTTGGCCTTTTCGGGGTTAATTATGAAATAAGAACAAGAGAACCCTATAAATATAAAGTTATGAGACCATAATGATGGACCTAACATGACTTACTACTATCACTCTATCAAGAGTTGCATCCATTTATTGCATTGAAGATCACTTGCATCCACATATCTCCATCATCAAGGCACAAGGCTACGACATCTACATTGCACTTCATACGGGGAGGGATTCTATTCTATTCCATGCACACATTCTATTACATTTTCTACACATAGTTATTGCTCACTAATTCACAAAGTGTGATTGGCACAAGAGAAACGTAGGGAATGTTCACACACACTTGCACATAGACCTACATCGGGTCTAAGATGTAGTGTATAACTCAGTTAGTAAGTCCACCGTTGTGGTCATTGAGGAAATTCCGACCCCTTCATTTGCATTATTCTTTTTTAGGGTTTGATGCTTGTTTTGGGTTCTTGTAGGTTTCTCTTTCATCTTAGAGAATTGAAGACATCTAGCGTAGAATAATGAAGTTGATGTGACACACAAAGAGTGTTTCGAGCCATCTACCGAACCAGTAAAAACCAGTTTCATAGCTTTTACACAGACCAAGGCACCTGGATTGCAGACCAGATTTCCCATAGGTTCCCTAGTCCTCCTCCAGGTGCTCCAATCCAGCTAGATCCTCCAGATCCATCCTTTTTGAGACTTCTATACAGTCATTCATGCTTATGATTTTTCCAGTTACCTCTGTGACACTCTCCGATAGGCATCTGTTATAAGATGAGTTCTTTCCTCACTCTCTCTTGCATATTAGGGGTAGCATTTCCTTTTGTATAGTTGCTTAGATCATTTACATACTTCTTTACTGCATTTATTACAACTTTTCATAACTTAGATTAACTATCCCCACACTACTTAGTCCATTTTTAGTTAATCATTTTGGTGAATCTGAAGTCTTATCATGGATAACAATAATCCTCCTAAATCTCCAATCATTCTATAATTTGATAGCTTTGGTCCTACCTTTGTTGATACTCCTGCTGATCCTTTCAGTTATAAGCCTTTCCCTTCACTTATTCAACTTCCATCTGCTGATATGGATCATAAAGTCTTAGATGATGCTATTGTTGCTTATATGTGTACTATCAATCCTAACATTCTCGCACACATTATTGAATGATGCTATTATTGCTTATATGTGTACCATCAATCCTAACATTCTTGCATGTATTCTTGAAGAAGAACAAGCCACTTAGCCTAATTACATAGTTGTATCTCTTACCATTTCCAAGCCACAAGATGTTCTTCATTTGCATTCGTCATTAATCCTCCCTCATTATGTGTAGATGATTCTCTTGAACCATATAAATATGATGCTACTATTTGTATGGTTGATGTGGTTCCTTCTACTTTGTCACCAAATCCCGTTGTCACGAATGCTATGATACTTTATGCAGGCTTCACTCCAGAATGATCCCTTGCTTTATCTACCACTCCATCGCTTAAACTGGCAGATGAACCATCTCACTTATCACATCTTGAGGGTGTCATTTGTATGATAGATATAGTTCCTTCTATGCCACCTGTTACTACTTCTTCTATCGTTCCATATCAAGGGCTAGTCTAGTCCATGGATGTTGCTCTATCATCAACACCTTCACCAACACCGTCACCACTAGTATAACCACCATTCACTTGCACTCTATTTATAAATGATTCTTATTGGGAGCACGTACCACTTGATACTTCCTACAGAGCCACCATATGTTCACACAACGGTCTCCTTTGACTTGGTTTTTCCTTTGAGGACCTCAATTTTCACTTATACGATCCACATTTGTATCATGGATATGTGATTCTCACTGCTGCATATGGACTTCATGTTTTCCATCTTGTTCATCTTGTGCATTGTAATACTTCCTCTTCGTTTAATCTTAGACAATATGTGTTAGATTATATTGGAGGTACACTTGATCCCGACCATATTGATATAGATTTTCCCATGCCATTTGGTACTGTGTGCATTTGTAATAGCTCCTTTCTTTATTACTCACCAAATTTTACTATTTGGTATACTCATGGGTGTCCATGGCCTCCCTTTACTGATGAACAATATGCCATGACAATGTATAACTTACGTGTTGATGGTTATTTAAATGACCTAACAGAGACTATTACTTATCAGGTTTCTCACGTTGTTCCATATGATTTCAATAATGACCATGATGATCTTTTAGATGATATGACTTGATCACCACTTCTATGTGCAAACTGGGGGGATTAACATCTTATACATTCCCCCCTCACTCATATCATTTACGCATTTATCATCTCTACATTTTCATATAGACACTTTCATTACACATTTTACCACCGTTGGTACCCCATGACACACTCTTGTGCTTTGGTTCACACTTGACTATTGAGGGGTTACTACTACACTGAACCCCAAACACTACACTATACGAATTACAAATTGCATTTTATCACACATCGCGCGTAATAAACCATACAACATACATTATCCACATATGTCTACAACATTGTGCTATTTCAAAATTCATACATCATACCTTATACTAGTCTTCACCTTACACGTCTTACATCATACACTATTCAACCATTTATACATGTTGCCTCACATCCTATATATAGTCATATACCCTACATCATACATTGCACATCTTCATGTCATCCATTTCCTACATACTATACTAGTCTTCATTGCATATTGTCCAGTGTTACATTCATTCCTACATACTACATTACACATCTATCTATATGTATTACATTATGCATTATGCCTTACATTTTATACATTCTACACATCTACCATCACATTTTACACACCGTGTTTTTACATATTCTTATCATTACATATACTACATCGTCTTCTACGTACTACGCTCACCACCCTATGATGCACTTTAGTTCCTTGGTCCATACTCAACTGCCAAGGATTTACCAATCAAATGGACCTTACACTCATCACGCATGCAACAATCCTAGTCTAGTGACATACACTTTAGGCTAAATCATAAACGCTTAGGGATAAATCATCACTCCTCCATTCATCTTATAATGATATACACTTAGGATAAATAATCACTTATATGTTCATCTATTCATGATATACGCTCTGTCTATAGGGTTCATGCATACATCATTTCTAGGTTACATCTCACCACTACACCTACACATTCATCACAACGTGTTAGACACAACACACACTACTCGACAATTTACCGATGACACACTCTCATTTACGGTTCATTCTTGACTACTAAGGGTGAAAAAAGAAGAACCTTGTTGCATACACTTCCATTCACTCGGGGGACATGCATCTCCTATCATTCCATCTTGCATTTGATTCCATCCATCCACAACATACTGTATTAGATTGGTGAATTTACACTTGTTCACTAGTGTCTTACATGATCACTTTTCTACACATGTTAGATTGATTTCTTATATGTCATTATCTATACCATCCACACATGCACGTTCATGCCTTTGTTTAGTGTGATTGTAGATATAGGTCTCTTTCATGTAGCATAGATGCTCGCCTTCTACCCTTCCTATACTAGTCATTGGGGGCATCCAAATTTGTCTCTCATAAGTGTGCTATTGTTTCATTTTGTACTTAGAACTTCACATTACTTGGTTATTCACGCTTTGACATATTGATTATTTCTCTAACATGATAACGGGTGTTCCATGTGCAACACTTGTTTTGTAGGACTCCATATTTCCATGACTACTTCTTTGTTTGTTTGTCTTTACTTGTCTGTACTTGTTTGCTTCTTGTATGTGAGCTTTTCCCTATGCTTTGTGTGCACACTTGCTTGTTGTTTATGGCCATGATGGCCTTGTGTGTCTTGCAACATCGTGAGTGATGTCCCATGTTTGCAACCCACGTAGTGTAGTTTAATTGATTTCTGGCATGTTTACACTACTATGCTTGGTAGTTTTTACATTGTCTGCGTACTTTTCATTTGTCTTATTACATGCATGTGTTTTCAAACTAACACTTATTTTTGCTAGCCATCCTTTTTCGTGCGTGCATTGGTTTCTACCAAATGCCTTCCCTTCCCCCTACAGTGCATAAAGTTCATGCGGTTATTACTCTTTTGGGGCCGCATTCTACTATCAACAACATTGCATGCGCCCCTAAAGAGGGGGGGGCATCATTTGGGGTTTCTAAAGTATACACAACGTGTTTAGACTAGTTTAGTTTAGTGCACTTTTTGCCCTTGGCATTGTGGGATTATATACAACGAGTGAGTTTAGACCATTTTACGAACTCCATATATAACGACTTTTAGAGGACATAGTGTCCTTAGCATTCAGAGGAGCAGTTAAAATTTGGAGAACACAAAGAATTTCCTCCTTATACTTCTTCCACTACTATCATCGAACCACCCAAAAAATCAGGACGGTATAGATATCTATTCACAGTTCAGGGATGCAGTTAGAGCTTGGAGGACACAGAGCATTTCCTCCCTACACTTCTTCGGCCTATGGTGTTGGATCGCCCAAAAAACCCCGACAGTACATGATATCCTTCTACACCCTTTCTCTCGACATGGATCAGGTGCACATGTTCCATTTATACTTTTCATTTTGTGTACTTTACGTTTACATATGTTTTTAGATATATACACATGCATCTTTTACATAGCATTTTTACACTTACATACATATATATTTGACTACTTGATTGTTTTTTCCCTTGTAGGTCCGATCGTATGAGAAATAAGTAGTCAAACCGGGGGCAACAACAACAATAGATTCAACAATAACAATTTGTAGAAACAAACGCTTTACTAACCATACAGGTACATTACACACCAAAATAGCTACACACACGTTCTTCCCTAGGTTCACTCTCATCACTTTTTATTTACACATTTTCCAACTTTAGTTTCCACTCCTCCTCCATCTTTTTTTGTCATTTAACATTTTTTTCTAGTACTTCGGTGTGTTTCTACTACAATTTTCATGGAAAATAGGTACACATCTCTATCTACTTTATGCTACCAAGCTTTCCGCTCACCACCATAAAGTGGGGGCAAAATGTAGTCACAAAATCAAGCACTTTAGACATTTATTTATCCCGATTTCATACTACTATTTTATTTGATTTTTTCATTACCGACCGCTTGTACCCACATGCCCAGTTCGTTTCGTTCATTTCCCACTATTTTAGCCTCAACCGGGGTGCCTAGACTAGTACTGGGGTGCCCTGATCCTACTCAAAATTTCACACCACTTTTTGGGATCTTTTAATCCGTTTGTAATCCTTATCTTTCTCATGGTTGGCCTTTTTGGGGTTAATTACGAAATTAGAATAAGATAACCCTATAAATATAAAGTTATGAGACCATAATGAGGGACCTAACATCACTTACTACTATCACTCCATCTAGAATTACATCCATATATTGCATTTGAGATCACTTGCTTCCACATAGATTCATCATCAAGGCATAAGGCTAGGATATCTACATCACACTTCATAGGGGGAGGGATTCTATTCTATTCCATGCACACTTACTATTACATTTTCTACACATAGTTATTGCTAGTTACTTCAAAAAGTGTGATTGGCACAAGAGAAACCTAGGGCATGTTCACACACACTTGCACATAGAACTACATCGGGTCTTAGATGTAGTGCAACACTTAGTTAGTAAGTCCATCATTGTGGCCGTTGAGGATAGTCCAACCCCTTCATTTGTATTATTATTTTTTAGGGTTTGATGCTTGTTTTGGGGTCTTGCAGGTTTCTATTTCATCTTGGAGCATTGGTGGCATCTAGCACAAGACAACAAAGTTGATGTGACACATATCGATGGTTTCAGAACATTTACCGAACCAGTAAAAACTAGTTTCAGAGCTTTTGCATAGACTAGGGTGCCCGCATTATAGACCAGAGTTCCCATAGGTGCCCTAGTCCTCCAGATGCTCAAGTCTAGCTAGATCCTCCAGATCCATCCTTTTCGGGAATTTTGTACAATTGTTCCTGCTTTAAAATTTTCCAGTTACCTCTACGACACTCTCTGACAGGCATCTATTATCAGCTGAGTTCTTTCCTCGCTCTATCTTGCATATTAGGGTTAGCATTTCATTTTGCATAATTGCTTAGATCATTTACATACTTCTTTATTGCATTTATTACAACTGTTCATAGCTTAGATTAACTATCCCCACAATACTTAGTCCATTTTTAGTTAATTAGAGGGCCTTAATTATCAATATTTGTTTGCACATTCCATATTTTCTTGCAATTACTCGAGCTCAAAATTAAAAAGGGTTTTATAGTGTGGTACAAGAAGCAAGCATTGTGATTAGGTTTTGAACCTAAAACCTATTGGATTTTCCCCTTTTCAACCCCTTTAAGTGCAAATTGTGCCCACATGATTATTGCAAGTGAGATTGAGACAATAAAGTAAAGTATAAATAACAAATATTATTTGGGTACAGAAAATTTGAGTAGTGGAATAGGTTTGGGACATTTATGTATTTAATTACCACCTTTTAATTTCCAACGTTACATTCATGTTTTTGTCTTATTTAACAAATTAAACATTGTTTAATAAAAAAGCTTGAGCCATAAAAAATAAAAAATAGTAAAGCCCATGTTATGATAGTAACCTCTCTACTACTATCGGACAACCCCTACCACATGTTGAGGACAATTTTCCTCCCTAAAAATCAAAGTATAGACAACTCACATGAATGAATGACATGGATGTCATATCTTTCTTGGCCGTAAAAAAAGATTAAGGTTTGTTGTATTTGATTTCATGGGACAACATATAAGTGTGGAGGATGTCAAATTTTAAAATTTTGGATTCCATTTAGGCTCACTGCAACACTATAAATTCAATGTTTGTTGGGCCCAACGATTTACTTTTCAATAGTTGTGTTGATTATACGGTTAAAGTATGGAGGCAGCTCAAGACCACATTCTATGATAATGAAATTCTTCTTCGTGTGTGAACATTTTTAATTTGCATCTTCACCTTTGGAATCAATATTATAACGTCAACAAACATTTTTAAAATCAGATCAAAGATGGGTAGTTCTGATAGTTGTTAAAGATGTAAACAAGCATGATACATTTGGTCATTGATTCACAACCACATCATAAACCTCCACGTTGGAGCTAATTTTGATCCCCACATCCACCAACACCTTCTTTCCATTAATGGGTTGCAAATTTTTTTAATGTCAAAGCTATTTAAAGCATGGATTCGAATATTTTTCCATTAGTTTGTATGGGCCGGGATTGCAATGGATGAGGTATGTGGAATGGAGTTGGTTACATTCTAATATAAAATGTTGTTAATTTTGTGGGATGGAATAGGAATTAAACATAATCATTTATATTTTACAAATGCCAACATTTTAAATATAAATATATACCTTAAACCCAACCATGACATTCCAAACAATGAAATTGAAGATGGGAATGGGAATGTCATTTTGCATCCTCGTATAACACTATTATACATGTTACATTTATGCCTGTGTCCTTTTTCTCTATATTTCTTACAAAACTAGGTTGCCTTTAATTTACCCATACTTTTCATTGTTCATATATACTTGGATCATTATGAATTTACAAGGAAGAGCATTGAAAAAATGATCTGGATGGAGGAAATTATATGTACAACTCACAATAGAGTTGGTAGTTTCACATACTTATCACTGCCACCCATTTATTGTCCATGCAGACGATACTTCTTAAAGAGAAAACCTAATCCACCTTCAGTCAAATGGTTTCCCATGCATATAGTCATGTATATTATAGCAAGGAGACTAAATCATGTAGTCTTCTCTATAATTGCAAAATGCAGGTGCCCCATAGTTGCACCAAACTCTACCCACGAGGTCTTGGTATTTATATACAACTTGATTGCATATAATTTCTGAAAGAGTTGTAGCTAGGATCACTAGATCAATGAGTGCACATGATGGAAGATGGAGTGATCTCATGAGTCAAGCAAGTGCACATCACAATGAAGTTGTTGGTAAATGAAATCAAGCATTAGATAATATTGCAAAGGAAGAGAGAAAATAATGGAATACTCCATATCATTCAAAATAATAAACAAAAAGAGAGAGGTTACATATATAGGAGGGAAAGAGATAGAGGCCCACATTCCAATGAATGTGGGACTAATCTTTCCAAATGACCCAAATGACCTCTAGGACCCTAATCAAGCATAAATAACCATGTAGGTAAAACCCAATGGGACAAATTCCTACACCAACACCCCCCTTAAGCGTAGCTTAGGTGGGCTGGAGAATTGGGTCCTGAAAACAAGGCTTGATGAGGTACCCAAGTACATAATGATGATCCTCAGTATCTTGTAAAATATGAAGGATGTGTGCCGCCACAAAGAACATAGAGAAGGAAAATACATAATGTCGCATGACGAATGCTGTAGTAGGTCCCTTTGAAAAAATGATGTCTCTTGCTTTCGGAAGAATAAAACCATGAGAAATCAAACTACTGAATTCCTAATCAAGTGGAATGCAGGTAGGAATCAAGATGTATATCTCTAAAAAATGCTCAAATTTCTCCCTGCTAGTTCTTGAATGTGCCAAAGTTAGTATCACAAGACTAACTATTTAAGATGGCAATGATAAAGCATACAATGAAGGGAAGAGAGAACCCATAGAAGAAGATAGGCATGGAACATTCACTGAAACAATTTCCATGAGAAGAGGAGAGCAAGGGTCAACAACCGTCGAAACTTAAGACTGGTCTACAAATGAATCACTCATATCTGCAAGATGAATATCAACAGGAACACATGCGTCGTCAAAGCTCTCAATAAGTGTACTCTCACTAGAAATAATAAATTCATCCAAAATGCAAGCATGTGAAGGATCTGAAAGAGAGAAAAGCTGCATAGGAACAAATTTAGAATCTATAACGAGATAACTAAGGTCTGGAAGAATCTCATTCTGTAGTGGGGGCTCGATAGAAGAAGGAGAACTATCCACCATAGATGTGTCATCACAAGAAATAAAAGTAGGAGGAGAGAGTACAACAATGTCAAAAAAGATGATAGAAGGGGGAGGAGGAGGTGTAATATAGGTCATAGTAGGATCCCCAAAAAGACTCTGAAGTGTGCTTTAAACAATAAAGGGACACACAATGTGCTCCACATGGTGCTGTAGATCCCATGAAACATGTTGCAATAAGTGAACATAGGCCATGTCACTAGACTTGGACCAATCATTGTATCAATGAGGGTAAATAGGAGTAGGAATCAGTCCATATAATAATGGAATACGTTTTCGATTTGTGAGTGAGTGTTCCATGTATGACTGCCATGAAGCATAATTGGTCTTCCCTAGAAGAACCGCTAGAAGTGAATCAACTCTCCTCCTCTAGAGTCTCTCAAATAGAGTTGTCATGACCAAGAGAAGACACAAATGAAATGTAAAACAAAGTGGTACAAACCAAAATGATCTCCCAATGCACACTCACGAATGTGACGTCAGACACAACTAAGAATGTGTCCAAATGAGCAATTAGTGCAATAAATACAAAACGTAGATAATCCCCCCAAAAATGTGGCACTTTATAACTTAATGCGTTTTACAAAATAAATAGGTCCATGACGTGAGAAATAAAAAATTATGCATTTTTTGCAAAAAGCGGAACTCAATTTCGAGTTACCGTTTGCAAGATATTAAAAAAATAATTTCTCATAAAATAGCCTTTTTTAATAAAAACTACACGTAAAACTTTAAAAAATCCTTTGTGGCAAGGGTGGAACTATGCTTCCAACCACTCATTGGAATCAGAAAAAAGTGAATGAGATTTTTGTCTAACTTGTGAGGGGGGATCAACTTCCTGCCAACCCCGGCCTCACCCGTCGTCTTCGTCAGGCAGAGATACAAGGTTCAATAGAAAAATAATTTACCCCTTTTAATGTTTTCCCTGAAATTTGACTTGTATACACAAAACATACAATGCTAAATGACAAGTTAGAATTTAAAGATGAGAACAAACAAATCCAAATTCCACTTGAGAGGCAATAAGAGATATGGCAAGTGGGGTCCACATAAAAAGTGCACCAAAGGAGGAGGGGCAAATTTTAGGTTTTTTAAAACCTAAAATTATTATGTGATCTTGTTTGCTACTATTTGTAGGTATGTGGCCACCATGAAGTGCAAGTGACCACGCCAAAGCTTATTTGCAGGCCCAACTAGGTAAATGCAGGGCAATGTAGATTTTTGGAGTTTTTTTTTGAAAATAAAAACTAGTTTGGAGCTGAAAAATTGCATGTCCATCCAAAAAATCCCAATAAAGACGTTGCTGGACGGTGTAACACCTTCTAGGTGTTTAAAAAATGTATAAAAACCTTCGGATGCCTACAAATAAACTAAAATGCCCATCAATCAGAAAAACCGCCCCTCCAAATTTAGATCCAGTGAAACAGAGGATGCCTTGGGTTTGAATTTTAGCAAAAAAATATCATCCCAACCAAATGAATGACGCCTAGATCTACAATAAAAAGACTGTACCAATGCAAACTAGACAAAACGAAACAAATACACAACCAACACCAAAGTTATTGCAAACACTAAGGACCCACAAATCTGAATATTTCTCTCAACAATTCCTTTGATAAAACAATATCAAATCTCTAGATTTCATAAAAGAGAACAACAAATAACTAACCAAGTAATCATGAACACTGATTGGTGCTCTGATACCATTAATGATTTTTCATGATAATCGATACGAAAAATGTGCACCACGATGAAGTTGCACTCCAACGATAACATGATAGCTCCAATGTAATAAAAAATATTCGAGCAACAATGGAAAATCATGAAACAAAATAATAGATAAAATCATGTAGAGAAAGAAAATGGAGTGTTTGGCATGCTCATAAATCAAAATGAAGGGGTATACATAGGAGTGTTGTCTAACTCCCGTGCATGACATGTGTACACTAGCCCTATGACCTATTCAACTATGGCCTATTCTCACCAAGTGAGATGACTAACCGACTAGGTGGATAAGATGTCGAATGAAAATAAGTATTGTCATATACACCAACACCCCCCCCCCCTTCATCGAAGCTAAGGTAGAGGTCCGGGAAATTCAGATATGAAAGAGAACTCTCCTAGACCACTAAGAAATATGTGTTCATGGGGCCCGAATACTAAGCCTGATAAGGTACCCATATACAAATAACATCTTCTTGGAAGAAGAAGAAGAGAAGAATGGGTCCCAACAACTAGGCCTGATGAGTTACCCATGTACAATAAAGATCTCAAGTAATGGAGGAAAAAACCCTAAGGGAAAACCTCCACTTACAAGAGATAATAGACTCCGTAAACAACCTAAGAAATATGTGTCAAATGAGTCCCAAAAACCAAAGGCCTAATAAGGTACTCATGTACGAACTGTAATATTTCTAGAAGAAGAGAAGAGAACTAGAAATCCCTAAGAAGATGGGCGAATGCAGAAGACCTCACCACAAGAAGAGATCGCAAGTGAAGATACTTCACCTCAGTGAAAGGTTTGGTGAAAATGTCTGCAACCATATCAGATGTCTGACTGTACTATAAATTGATGATGTTATCATGGATCAACTCCCAAATGAAATGCATATGTATCTCGATGTGCTTCATGATTTCATAATAACAAGATGATGCTCATATTGTCATAGTAGATGATAGTAGGCCGTCGATAGTGAATACCAAACTATGTCAATATACCCTGTAACCAAACAAATTTTGTGGCAGCGTTAACTGCTCCTCTGTACTCTGCCTCTGTAGAAGAAATCGCAATTGCATTCTACTTCTTTCTATAACAACTAACAAGACTTGAACCAAGATAAAAACAATAGGATGTGGTAGATTTCCGATGATCTAAATCACTGGCTCAATCAAAATCAGTAAACCCAACCAAGTCATTATCCACTCCTCTAAGATAGTGAATGTCACCAATGTAATTGCTACATATGTAATGAAGGATCCACTTAGATACTTTCCAATGTAATTCATGTGGATCCTGTATGAATTTGGACATGATCCCAACAACATACGATAGATACAGATGCATGTGAGTAAGGTAAATAAATCTCCCCACCAACTGTTGATAAAGGGTAGCATTAACCAAGGGAGTAGAGCAACCAGAAACCAACTTAGTCCTAGAAAGGAAAGGAGTAGGAGAAGGATTACAATCAAACAAATTAAAACGAGCAAGCAAATCAAGAGAATAATTAGGTTGAGAAATCAAAATACTACCCGAGTTAGATTGTGAAATTTGAATCCCAAGAAAGTAATGAAGAAAATTCAGGCATGGAAAATTTGTTAGATAAGGAAATCTTCACAGAATCAAAAATGATAGAGGAATAATTTCCCGTGATCAACAAGTCATCAACATACAAAAAAAGCATGGGTATGGATTCATCTTTCCATAGAATGTAAAAATTTGGGTCAAAGTGACACCGAGTGAACCCTGATGTAAGTAGAAAGGAGTCCATCTTGGCATACCAAACCCCATGGGCTTGTTTAAGGCTATAAAGAGACTTCTTTAACTTATAAATGAGAAAGGGATCATGGAAATAACTTAGAGGTTGTTCCATGTAGATATATTCCTCTAGGTCCCTATGAAGGAAGGTACTCTTAACTTCCATTTGATGGAATTCCCATATGTTAGCCATAACGATGGAAAGGGTCAGCCAAAAAGAAGTCATCTTCGTAACCAAAGCAAAGGTTTTCATGTAATCAATTCCAACTACCTAGGAGAAACCCTTAGCTACTAGTCGTGCTATAAAATTTTTGACATCTCCATCTGCTCCATATTTTTTTTCGGACCACCCACTTCATCAAATGATTTTTCTTCCTTTTCAAAGAGGGGTGAGATCCCAAGTATCATTCTTCATGAGTGAGGAATACTCCTCATCCATGGAAGAATTACACTCAGAAATAACATAAGCCTCCCAGAAAGAGAGAGGGTTAGAAGAGGAGGCGAAGAAGGAGTGAGGTATAATGAAATCTGAGCGAGTCTGACTCCTATCTGAAGGATCTCCCATCCACTTTCCAACACTCTACAAATTTTTTCTAGCCCAAGGACGACCTGGAGGATCAGGCTCAGAGTTGGAATATTCTTCACTTGAGTGAGAAGGAATAAAGTTCCACTCAATACTACTATCAGAATCAAAAGAATCAAAAGCATGAGGGTTGGGAGGTGAAGGAGGATCAAGAGGAGGAGGGGAATTCTCAACAACATCATTATCTAAAGATTCAGATTCAGAATTAGAAATCATAAGAACCTTATAAGATAGAGAAGTAGAAGTCAAAGAAGAATCATCAAATTTCACACTTCTCTCAATATAAATCTCACGAGTAGTAGGGTTTAACAATCGATATCACTTCACGTCATCAGGATATCGGAAAAAGATATAGGGTTTGGATTGTGGTTCCAATGCCTTGCATTTGTTCTTGGGAATTTGATCCATAGCCTTGGATCTAAAGACTCGAAAGTTCTCAACATCAAGATTGTGTGCAAACTAATCTTCAAAGGGTATCATGGAACATGATTCTAAATGTAACAAGCACAATTAACTACTTCAACCCAATATTGTGAAGGAAGGAACTTCAAGCAAACCATACAAGTAGCCATATCCTTAAGAGTTCAGTTCTATTTTTTTGCAAATCCATTTTGCTAAGGACTATAAGAAACTGTACGCTACAAAGTAATCCCCTCAGAAGTACAAAAATCCTTGAACCTATTTCTCACATACTCACCTCCATTTTCAGTTCGAAGAAACTTGATAGACCATTCCACCTGTTTCTTAGTAAGAGCCTTAAAGTCTTGAAAATGTTTGAAGACTTTAGACTTAAGCTTAAGAAAATATACCCAAGTATATCACAAATAGTCATTAATGAAGGTAAGTATATAAAGAGATATAGTAAATGAAGGAGATGGAAACGGGATAGATATGTCACTATGAACAAGATCCAAAAGATGAGTAGCTCTCCAAGAGTTTCCTTTGTCAAAACTCTTTTCAGGGTGCTTCCCAAAGGCACAACCCTCACAAAGACCCTTAGAAAACCTGACATAGGGTAACCTATTGACCATTTTGTTTTGGCTGAATTTTTCAAGGTAATGAAAATTTAGATGCCCGAAATGCTCATGCCTTAGCTTACTAACCTCATTTGCATGAGTGAGTAAGGAAGTGGGCGTTAAATCAGAAGTAAATTAGGATAATGTATATAATTGTAAATGGTTATTTGACTTTCCCTCAGCCACTGTAGTGTCATTATGAAGCTCACAAATAATCACCAAGTTAGGACCAAATTCCACTCATATTCCTTCACCAAGATGAGTGATTTGGTAAACCGATAGGAGATTGGTAGAGAAATCGAGAACAATCAACACTTGGTTAAATGTTCCCCCATCCATATCTACTAATCCACTACTAGAAACTAACACTTTTGTGTCATCACCCAATGTGATTTGGGACATACCACAAGGTTTGATGTTGGAGAACTCAACATGCAAAGAATCCAAGTGGTGCAAGGAACCATAATCTATAATCCACGTCAATGAAGGAGCAACTCACACTATAAGGGATTTGGTGGGAAAAATCCTTTACCAACAATTTCAAGAGATCAATGATGGTGAAAATGGTGGTTTGATAGGTAAGTGAAACACCCTTGTAGTTGTGCCCTCCGCTACACACACAAATCTACCACTTATGTTGTATGCAACAATACAACACCATCACTACATGCTCCCTCCTCTTCAAGATAATTAGACCTTATGGTTTGGGCATGCTCAAATTTCCATGATTTCCTAGGAACCAAAAAATATGAGCCATAATATTTTTCCTCGTGGATTTGTAGTTGACATCATCACCTTAACATTCTAGGTTCTTAGCACTCATTAAATTTTAAGAAACATCATGTGTATCTATACCATGAAAGGTTTTCATTATCACCAAGATTTCATACTTCGCCACTACTAGCAATGTTATCGTCAACGCATAAGTTGCCACTTCTCTTATAATGGTTACCCCGCCAGCCTGTCTGACACATAAAAGATACCAATAATTAGTCTTAGAGTGACACCCATTATTGGCTTTCTTGGAGAAGTGATTTGGTTGGTCGCATCGTAGAGTCTCCTTTTCCACCAATTATTAATATGAAAACTTACATATGTTCAAATTCCAAACTCTACATATGTTAGATACAAAAATCTACATTTAAGGTTGCTTCTAATTTCAATTTCATACATATTTGTGATCGGGTATTATCTTTGGTGATCAAGGTAGTAATTATGGTTTACCTCATCAATGGTCTTGATGATGTCATCCATAAATAACCACGGGAAAAAATACCGTTCTTCTTCACCCCTCTTCCTCTTATAGTGTTTTGTACCCTTAGTTTTAACTTCTTGATCGTATCCCTTTCAATGTCTCCATTGCACCATTTGTATGTGATTACTAGCCATATATAAAACACATACATATATATTTAAAACTCTTAAAAATAACAAAAGTATGCATTTAATGTTTCTGTCAATAATATATTAGTAGCGCCTATTAGTATATTTTAAGGAGAAACATCACAAATTATCATCACTTCTTTTTTGACTTATGTAGGTGCCCATGTAATTTAAACCATTACCATAGGAATGAGTGGGAATATTTATAAATTTACCAACCATAATTTGATAGACGATTGTGGATTTTATTTCTTCATTTCACATATGGAACCTACCTCCTCCTCCCATTCATATTCTCCCCTTATCGATATTCCTCACAAAAATTTTCCCACTAGAAGTGTCATTTTTTCAATGACTTCAATTTATTATTGGTACCAGTGTTTTATTTTTCACTTTCTTTTTAAGGCTTTAGTGGCGTATCTAGGTAAAATAGTCTCTTGAGTATTGGAGTGGTCAAATATAATTTCTTATTGTTGTTTTACCCAAAAAAAATGGAAGAAACATTTAGAATAGGCATGTGTAACAACATTATGGGTGGAAAAAAGTAAAAGAATTTAATATAACTTGTAATTAGGGGTTAAAATTGACATTTGTTTAGATATTTTTTTATTTTTTCTTGTAAAAAATAGCCAACTTATATTTTACCCATATAAAAGGATGGACAATTTGTTTTTGCGAACTATCATATTAACGTTCACTTTAAAATCAATTGTTTGACAATTAATATATAATATATGTATTTATAGTTTGTAAATAATTGTCATTTTCAAGACTTAAAAATATCTACATTAAACATTAAATATTCTTGGAACTTGAATCCTTTGAGGATATTGCTTATGTTGTGTGGGATTGGGAACTATAATGCATTATTATCAAGGAGTTATGAGGCACAATATTGGAAAGCAATTGAAGATATGCTGAGTTAAAGAAATTTTTTATTTTTCAAGTGATTAGCTCAAGTATTTTGAATTTTTTGGCTTTTCCTTGACCATCGACTAACTTACCACTAATACAAAGGTTTCCCAAAATTAAGATGAATCATGATTCTTAGATGCCCATTTCCTAGTGCCAAGTGACCGAGGGCCAGTGGCATTGAAAGTTCAAAATTGAAGGTTAAGTTGTTTCAAATGAATCCGAGCTCTAGTAGACAACAAGCTTGATATATAATGAGTATATGGAAAAAATTAGTGTCAATGGTTAACTTAAAGCATGCAAAATTCTATCTTTGCAGGATGCTGATTTTCTTGAAAATGTTGCTTACATGGTACATATCATCCTCCAATTGGTATGACTAAGTAATTGTGTTGAATTTTATTGTTCTAAATGTTTTGATATCTTTCTTCAATATCAAAAGAAAAATGAACAAAGTTAAACTCTACCCTGTGAAATGTCACTAGACTAGTAAAACATGGATTTTTCAACTTCGATCTCAAAAAAAAATCAAGTGTTGAACAATAGGTAACATACATAATTGAAGTGGAAAATTACAAGGGAAACTCAATAATGTTGTCAGGGACTTGACATATATAAAAAATTAGTAATATGGAGTAATATTTAATTTGAAAGCTATCTGGAACCAGCACAACCTTGACCCACATTTTCGATAATATGTTGAATCTCCTTGTTCCTATAAGAGCTTCATAGCCTTGACATGGAATATACAATTCTATATTATCATCTTGTATTCCTTCTTTACAAGAATTTAATTTTTTTACATTACATTTAATTTAGTTCAATGAATATGAATATGTGCTAAACACGAGGATATTTAGAATGTAAGAACCTCAAAATCTAGGCGAATAAGTTGATAATACTAGGAAATGATGTAATTTGCACCTACCAATTTGTAAACAAAAACTTAGACAAGTTTTTTTGTTCCAATTATTTTAATCGGCAACTTTTATTTGGTAAGGAATCCTAGGATATAATGAGGTTTGAAATATAGAACTTTAAATTTCTACCAAATCACTAATATTAACTTTGGAGAAGTAGAGAGTAAAGGTGGGTTGATCAATTATGACATAATTGATGTGGAAAATGTGTTCACCCTCCATATGAATCATCCAACATCAATGTATTTGAGCTTGTATTTTTGGTCATTGACATTTATACTTCTCACCATTGCTAACCAAAATTCCCATTCTAAGTTTGTATATAAAAATGGTGCAATAAAACTACCATTTTTTATATCCACACATATCGAAGTGTTCCACCCATACATACAAAACCACAAAACCATTTTATTGGAATGGGACTGATATAAATACACTTGTAATTGTCATGTATATTTATCCAATCTCCATTGCATTCTCCCACCTTTGTGCCAAATATAAAAAAATGGTGACTTGGAGATAGTGTATGGAATCATACATCAATTTCAGATGCCAGATGTTAGTTTGCTTTCAAATCTCACAATATAGCTCACCTTATCCTATAATCTATTTAAATCTAACGAATTTGGTTGCACACTTATTTTAACCCTAGGGTGGATCTTCACACATAATTGATACTAGATAGTATATTGCATGACCTTCTACCATGATATTCGTCTATGCCCTCTTCTTTACTAAACAATTATGAAAGTGAAAAATGAAAAATAAACTTCATGTGCAAGGTAATATTAATAAAACAATTGTCACAAAAATTATTGAAGGGTAGGGGTGACTGTAAAATTTAACCCCTACTTGTGAACACAAGGAAAAGGTATTCTTAGGAGGAGAAATCAAATGGATGGAATATACACATTCTCTTTTCCCATCCTTAAGAGAAATTCACCTGCCAATTTCACACCTAAGATGGTGTGAACCAGTCCTTAATTGGGCCATAAAAAATTTGCCACAAAGGGGTAGTAGAAACATAGTGGCACTACTTCATGGAATTCATAACATATAATGACATCCATATAGTTTGAAAGTAGATAACCCAACATCCCTATTTAAGAAGTCAAAATAAAAAATCTTTTGGTTAAGATCCATAATAGGAGATCCAACACATAAAAGAAAATGGATTCTACAAAAAACTGTTAAGGTAACTCTAATGGTGGATTTGTACACTTTAGTTATAATTTTGGCTCCCATATATTTCTTGGTCTTAGAGACATTATTAAAATCATTCATTCATTCGTTTTCCTATGCACAACCATGCACATCAAATCACATTTCTTGCGTGTTTGTTTCAAGGATAAAAATAGATTAAGATGTTGTCTTGACTCTTGAGGTATTGAATTATTACTTTTCTAAATGTTTGGAATTTTATTTTTATGAATTATGATACATCAATGATTGTGAAAATTATATGTGGTTTGATCTCTCTTTAGATTACTAGTATATATACGATATATAGGAAACACTTATCACATCAGTATAGGTGTGACGAGATTGTCCAACCAAATCATACTAACCTATTTTTCAAGTGTAAAGTAAAAATATAGGGTTTAAAATAAGAATAAGATGATGTTTGATTCAATATCAGGCACCACAAGATTCAAAATTGTAAATGAAATGATACCAAAATACATGTGGAATTGCATAGAATGAACAAGTATAAAAACACATAGGACATGTTCATAGCACCGGAGATAGTTTCAGTGAAGGTACCATCCAATATCCTATGAACTTGTCTAGAATACAATTCCAAGTTATGTAATTTATTATCTTGATGTTTTTTTGTGTTTTTTTGGTATAAAATCACAAAAACTTGTCTTACTTATCTTTGTTGGCCATTGTGTCTAGGTGTTGTCATTGATATCAAATCCATTTATAGAAAAGGGTGTGAAAACATCATATCAGTCTCCATGAGGTGTTATCCAAGGTCAACCATGAAGGTTGATTGGTTGTGTCATGTTTTGGTGAAGTCCTATAGTGTTCTGGGGCATGGTATAATAGGCATGGTCATAGTTTGAGTCCTTTTAAGTTAAGTAAAGGTTTTCATGAGGTCAAAAAATGTCCATATGATGTGTTAAGAGTGTCCAAGTGTCTGTATAATGTCTCCATGATCATTTCATGAGTTTTCATGGGTTGTAGCAGTCATTCTAGGCCTATTCCTAGACCTAGAGCACGTGGTTTTGTATGGAGGCATGAGTTTTGGAGTAAAGAAGTCATGGTAACATATGGTATGAGCATGGTGCTAGTATATATGACATGTATGATAAGTTTTAGGTTAGCTCTCATAGGTTTGGTGATGTTTCATGGTCCTTGTGAAGAAAAATAGTGAAGACAAAATAGAAAAACATAGGTAATTCACTGTGGTTAGAGAGTTCCAAGAATATTTGAGCATGGTGGGGTCATTTTTAAGCTATAGGATGTTGTCATGATGCTTCATGATAAGTTTCAGGTCAAAATGATGAAGGAATTGCAAATTATGAAGTTTTTGGTAAAAACCAGTTTTCGAGAAGCAAAAATCAGCTCAATTTGGCAACTTGTTTTGCTAACATGCTCTCATATAATTTTCATGGGACAAATTTTTTTTGGGGGATGTTTTTCCACTGAGGTTAGAGTGTTTTGCAAAAATAATGAGCTGGTTTGATTGTCAAGTTTTTATGAATGATCGTTAAGAAGATAAGTTGGTTTAAAACCCTATAAAAACCCTCCTCCTAGAGGGACTTAAGAGATTTTTCTTATTTGATATCCAGAATGTCTTGGAATTAAAATATGATGCATCAAGGATGAAGAGGATTTCTCAAATCTCATTTTCGTGGTGGTTTGGTGTTCTTGATATTTTTGGGAAGAGAGAGAAAAACCATAGTATTTTAGGGAATTTGTAGTTTGAGGGATGAGATGGAAGTTCCAGGTTGGAAACCAAATCATTTCAAAATACTTATGAGATGATATAAGTATCTATGAAAATTTTTAGGTAAGTATAATGGATAAAATTGAAGATGCAGGTGCTCAAAGTGACACTACCGATTTTGGCCTCAAGGGGTAGAAAGATAGTCTTGTGCTCTGAGTTGTGATTGATCATTTTGCATGTTGTAGCAGTGATTTTTGGTCATGAATAGTTTATTGACACATGGTATTATGTGTTTGAGTTCTTGTAATGGCATGATGAGGTGGTTTCATGTTGAAACCCTAGTGGCCTAATTGGTCTTATTAGGCTTGCTTAAGAAGGTGACGTAAACAAGAGTGTTCGGTAAGATTTCTCCACATCACATATGGTTATTAGTGCTTGTACATATTGGTACAAGTGTTCTTGAATTTTTTCAGGTGGTGGACAAGATCAGAAGTTGACTTTTTAGGTATTTATGTATGTTTTTCTCAAGAATGTTTCTTGATTTCTTAGATCTTGAATGAGCAGTTGCAAATAATGGCTTGGTTGAAGGCCTTCCAGTATGATTTGGAATATAAAGTAATATGTTATGGAAATTAGACTCATATACCTTTCTAATGGTACATGGTTTGTGTCTTAATGATTTTTTTAATAAGTTAACCAACTCTATTTTGATGACCTAGTTTTGGGGTCTTGAAGCCAGTATGGAGCAGTTGTAAAGATTGAGTTGTTTGGAGGTATTCCACTTGGAGTTGAAGGAAAAAGTGAGTTGCAGGGAAAATTTTAAGGAACCCCCTGAAAAAAACTTATAGAAATTGTGGTGAATATACCTATAACTAGTTTTGTGGTTTTGGTGAATATATCTATAACCAGTTTCATGGTTTTGGTGAATATGCCTGTAACTTGTTTCATTCTTTCGGTGAAAATGGTAGAAAAAATTTAAAAATCGAATGGTGAATCTCCTATAATTTATTTGGTGAATACCCTCTGTCAAATTTGACTGTAATGAGGCCCAAAAATTTTCATTTCTTTTAGATGCCTTACCTTTACGCTCAAGTGTCAAGAATGTGTGACACTTGGCCACTTAGAGGAACATGAAAATGTTACGTGGTATCTTCTGATTACTCATTACCACTTTTCCTTTCCTCACTGACAATATAGACCTGAAATTTTATTGAATTGGTTCATTTTGCGAGCTTGGATTTCGGGGAATGCCTTTGACTTGTGGAGGTCCAAAATCTTACCACATGTCTGTCTGATGGGAAGAGAAGGATTGGTAACTTTAATAATAAGGCAAAAATAACTTATATTTAATAATCAAGGATACACCATTGGTTGCTATTAATTTTTTTATGTCTGTATGTGCAACAATAAGAATATGTTTTTTAAATAATAGGCATGGGGTAAATGTAATGATGTGGAGAAGTAGTGCTTGTAACATGTGAAACATATTTCTACTTTGGTATTTGTACATGTGTGTGCCGAGAAACATGATCAATATTTTGAATTTTGAAACATAAGTTTAATTCAAGTCCAAGAAGATGAGTTTATTTCAAAGGAACACATTGGAAATTTGTGATCTCACAAGAAATAACATGTAACAGAGGTAAAGTTATCATGTCTTAGGCTCATGTCTTTAAAGTTTGTGATTGATTATTTCTTTGGTGTTATTCCCATAGTTGATTGCAGGTTCTTCTACTTAAAAAATAGACAATTCAACGATTACTCTTGCTTATAAGCTTTGGCAAAGATAAACATAAAGCTCAGTATATATTTACAGATACACATACATATAGACACACAGACACACACAGACACAGACACACAGACACAGACAGACACACACACAGACACACACACACACACACACACACACACACACGGGTATGTAGTAGGAGCCAAGTAGTTATCTCAAATCAGCTTGGGCTCAAAGGTGATGCCACTATTATAACACATGCCAGTTGTGTTTATATATTCTAGTAGCCATGACCAAGACCCTTGCTTTAAATGAAAACAAAGGATGAGGATATTTATGAAAAGCACCAGTTTGAAACAGAAGAACTCTCCCATCGTAGTGCAACTAAATAAAAACATCCTTTTCCTCGGAGAAAAACACTGGAACATTGTGTGGGGCATCCTTGCAATTTTTTTCCAAGACTAAACATTTGCTCTCCTCCTTTCAAACTCAAGCTTAAGCTCAAACACAATTATGTCCTTCAAATGATCCCCATCTACAATTGGTGCTGCAAGTAGCACCCTTTCTTCAGATACAACCAACCTTGGTCTGTAGTGAGGGAAATGGTCTCTGCCATATCTTACAGGTAACAACACAAAATGAACAATAGCATAATCTTGACTATTATAAACTCTCACATCCAACACAAGTTCATATGACATGAAGAAGAAGAAATTGTTGTTGAAGACAATGTGTCCATAAAATAAACAATCTCTCCATTGTGCCACAATCCTCCAAGTCCCCATAGAAGAATCATAAATTTCTATAACACCATAGTCTACATTAACTCCAAATCTATTAACACCTGCTTGAACCACTTTGTACCCCTTGTTGTCATCCACTACCAGAAAGACCCACACATAAATATAAAAGTTCCATCCATTAAGTTGAGTTGATAACAACTGAGGAAACTTGAAGGAGGTTCTCGAATTTAGTGGATTACATACCATTGAAACATGACTGTCACATGAACAAAATAAGATTATCCCTCAATGTGAATCTTCAAACCATACCCAATCAAAGCATGATAACCATGAAAAGTTGAGAATTTTCCATGTTCTATTGTAAAATTCGTATCTCAGCCAATGATGACCATGATCATGATTTACAAGTATCCATGGATGTTTGTTCCTTGTTTCAATGTAACACTTGAAGAATATGGTGGAAGTCATGAGTGATTTCCATTCCTTAGAAACTAGAGAGAACCTGCACATGGATTCTAATGGAAGCCAAAGCAATACATTTTCCAAAATATCTTGAGGTAGTGAATGATCCCATAGAACATGATTTCCATGCTGCATTGGAAATAAACTAAAATGAAGAACAAATTCAGGTGTGTCAAGAAGGAGAAGACAAATCAAAAGGCACAACACTGTAGCTATGTAAGAGTATCCAGAAGAACATGTGATGGCAAGGAAAAATATATTTGTTGAAACATAAACAAGAGTATTCACAAGAGTATCTCATATATTTGTTGAAACATAATCATTACATTACATAAAAATTACATATCATAAACTATAGAATCTCATTTTTTTAACATAAACAAGAGTATACAAGTTTTGATTTTTGATTTTTTCTATTTTTAAACTATAAAATTTTGAAAATTTCAGTGTTTGATATGGTGGATGGAAGAAAACACAAAAAAATGGTAAATTTCTCCAAATCCACCATATTTGGTAACTGTGATCATACCATAGGCATACCAAAAAGCTATAAGCTTATAACTATATTATAATATAAATATTACATATCATAATATATTTCTCAGTTCTTGTACCACTTTCCTAACTGCATCGGTATCAATCTTCTTTGTCAAAGTGTTGGCTAGGGTTAGTATCCCGACACATTATTTATCAATGATAGATATGTTTTTCTTTGTTAAGTATTTCCAGGTTTCAAGCACTTCAAAAGCTCATTGCAACTTTGCAAGGATGGAAGACAATGTTTCAACATGACTATCCGTTTGAGGGGTCTCCATTGGGGATTGTTTTAGATTGCCATCAATTTCCATATCCACATCATTTGTAGCAACATTTGGAGAATCCATAGGTTCTGGGTTCGGGGATTTTGGATAAAGAATAGAGAGTTCCCGTAATACTTTAGGATTTGGCTGCTCAAACAGGGAATTCGGTTGGAGCTATGCAAGAGAAGTTCTAAGAGAATGAAGGGGAATAGTGGCATTAGACAACTGGCCAGGAGAGGGGGGGGGGGTAGAAGCACCATCAGAAAGAGAAATAGAAGCAGAGAGGGTGAAGGATTTCCCAAAAATAACCACATGTGAGTTTGTATCAGAATTAGAAGAAACCTTGATGTATTCATGGATTGATATTGGTTCGATGCACTCAATTTGGTCCCCCATGATTTTGCAAAAGACTCTAAGTGTCAGAAAATGACCATGGGCCTTGAATTTATAATTTCTGAGTGAGTTCTTCGACTGGACCTTTAAACATGTCCAACAAACCTGGGTATGTATCGATGGTTAATATTAAATACAAATCGTGGGCCATGGCGAAATATTTGCCTTTAAACCAGTGTCACTATCCCATGTGCCTCTACCTTTAAAGTTAAATGTCCTTTTATCATGATGAATAAAATATCATTAATGATAGACATATCAAGATTCGAGCATATATTAAGGGAGAGGATCTAATCGTCGAGCATGGACTAATAAATTATAATGGTATTGGTGAGGGTAGATGTAAATACTAAAGACAGGGAGTAGTACTTGCCAATTTATCACTTAAAATTTGATACAAAAGTAGTCGATAAAATGTGTCACATCAAAAATAATAAAATTTAAATGCATCACTTTAAAGACTAAAGTTATGGAAAAAGTCTTTTCCATATTTATTAAATATGTCACTTTTATGAAAAATATTTTTTCTATATTTTCTAAATATCTTGTTTCCTGGACCTTCAAAGTTCATCCTAGAAAATATAGTGTGACCAAAAATTAAATTTGATAAGACATTTATTAATTGCGAGGGTGCCGATTAAATCTCTGGGTGCACACTTTAGATGAATAAGTAATTAATTTTAATTAAAATTTAGGTCGAGGGTCAAGGCTATCAGTTTTGGGAGGATATGACATTGATGGAGAAACGATTTCTCCCTCACACATCAACTCAAAATACATGCTTATTTAAACATGGTGATGACATGTTACCAACTTACCACCTAACATTTCCAAGCGTCCTCCACCATATGCTTTCAATCATCCATCTTGCATCCATGTCTTCTTCATCTATAGAATTAAATCCTCTTAATGCAAAACTCACCCATTTGGGTGAGTGTTTCCAGATGACATGGCCGAATGAGGCCCTCGTCCGCCACATTTTCAACATACCGGACACTAGGGCCGGATCTCCCAATATTTCCTCTCCAGAGAACATGCTTTTATCTTTCTTACATCACCTATATGAATTATGTCCTTCATTTCTTGTTTTCCAAGCTCCCCATTTCCACCTGATTCACTCAGATACATGAACACCAAACAATTAAAGAACCACTGGATATGCCATAACCCCTGTGTTTTAGGAAATCAGTGGGGTTTCAACCTAGATTTTTACAAACCTCATTTATTGACCACAAAGCTCTCAATACCAAGATCACTACCTACTCAACAGGGGGAATAACAATCCCCAAATTTGTCAGAGAATGAAACAGAGAAGTGGTTGACAACATTAGAAACTTCCCTTACCAAAGTACAATCCATGGTAAGCACCCATGCCTTCCTCTCAAGAAAAGGAGGATCATGAGGGAGGGATCTTCTGGCACTAACAGAAATCGTCAATTCCCTATAGCTCGACTTTATTTATGGAAGAAAACCAAAGGATACATAAGAGGGGGAGACTCTCTTTCTGAGTGGGTAAAATCACATCAAAGGAAAAGACAATTCACTAAAATATGGAATGGGCCTCAGGTGGGAGTCTAGGAGCTGCTAAATATGGGCATGTCATGGGATTTAGTGGGACATATCCAGTTATTTTTTAGCGCATTGTACAAGGATGTGTTTATCCAATGTAGGGACATGCTACTAAAACATGCTCTAGTGTTTTAGGATGAATCTATGTCTTCAGAAGAATGAATATTATATTTTATCTTTATAAAGCAATTTTTAATATCATATATATATATATGCTTTCAAGGGCAGGGCCCCCTAAAATAGAACCCCATTTTGTTATGAGAATATTGTTGAATAATTGCTCACAATTGTAGTAGCATTTGATTGATCTATTTTTAGATTTTTTTAGATTAAGCCACATATACGAGGAGACATGTTTGAAAAAAAAAACTAACTACATATATTAAATATAAAAAATGCTATTTTAGAAATTTGGAAGTGACATATTTCAGTTGTCATGTATATTCAAAAGTTACTAAGCTTTATGAAAAGGGCACTTGCCTGCAAAATATATTGAAACGACCATCATTGCATTCAATGATCAAATTTGAAGGGCTCCCCATACTTTAATTTGACTTGCTAGGTTAAGCTTTACCCGTTGTAAATGAGATTTTAAAAAACACATTACCCTTCAACAAAAAAAATGAAAATGTTAATTTTCTTTCAATATATATCTGATTAATTTGAATAAAATAAATATGAAAAAATGTCAAAATTATGAAATATATAACATCTAAAAATAATTTGAAATTTTTTTAAAACTTACTATATGAAATGTAAAAACACTATATTTCATTAGTAATGACATCAACAATTCTGAATTTATTTAAAAACAACATTTTTGTTAGTTATTTCAATTCAAATAGTGCAAATAATATCTAAGCACCATTTGATTTTATTCATATTCATTTTCTTTAAAAAGACTATCTTTGATCTATTCTCATCTTACATCTATGGATATTTGGTTTTGTATTTTGAAAATTGAACTTGTGATAGCTAAAATTTTAATTTATTGAAAACTTTAAATTAATTTAGGGGCAAGAAAGAATCTAATTTAACGGAAATCAATAATGTAAATACTATAAATATATATCAAAATATATTGGAATTTCAATGGTCTACGAAATAATATTACAATGGCTAAATCATGGCCTTATATTGTCGTTGCCAATCTTTTTGAGTGTGTGAAGGGCCTTTTTTTTGTAATCAGTTTATTATGTGGAGCTTAATAGGAAGTGGCCAAGTTTTTGTGGAATATATTTTGATAATTGAGCTAGGAATCCTGATGCGGTAATCCTTTGCCTTTGTTGGGTACGTGGCCGGAAATAAATAATCTAGAATTTGATATATTAAGATCAATGTTTCACAGACTCTATCCCGTGAAACAAGTCCTGACACGAACTGGGGACATGTGGAAATGGAACTTCGCCGAAAGCATATGCCTAACAAGCCATGGGTAGCTGATCGTCCCAAAGAGAAGATGACAAATATAGCTGACAAGAATGTTGAAGAATGAGACTTCAAACTCCCTAATTCAAGAGCTTCCCTTAGATAAATCCCATCGAGTCAGAACCAACCCAAGGATGGAAATCCTAGATGCACTTACAATGAAGCTTATGAATCAGCTGTGTGAGCACAGGTTTGAAGATCAATGAAGTTGCTAATCAAGGACTCTAAGGAAGTGGTTTGGTTCAAGGCATTTGATCTCCAGTAGATAGATTTTGTATAAAAAACTCATTAAGTGAATCAGAAATAGATTAATGCCAAAAGATCTAAGGAGATGAATAGTTGTAATGCCTAAAGTCAGAGTTTAACTTAGTGAATGCTTCCGACATGGTGTCAGGATGAATTTTTTTTCGATCTTACTCCAACAATCCTGATTGATGATTTTCTTTTGCACCTCCTCATCCTTGAATCGGTCTGAGGTCTCATCCTCGTCCTCGTTTGAGCTACTTGCAATGGAATGAAGATCCTTCTTTTTTTTCAGTCCCTGCTTTAACAATAACCATAATAATAATAGTAGCCAGATAATGTCATTTAAATATATTAATTCTCCGTGTGGGTATGATTAATGTACAAGGGCCCATAGATTTGCTAATTGTATTGAAAACTTTCAATAATTGAACAAATAAACTCACTGGACCTGTCTAATTTAAGAATCCTCAATCCATCACCTAAATCCAGCAGGTCTCTAAATATGTCCATGGACCAACAAGGAACAAAGCTCGTGTCCTCACCCACAATTATTTTATCCTTTTCACCTAAATCCAATGGGGGTTCATGTTGATAAGTCCTAGTAGGCAAACTTGTCCCCCTCCTCATCTCTATTGAAAGTATATTTACCATCGTGACATCCTGGCAAGAAATGAGGGCCAAAATGATTTCAATGGCCCACAAAAATTTCAGCTGACCAAGTCATTAATTTTCCACACCTATCACCGTGGACCCGAAACTTTATTGAATCGGTTAATTCCACGGGCTTGGATTCTGGAGAATTCCTTTGCCTCAAGGAGGCCCAGAATCCTGCCACGTGGCCGTCTGATGAAGAGGCTACAATTTACGTTTACAAAGTACATTGAAAGATGTAATCATTTATAGTGATGTGGACCTTGGTAGTCGTAACTGCTTACAAGTTGCAAGGTGATATTAAACGTCCATTAACAATTGAAATTATGTTTCTAGAAGGCATATTACAACAGAAGGCAGAATAAATTTATAGAAGTTGCAGACCATGTAAGACTCAAAATTTTCATATTTTCGAGTAAGTGTCATCCTGCATTTGAATCTTTATTCTTTAAATATTATATTTTTATAAGTAGCACTGTATAAGCCTTCGCTTTGAAATATTTCAATATAAGGGTTGAGAAATTAGGGTTGAGAGTTTACTAAAATCCAAAATTCCAAGCATGTCTACTTCCACAGGACCCCAAAGTAAAAGTAAAATCAAAAATCCCATATGCCAAACTACTTAAAACCCCTAGCAGTGGTTTTACTAATGAATATCATGCTATTTATGATTATGTAATTTGAACAAGAACTTCGCAGCTTAGATACTCGTCTAGGAATAAGGATGATTAAAAGTAAACGTTTGGACCCATCAAGGTAAATTTTAAACATAAAGGTTTTGGATAACATGGTAGTCTAGATTGGGATGCATGATGCTCCACGAGGTTTTACCTTGCCCTGAATTTGTCAATATCTTGTGCCCAAGACCTACGATGGCAACAAAAAAAAGCAATTGTTGCAAATGGCAACAGAGAATAAATTTTGTCCATTACAGAGGTAAATCTTGGCCATGCATTGGGGTTTGAAAGCAAATATTTAGGAACCATCAACATAAACCTAGAAAAAATTTCTAGCGATTATCATGCCACCACTCAAAATGATAGAGATGATTTTTTATGAAAATTAATAGTTGATGGAATGGTACCAAAAAGGGAAGCCTCCACATGCAATTGAGATGTTTAAACTATGGGTCAAGGATACCATTTCTATGCTAGTATTTTTCCTTGGCTTCGATAGTGATGAGAAAGTGGATGAAACCCTCCTAGAAATGGTATAAAATATCCATTTCGTTTCTCCACCTTGCTACATATAGATTTTTTGGGTACAATTACAAAATCTATGCATAAATAATTCTTAACAATCAAAGAAGGCTCTGGCACTAAGACACTTTAGGTTCACTATCTACTTGTGCTATTTAATTCTATGGTGGTTTGTTGAATGGTTTGTCAAAAAAAAATTAAAATTCATCCCTATAATGTTGAGGGCCAGTCAAAAGTGATCGCCCATTAATAACTAAGTGGACCCCCCAAGATAAGGATGTTTGATAATAGAAGGGACTGCAGTCAGTTTGTGGATTGTTTTGGGGCTCCAATTTATCAAGAAATTTCAAAAAGTACATTTCCTAGATTACTTATGAACTGTAGAGATTGCATTCAATTGGGATCATAAATACAATTAACAGACTGCTACTTCATGGAGGAATATATTGTGCTAAGGTTTTATGGATCAGGAGTACAACCTTGACAAATTTCCAATACATGTGACAGAGAGAGTTTTCTACCTTGAAATATATATGACAGATGGAAAGTACATATAAACTCGATTATGTTACTCAGCAAAAGAGGAGCATATTTCCTTCCTTACCATTTTCATGTGGAGGGTTCACATTTGAAAGAAAAAAATTCAATGTGGCACATGAAATATTACACATTTTTAAGTTTCATGTTGACTCTCCCTATGTGTATGACCCATGTGAGGTGATTAAAGCAAGGATAGTGGCGAACAATAATTCTACCACAAAAATTCAACATGAAAGCAAACCCTTGCTAGAAAAATTAAAAAAACAAGAACTCTTGGAATGAAGTAAAAATAGTAATGGATGACATTACTGTTGAGAAAGGAAATAGTTTTTCAAGAGTTGTCAACACAAATTTTTGGATTTCCTCAAGCTTCCACAAAAATAGGCAGAGGATTTGTCAAAATGCCAAATTTTATGCAAAATCTTATAAAAATTCTTCTAAAAGCATTCCAAAGGAATTGACAATCATGAATTGTGAAGATAAAAATTAGACAAGGTCAAAAATTACTAGCCTTTTGGTTTATGAGGCAGGACCTAGGCCATCCAAAATCTATTTCAGAGTATGATTCTATTCCAGAAGATGTAGCATTTTAGAAAATTGTGGCATGAAGTGCATAATAGAGAGGTTACAAGTAGTGATGATGACAACTGAATCTAAGGAATTACACACACTTCCCCTAGTACATATAAACCAAGTCTCGATGAAGGCTTGAAACTAAAGATATTCTACAAGAGCAGTTATTGATGAAAAGATGGGTTTTAGTGGTGGTGGTGGTTTGGGTTCAACAGAACAAGGCATTTGGATTCCACTAGAGGAACATAGCATAGTAGAGTTTCTGATAGGTCGGGCCTTAAAAAAATTCATCTTCAGGAGAAAGGACCACTACATACTAAAACATCTACAAGTGGTAATCTAATGCAATTTACTCCAGAGTCAAATCCTCAACAAACAATTTCTTCCACATGTTGAAAATCCTAGAGGAGAAGTTGGTCATGAATCTTTTAGTTTTTCTAATGTTTTTGGTTCTAGTGATGATGGTAGTATTCAACAGAGTGTTGTAGACTTAAATAGGCCAATACAGATAGTTGAAGTTCCTATGGTTATTGTCCAATAAGGAACCGAGAAGAGGAAAAAGATAGAGGGTAGACACAGGTATACAATTACGCTTGCCTCAAGGAAACTAATTACAGAAGGTGGTGCCACTGTCACCCACTCAAAAAACTACCATTCCATAGGGAAATTTTCCCCAGACTTCAATTACTCCTTCTCCATTCAAGGTGAAATAGTTCATTTCCTACAAACACCTCAAGTTTTTTATTATTGAGCTGAGTTTTCCAATAAGTCAGAAAGAGATAAAAGAAACAAGAAGAAAATTCTACAAGCTACTGTAAGCTTCAGATCCTAGCCAAAATGAGGGTATTTCCTACATATAAACCCATGCCGCAGATACCATGGAATATATCTATAACTATGCCCCAAGTTGATAAAACTAGAGAATCAAATGGTTTCTGAGTAACTATGCAATGTGACCTCCCTTTAAAATGGATTTTAAGGCAATGAAACCTTCTAAAAAAATTAATGTATCAAAAAGGAAAAATGATGTGGTGTCCATGCAACATTTCTAAAGGACAGAGAGGGAGAACAATAATTTGAATAATAAGATTCAAAAGTTAGAGGTAGACCTGGAAAATCAGAAAGCAAAAGGAAAATTGCAACACTTAATAAGATATGTGAGTTGGAGAGGAAGATAAAATCATCTGGCCTCTATGATTGTAGTTGTCTGTGAATGAACAGGCACAGGTGGAACTAGAAGAAGTGAAGAAAAAAGTTTAAAAAAAACAATGAGTAAGAATAATAGATTAGAAAAAACATTGGGAGACATTGAAAGAGTTTGTGAAGGAAGAGAAAGAAAAGGCCAAAAAATGGGAACAGAACCTAGATGAAAAGAGAAAACTCAGGGGAAAAATGCAGAAGGAAAGAGAAAAAACAATATGAAATATTGCAACAGGAAGTTGGATAAAAACAAAAAAGGAAAATATAGTCTTCCAACATCAAACTATCTTAATTTTATAAAAATGAAATTAATTAATATAACAAACAATGTTTGGGGGGAAATAAACCAAAAAAATGATGATTTTATTAGATTGTTTGAATTCATGGATGATCTACAGAGAATCTATTATAAGCTCCATGAATACATAACAGGTAGAAGAAAAGTGGTGGTTTTAAGGGAGGATATAGAAAGGAAAATTTTGGAATCTATCTACAAATTCAGTGACACAAAACTGGCATCCAGAGGAATTCATAACCGGTTTGATGCCCTCCATAAAGGTATCATCTATCATTTGGAAGTGTGTGATGTTAGGTGAAGCACAGGAATTACTGAATAAGTATTAAAAGAATGTTACATGAGCTACATGGAAAGGTACAGGAGTTCACAAAGCTTCGTTTTGGTAATGCCTTTTGACAAAACACACCAATTCATGAAGAAGGATGCATTATAGAAGAACATGAAAGAAAAAATGATGTCAAGAGAAGAGTCTGAATTCCTGAGAAGCTAAATGAGACAAAAAAAAAATTGACTTTTTTTAAATGATTGATAACCTTGTCAATAAGTTTGCATACAACAATAGAGGAAAGCTCCATTATCAGTTATGAATTGCTAACAAAGTTACATGTTAGTCACTCTGATTTACAACAAATTGAAATTCCAACAAATGAAGAGTGGAGCATGTTACAGAAGATGATATAATTTGTTAAAGTTGTGGAGCCTGGTTCCAAGTTGAAATGGTAGTTTGGTTTTGTTGTTTCTATTATTTGGGAGGAAATCATGGTCATGGATAACAATAGTAAATTGTCTTATTAATAGACTAGAGTTATCTTTATGTTTATTGTATTAATAAACATGTGATATTTAGTTTGCTTGTGGTTGAAGAAAACTTTTACAAAGAGGTGCACAAGTTATATATATGTGCATGAATTTACTCTTTAGTGTATTTAGATCCATTTTGAAAATTGTTCCATTTGTTGCAATGAAAATCTTCAATTTTTTTCTTACATGGCATGTCTCAAGCAAGTTGGATGAGGAATAGTGTTATATTTAAATTTTCATTTTAGTAATGTTTCAAGAAAAGCCACTTATTCTATCTCAGAATTAAGCACCAAAAATATTATGTGCCTAAATTATATAATAATGTAAATGCATTATGATTTAATAGCCAACCAACCACTGTGTATGCTTTCTATAAAAGAGATCAAAAAAATTGTATGTGAAATACATTAAATACTCATTAAAATATGGCTTTGTAATTTTTTTGAAATCAAAATGGAAATGGAATCAATATGATTACCTTTAGGCACATGTAAGTTTGGGGTGAGTGCTAATCCTTGTTTGAGATTCAGAACAATATACTGAATATTTGGATATATTAATTATTATATGAGCATCTATATCATGGGATATCCACAAATGGAAGCTTTCAACTTGATGGACCTGGATCATCTCTACCATTTGATTCACCAGATATCTAAGAATGATTCTCTCTTTCTTAACAATTAACTACTACAATAAGGTCATCTGCTGTATTTGTGTCATTGTTTTCATCCCTTCTCTTTTCATTAATCAAATTCCATACTGCCAGAGCCTTGTTGTAGGGAAAGTTATCCACTTTGTACTGTGATGTATACATTCTCAAACAATTTTCCAAATTTTTGTCAAGCCTGTTTCAAAATTTTGACTTTATAAAGGCCAAGGCACTGAAAATTATCTCATCTTCAATTGAACCCAAAATCATTGTTTGACATAAATTAGCTAATGAGAAAAACTCGAACATGGTTTGCTGTAAAAATTACTCACCCCAATTTTTTTCCATAGCCAGGTTATTGCTCCACACTCTTAAGGGATTATCCAAATCTTTGAATTGCTGAATCATTGTAGTTGCAAATTCATGAGATTGAGCAATCAAACTATCCTTACTTAAAATACCTGGGATATTCATTCCACTGATATCAAAAGGATTACAAATATGTTGAATCAATGTAGTCAACCTCTTGAAGTAGTCTTCATGCATAAATATTTCACTTTGGATAGGTTTCCAAAAGGTGGGGTTTAATACAACCATTGCTTCAATTAAAACATCCCTTATTTCTTCTAGTAGGGACACTGCAATTTCTCTTAACCTTACCCTTGTTGATGATACAATGTTATCAAATAGTGGCCCTGTGACTTTTACCTCCTCAACCTTACTGACTAATATTTTAAACATGTACATCGATATCTCATATCCACGTACAGAAGAACATACTTCCCCAAAAAAGTTGAGATTTATAAAGCTACTTGCATTTACAATCTTTAGCAAATAATTCCAACCATAAAAATTTGGACCTATAAAAATAATTTCATTGAGAAACAAATATTCTATTATCATACAAACTCATTCCCTCAAACTAGAAAAATCAACAATATAGATAGTTCTTTCTTGTGCTTGTTTAATTAAATGACACATTTCTTCCAAAATGGGAAGGATAACACACAACATCAACAATGGATCTATATCAGAAAAATGATGTATCAAATCATGGGCCTTGTCCACTTCCATGAGATTCTGCCACATCACTCCTAATAAGGATTGATACTCTTCATACACCCTACAAATCAATTGGTA
Source organism: Taxus chinensis (assembly GCA_019776745.2). Lineage (NCBI taxonomy): Eukaryota > Viridiplantae > Streptophyta > Pinopsida > Cupressales > Taxaceae > Taxus > Taxus chinensis. The sequence continues at coordinate 114,196,874 of CM034151.1, forward strand.
CAATGAGATCCACCTGGCGTTGAAATATTTTAGGACTACGACAGAAATAAGCATGCAACTCTCAAAAAAGGTCTTCAAATTTTGCTATAGGTTTAAATTTTCCAACTATTTTGTAAGCTAGGTTCGTTATATGAGCCATATAATGAATGATAATCATATAAGGTCAATGAGATGTTTTGAGTCTTACACACATGCCATTACAATGACATTGCATTATAGATGCCCCATCTTCCCCGACACATACTAGCTTTGATGCAATTGCAACATCATCCATGTCATTGATCTCCTTCAAACTTTTTATAACTAACTCACAAAGGTTTTCAACATTGGATTTCTCTCTCATCTTGTGAATGACAAGTAAGTGAGGCTATCTCACAGAATTCTCAATAGTATACACATGCATAAAGACCCAAGAAACATTATCTACTATTGTAACCTCATCAATAGACAAAGATATGTATCGTACAAACTTTATTTTCTCTTTCAAGTCTTCTTTCTCAACCATAGCTAGGAATTTTTCCCAATCCAAACCACTACTTTTTGACTAGTGAGAATGAGGAAAGTGTGGGACACCAAGAAAAGACAACATCTTCTTTTGTTTAGGAAAATCTGTTATATGACGACCTCTTTTCAAAATGTGAAAAAAAATAGGTAGCTGAATTGTTTTACCCAAAAGACTGTTTTGAATTATCTTGTTGAATTGAGAGATAATTGTCCCTCCATTTTTTCTAACTATTCTTTCATTTCTCTTGAGCTCTTCAAGTTATTTTTCATAGCTAATATGCAAAAAATTATCCACATTTTCCATTAAGCAACATTCTTCTCAAACCCATCTACAATTATATTTTCATATATCTTTCCTACATGCTTCTCAATAGTATCCAACTTAAGTTGCATTGTCTTGTCCCTACCCAATTTCCAGCTATAGATTGTACACTTGAATTCTTTGGGAGGTTCAACTTTATTCTCATTTCAACAGGTTCAATAAATGGAAACTTATAAACCAACTCTAACCTGAAACTCCTTCCCAAGTCCCATTTTCTTTCCTTTCTCTTTCTTCCAGAAATAGGTGTCCACTAAGTATTTGCCTTGGTGTAATTTATACTTTGTTGAATGTCACTACCAGAAATTTCACCTCCAACATTCACTTGGGAACTGACAGGTGATGTAATGTCATCTTCATTAAATTGGGAAGGTGGTACAGTGTCAAACTCAACATCATTCAATGGAATGTCTTCAAGGGGAGGCATTTCATTTTTGTTTTCATTGAAAACATCAAGAAAATGAAAAATGAACACATTCTCATTCTGAGTTTGATTTTTAATGTAATCATTATCCCTTGATTGTGATGGTCCTGCTAGAGAAGGATGAGTTTCCTTAGATGGTTTCTCAAAATAAGATGCTATTTTTTGAATGTCAGTACCACTACCAGGAGGGGTTGGAATAAATTTTTTTCCTGAGGCCGAGCTTCCCTTTTTAGGTGCCATTTTTCTAAATCAGTGAATCATGTAGAATTGAAATAAAAAAATATACAACATGTTAGACTAAATGATATTGATATGTGCACAAACATATAAACATGAGAAATATGTATAAAGAAAAATATTCATGACCCATCCCCTTGATACATCATACTCCTATAGATCCTTTAGGTAGCCCAAGACCATATAGACTCTCACATTCATTTCTGCATAGCATCTCAAAGACACTCTCATTGAATCCATTCTCCCAGGTATATCTCTTTCTCTATCAAACGCTTGTATTTATAGGCTCAACAAGCACCGCCATGCATTTCTAAAGTTGTATATCGGTTTCCAAGTGTCCAAGATGGTCCTCCATGGGATGGATGCTCCTTTAGACTTGAAGCTCCCCATTATTTTCTGTGATGGATGCCTTCTGGAATCATTGCTATCCTACAAGAAATATAAAAATTCGAAATTCTGGGCTCCAAGTTGCCAAGCATGGAAACCTTGAATCCACTCTACATGTAAAAATAAGAAATTTAAGGTTATGTTATCCTCATGTTCTACCCAATATTCCAAATATGGATAATTCAAAAAACCTTTTAATGCTTCCTTGCAAGCGATTTGCGCCACCGGTTCTATATAATATGTGTCACTTAACATGTACTATGTCCTGAATGCACTGTTCACCTTAGTATAAGAAGCCCTTCCTCAAATTTAGGCCATTATTGTGCACCCGCGTTGCCTTGATTGTACATGTTAGCATCAATATTGGATTAGGATTGCCCAACAGCATTGATTCACTTTCAATTCTACTGAAAACAAATCTACCCCTACCCTATGCTAACCAGAAGCATGGAAAACCTCAAACAAGCCCTGACACTACAAAGGAAAAGTAGCTTCCCTTTAGAACAATATTTGAAAGTGATGCGGATGATATTTTACATTGAACTATCTGCTCATGGATAACTTAGTGGAAAGCTATCCCATAATATTTTTCCATATCAAAATCCAAAGTACCAGATCAACAAATAATAAAAATACCTCCTCAAACTGACTTGCAGATGACTGAACTAGAGGTAATTGGAGCTGATCCCTCGTGCTCTGAAGTTTATCCTCATGACACTCGGAAGTGATACATGACCACTCTAGTGATAAGGATTATCCTTTGTAGCTCAATCAGAATATGAAATATATTATGGGACAAGGTCTGTGGTCTAGTTTGAGTGTGCAAAGTATAGCTCTGATTTTCAACCTTAATGAAGGAATATGAGTTCATGTAGACATATCCTAGGTATGAAATGTGACAATTTAGTTGATTAATGATTGTTTCTTGATGACCGAGCTCTGTCATAATGTAGATGACTGATTGTTCTGCTTTTATGGTTGGTATCTAAAGTGGTGTCATCTTGGTTTCCAAATAAGGTGTATATCTACTTATGAAGAAATTATTGAAACTCATCAGCAGGTCATGTAACTCCTTGGGATTTCATAAGGAGTCTCCAATGGACCAACATTGATGACCCACTACAAAGGAGCTGATGACAAAGTATATGGTCTTTCACTCTGATGAGTTCCTCCTTCTCCCCTATGAAGACCAAACTGATCTTGACTAAGGTTCCTAATCTATGTATGAATCTTTAGATTGATAATGAAATATTCAATATGCTACTCATGAGAGTTTCTAGGGATGGAAAGGTCTTCTTGGATATCCTGAGATAATATTGAAGGATTTCATCAGCCAAATTCTCACAAATGAAAGCAAAAATTTATCAAGGGTATGGCATCTTCATACTATAATGTCTCCAAATCTGGAGAATGAATTCTCCTCCATGTGCTCCTTTTCGAATTAAGACTATCCCCGGATCTTGATTGTTTTTCCTCTATATGACTGATTATAGACATGTTTTTGGTGGACTACAACAAAGATTCAAGAAAGGATATGTCGAAGAGTCATCGCACACTTATGCAATCATCATGGAGGAAGAATGAGATTGTGTGATCGTCTACATTCCTTCTTGCTCCTACTCTTACTACTACAGAAATAGATTTTTCACCTCTTGTTCTTGAATCATCAACCTTCATTGGAAGCTTATTCATTAGTGGACATTTTCTTTATGTTGAACTTGATAAGCACCATTATTTTCATAGTTTCAGTGCCATAAGTGAATGTCCTTGTTAAGAAAGCCTCATTCTTCTCCTCCCATTTGCTAATTTGGGATCCTATATGTCCTCCACACACATCTGAAGGGTCATCTCACATGGGTTAGGTTTAGGGTTTGCTTGTGTGTCATGCACTAGGGTTACTCAGCACCCTATATGTATCCCTTCATTTGACATTTATGAGTATGCCAAGACACTCCGCTGTCTTTCTCTATGTGCAAGCTTTGTTCTGTTATGCAAGTTCTTCCATTGATTGATCGATTCCTCCTTGTGATTACGCTGGAGCTATTACGTTTCCTTTAGAGTGCAACTTCATCGTGGTGCACAATTTTCGATACGATTCTCACAAACTCTTTCATGGTATCAGAGCTGAGATCGGGTAAACGTGCATTCATCATGAGATGCTGGGGATACTCTTGGTTTCAAATTCTCGTGTCATTCGTATTCATTCTGAGTTGTGATCACTCTTGGTTTCATTTTTTCTACTCCTTGTGCAAGTTTTTTTGATCATTAGATTCTGGAAATTTATTGCTAACGTCTTAACAAATTGTTCTTGGAAATTTCGAGCTTTTTGTTGTGTTCTTCGTGCATGTGCAGATCTCCTTGAGTTTTTCAGGGGTTTTGCAGCTACATTTAGCTAGCTACAGCTAAATCTAGCAGATCAGCTAAAATAGAGGTTCTTTATCCTAGTTTTTTTAATCATTTATTAAACTAGAAATTATTTTTTAGAACTACTTTTTCTTGTTTTCTCTGTGTTTTTGCTATTTATTTTTACAGATTCAGGTCAAAAAAAATTTCAGTTTGAAGTTTTGGTTTTGTGCTCTGTCCCGAGCTCACTCCACCAAACTGAGCTACAACCGAGCTCCTTCAACTCTTTCAAACCACAAGTGAGTTTGTGTGTTTTTTTCTGGACGAGCCTTCAAACCCCTAACCCATGGTTTTTTTTTGGCGATGCTGTCTCCTTCCCTCTGGCTGCAGTCCCCTCTTCTCTACCCTTCGTGATCTACAGTGGATGTGTGTTTCTTTCATCACCTGTCTTTGGCTCCATGTTCTGTGTGGCTTGAGTTCATTCTTACCGAAGGCCAAATGGTTTCCTTTCCCTGTGTGGTATTGTTTGTGGCCGTGACCCTGCGTGGTCGTGGTTTGAGTTTTTTGCTCTGTATCTGTCTGCCCGTGGTCCTTCAACTGCGAGCTCCTCCCTAAGCTCTCCATCTACTCCCAATGGTTCTCCCCACAAAGCTGCCAGCCCCACGTCTCCATTACAACACTCGGTCGTTCATGGGATTTCCCTCCATGACTGCACAACTCCAACGGATTTTTTTGGTAAGTTTATTACATTTCTTTTTGGTGGGTAGCTTTTTTAAAATTGGTAAGTTTTAAATTTTATTTATTTAATTCAAAACCATATTTCTATTTAATGGAATATTAATAGAAATTGGTAAGGTTGTTCTAAATTTAAAATTTAATAGATCTTAGAAAGTTTTTTTAATAGATTTATTAGATCTTATCTGAAAATTTTAAATTGTAAGTGGGAAACAATTTAATTTTGATTTCTTAAAAAGGAAAGTATTTAAAATATTTAATTAGATCTTATTTTTAGATTTAATTATTATTTGAAATTAATTAGATTTAATTATATTAAATCTAGTTTTATTAATTTCAAATTAACTCTCATTTACGATTAGTTAAATATTTAAAATCGTCTTTTCCTTTAACATTAATTATCATTTTTAACTCCCATAGCTTTAAAATTAGCTAAATTAGGCATTTGCAAACGATAATTTTTTAAGCGTTATTGTCAATTTTTTAACTAATTGTGCACTCAAGTGTGCAGTAACACTCTGAGCTCCTATTTGTCTTCTGCATGCTTTTTTAGCATTCTGAAGATCTCTCAGACTCATCTTGAGTTATTTAAAACATTGTATTTTACCCTTATTATTGCTTGTGACTAGTGAGCGCATCCACCACAGTTTGCAGCAAGGGGGTATCCTTTGCGACGTGAGACACTTTTTCTCACAACCAGGATTTGATTTCACCTCCTTCCTAGTTTTTTGCAATTGTGCTTGTGTACGGTGTCACTTTGTTGCGCTCCACGAAACATGATTGTGGTCTCCTCTCTTGCGCGTTATTACGTTGATTGCAAGGTGAGTTACCAAGTGTTTCAAGATGCACGCTTGGACCTGATTGTATTCAACGCACTAAACTATAAAGTGTAGAAAGTAGGGGGGTTATTATATTGTCCTGGGTGGTTGTGATTCTTGTGTTTCTTTTCTGCATTCTTTCTCTCTCTTCACTATGGATGCACTTTCAATTCCTTTTCTTACACCGTTCAACTTCTTCGAATGGAGATCAAAAATAATTATGAAACTAAGGGGTAAAGGGTTATTCCGCATCACCATGGGAACTGAGACTGAACCAGATGACAACCCTGAAAAATCTAAGTGGTTAAACCATAGTGATGAAGCTTTAGGTCTTCTTTGCATGTCCATTTCTCCTGACTTGCTCTTCCACATTGAGTCGTCTGAAACACCTAATTCTGCATGGAAAATGTTAGATGGAATGTTTGGACAACAAGATGACATGAGAGTGCATGAGTTGGAAAACAAACTACTAGGGTTAAATCCTAGTGATTTTGAAAACCTACAAGCATTCTTCTCTAAGTTTGTCCACACTAGATTGTTGTTAAAGGAATGTCAAGTAGAGAAGAAAGATTCTCAACTGATCTTGTTGATTCTCTCTAAGTTAGGTCCTGAATATTCTGTCTTTGTGTCAAATTTTTACGCTACAAAAGTTGCCTTGGGAAAGGATTGGAATATGCCCTCCTTTGACTATTTTTCATCCCAACTCATTCGAGAACAGGAAAAAATCATTCAAATGGGGTCTCTCAAGTCCAAGTCACATGCCCTTGTAGCAAGTACTAGTAAGGAAAAGAAGACTGAAAAGAAGAAAGAAAGAAAGGATCAACCTAAGAAGGAAACCAAGACCAAAACTAAATTTAACACAAACACTTCGACTTCTGAGCCTAGAGCACAGAAAGACAAGTATTTGTGTTCCTATTGCAAGAATCCTGGTCATAAAGAGCATATGTGTATGAGAAAAAAAATTGATCACCTTACTCATTTACTTGAGAAAAATCAAATAGGTGTTCCTGAGTCTATCAAACAAAATGCTCTGAAGGCAAGTCTTCTACTGCAAAAGGTTCTAAATCTGATAAGAAGAAAGGAAAGGCCCTTGTAGCCAAAGTTTCTCCTTCATCGATGTGGATTATAGATTCTGGTGCCTCGCACCACATGGCTTCTTTGCATGTTGAGTTCTCCAACATCGAGCCTTGTGGTATGTCCCAAATCACGATGGGTAATGACATGACAGTGTCAGTTTCTGGTAGTGGATCGGTAGAGATGGATGGGGGAACATTCAACCAAGTGTTGAGTGTTCCTGATCTCTCTACCAATCTCCTATCGGTTTACCAAATTACTCACCTTGGTGAAGGAATGTGAGTGGAATTTGGTCCTAACTCGGTGATTATTCGTGAGCTTAACGATGACACTACAGTGGCTGAGGGAAAGGCGGATCACCGTTCACGGTTGTATACCTTTTCCCACTTTACTTCTGATTCTATGCCCACTGCCTTGCTCACTCATGCAAATGAGGTTAGTAAGCTATGGCATGAGTGTTTCAGACATCTAAATTATTGCTACCTTGAACAATTGAGCCAAAACAAAATGGTCAATGGGTTACCCCGCGTCAAGTTTTCTAAGGGTCTTTGTGAGGGTTGTACCCTTGGAAAGCATCCTGAAAAGAAATTTGACAAAGGAAAATCCTGGAGAGCTACTCATCCTTTGGATCTTGTTCACAATGATATTTCTAGTCCATTTCTGTCTCCTTCATTTACTAGAGCTCTTTATGTGCTGACCTTCATTGATGACTATTCGCGATATACTTGGGTATATTTTCTTAAGCTTAAGTCTGAAGTCTTTGAACATTTTCAGGACTTTAAGGCTCTTGCTGAGAAACAGGAGGAATGGTCTATTAAGGTTCTTCGAATTGACAATGGAGGTGAATATGTAAACAATAGGTTCATGGATTTCTGTACTTCTGAAGGGATCTCCTTGCAGCATATAGTTGCTTATAGCCCTTCGCAGAATGGAGTAGCAGAAAGAAAGAACCATACTCTTAAGGAGATGGCCACTTGTATGATTCATTCGAAGTCTCTTCCTCCACAGTATTGGGCTGAAGCAGTGAATTGTGCTAATTACATTCAGAACCATGTTCCACACAAGGCAGTAAGAGGGATGACACCCTTTGAAGCCTGGTTTGGATGCAAGCCTGATGTTGAGCACTTTCGAGTCTTCAGATCCAAGGCTATGGCTCGGATTCCCAAGAAGAAATGCAAGGCATTGGAACCACAATCCAAACCTTGTATCTTTGTAGGGTATCTTGATGGCGTGAAGGGATATTGATTGTTGAATCCTACTTCTCATGAGCTTTATATTGAGAGAAGTGTTAAGTTTGATGAGTCTTCTTCGACTTCTACTTCTCTACCTATTGAGGTTCTTCAACTTGCTGATTCAGATTCTGACTCATCAGATGATGATGTTGTTGAGCGTGCTCCTCTTCCTAATCCTCCCAACCATCAGACCCTTGAGTCTTTTGATTCTGATAGTAGTGATGATGAGGACTATGTCCCTTCTCACTCGAGTGATGAATCTTCTGACTCAGAGCCTGATCCTCCTGGTCCTCTTTGGGCTAGGAAAACTTTGCAAAGTGCTGGAGATTTAGTTGGAGATACTTCAGATATGAGACATACTCACTCAAATTTCATTGGACCCCACTCTTTCTTCACCTCTGCCTCTGATCCACAGTCTTTCCAGGAGGCTTCTGGTATTCCTGAGTGGGATTCTGCCATGGATGAGGAGTATTCCTCTCTCATGAAGAATGATACTTGGGATCTCACCCCTCTTCCGAAAGGAAGAAAAATCGTTTGGTGTAAGTGGGTGTTCCGAACAAAGTATGGAGTAGATGGAGATGTCAAAAAATTTAAAGTGTGATTAGTAGCTAAGGGTTTCTCCCAGATAGTTGGGGTTGATTATACTGAAACCTTTGCTCCGGTTGTGAAGATGACTTCTATTCGACTGACCCTTGCCATTTCCACAACAAATAGATGGAAAGTCCATCAAATGGATGTTAAGAGTGCCTTCCTTCATGGTGACCTAGAGGAAGATATCTACATGGAACAACCTCTGGGTTATGTCCATGATCCCTCCCTCGTTTGTAAGTTAAAGAAGTCTCTTTATGGCCTTAAACAAGCCCCTCGGGCTTGGTATGCCAAGATGGACTCCTTTTTACTTACATCAGGGTTTACTAGGTGTCACTCTGATCCAAATGTTTATATTCTATGGAAAGATGACTCCATACTCATTCTTGTTCTCTATGTTGATGACTTGTTGATCACAGGAAGCTCTTCCTCTATCATTGATTCTGTGAAGATTGCCTTGGCCAACAGGTTTTCCATGACTGACTTAGGTCTGCTTCATTACTTTCTTGGGATCCAGATTTCACAATCTGACTCAGGAATTTTTATTTCGCAACCTAAGTATGCTCTTGACTTGCTTGCTCATTTTCAGATGTCTGATTGCAAGTCTTCTCCTACTCCTTTTCTTTCTGGGGTTAAGTTGGTTTCTGATTGCTCTACTCCCTTGGTTGATGGTACCCTTTATCAACAGTTGGTGGGGAGCTTGATTTACTTGACTCACACTTGACTGGATTTATCTTATGCTGTTGGGATCATGTCCAGATTCATGCAGGAGCCACATGAGTTGCATTGGAAAGTAGCTAAGTGGATCCTTCATTATGTTCATGGCACCTATACTGATGGCATTCACTATTATGGAGGGGTGGATATTGACTTGATTGGGTTCACAGATTCTGATTGGGCTGGTGACTTAGATCATCAGAAATCTACCTCTGGCTATAGTTTCTCTCTTGGTTCGGGTCCTATTAGTTGGTCTAGCAAGAAGCAGAATGCAATTGTGATATCTTCTATAGAGGTAGAATACAAAGGAGCAGTTAATGCTGCCATAGAGGCTGTTTGGCTACAGGGTATTCTGACAGAGTTTGGCATCCACTTTCGGTGGCCTACCATTATCTATTGTGATAACATGAGCACTATCTCAATTTGTAGAAATCCAGTTCAGCATCAATGGACGAAGCACATTGAGATCCATATGCACTTCATATGAGAGCTTATTCATGATGGTATCATTGACATTCAGTACATTTAGACAACTGATCAGATTATAGATATATTCACCAAGCCCTTCACTGAGGTGAAGTTTCTTCACTTGTGGTCTCTTCTTGGGGTGAGGTCTTATGTAGCTTCTCATCTTCTTTAGGATATATAGTCCTTCTCTTCTTCTTCTTCTTCTTCTAGGAAGATGTTGTTTGTATATGGGCACCTTATCAGGCCTTTAGTTTCTGGGCCCCATTGACACATATTTCTTAGTTGTTTAGGAGTGTCTTCTTTTTATGTCTGACTCATCATAGCCACTACCCCAACTTTGATGAAGGGGGGGTGTTGGTGTGTGGGATCCTATATGTCCTCCACACACATATGGAGGGTCATCTCACATGGGTTAGGTTTAGGGTTTGCTTGTGTGTCATGCACTAGGGTTACTCAACACCCTATATGTATCCCTTCATTTGACATTTATGAGTATGCCAAGACACTCTGTTGTCTTTCTCTATGTGCAAGCTTTGTTCTGTTATGCAAGTTCTTCCATTGATTGATCGATTCCTCCTTGTGATTATGCTGGAGCTATTACATTTCCTTTAGAGTGCAACTTCATCGTGGTGCATAGTTTTTGATATGATTGCATTTCTTTTATTTTTGAGTTGTAAGATCTCTAGTATGGTCTCTTGTCAAAATCTATGTCTTTTCTCACCATATCCACTTCAAAGTCCTTTTCATAACTCAAATCCTTCCTGGATCTTAGATGTGAACCCCATAGAATGAGCTGCAATTGATAATTTTTCAGGATTGGAGTGGGTTTAGCTTTCGAGAGGTCTATGTCACATTCATGCACATTTTTTTAGTCTCAAAAGTGCTAAATATTTCTTGAAACGTGAAACCTGTGGAATCTACCACATTTTCTATATCCTCTCATATGCATCATATAGAAAACAAAAAAGAGTAGATATCAGTGGACTATCTACACATTTCATGGAATACCCATGGAAACTGAAACCACATATGACTATATATAACTGGAAAGAAATTCTAAACATTAACAAAAATAGATCAAAGCAATACTACAATGATAAACAACAACTTGCACGGGAATGTCAAACCAAAATAATATGTCTATATATGTATATATTACACACACACATCTAACATAGGAACATAGTTATGATTCTCTCAAGTGGAGGACTATTCTAGATGACATAAAACCATAACAGTGGTTATGTGGTGAAAATGTTCACCATTTGTAATAATTTAAAAGGACAATCAAGATACAATAAATTAGACATGACAATGATAATAGGTCTTTTCAAATCTGCCTCTTTGAGGACTCACCTTACAGTACCACTTCTAGGTTAAATTGCAAACATTTCCTAGAAGTCCTGATCAAGTGTAGATTTAGAAAGAAAAATCCAAATCCTAACGAGCAAATTGCAAATATCTTGCATTCACTAAATCCATTTCTAGCTACTTCGTAAATCCTGCATTTAAAACCATGTTTCCAAATCACTTTCTATTTACCATACTCAAATGAAACAATTTCAGAAATGTGATCTTGAAAATGAAAAAACTTGGAAAAAGATGAATGTTTTCTAATCTCAACACGTCGAAAATGACTTGGAGAAACATATATTTGGATTTTCTAACATTGTGTGTGTAGGGATTGCATGCACTGAAACATTATATGTTCTCAAACCCTCGTGGATACATACGATTTCTTGTTGAAACATTTAATGTTTTGATAATCATGGTGCAATGATCATGCACTTGATTCTCGTCTAAAAATTTACAGGTGGCGGGATTGGATGGATTGGTGTGGTTTCGATTCACACTGTGAGAATAATATAATTTCTAGCTTTATGGCATTTTTGGGTGAAACGTCAGTACTTGTTGTTACTGTAAAATTCACGAACCTCAAATTCATGGCTAATTCTAGTATTCTCCAAGGAGGAATATGTACACACCCAAAATTTACACTGGTGATATTGTTATGGAACAGTTAGATCTCCAAGATTGATTTCAAATTATATCTACATGAGCCTTAATGATGAGTTTTTCCATATGAAATCATTCATTCTTCAAGACTTAATTTCCAGGCATTGAAGATCTAAATACATGCCCTTTGGTGTTTTATCTGCAAGACTTGAATGTTTTAGTGCTTATAAGATTGTTGATGAAGCTTTGTATTTATCCTGAGTGGCGGTATTCGTAAGTGCCCCAAAAGTTAGATTAACATGTTGATGAGGTTAACTATTAATTAATTATGAATATTAATTATGCATTTGATATTACATTAATATATTTATTGATGTATATGGTAATATTATAAACCATATTATTGTTTTATTCAAAATATTACATGATGTTGTTATATTTTTTTGTTGGCAAGAAAAATGAAAACATGGAACACATGTGGGTGTTATACATCCACAGACTTGAATCTATTACTTCATGTGATATTGCATAATTTAACTAATGATTACAATGAGGAAAAGTGTGACCTAGAGGGGATCATGTAAGAGAGTGTTACCAGAAAGTCCTAAAGCACATTAACTTCACAAGAGGTATGAAGGAATCGACAGAGATTTTGCTATTCAAATCATTCCCCTTAAGGAATGTTCCCATATTCACTCCAATTTATAGAAAAATTTTGAGAGGAGTTAGAGAGAGAGATTAAATTCCCTGAAATTAGGGTTTCCATGTGTTTGAAGAAGTCATGATGAGATGAACTTTGGGTCATTGGTAATGTTGTGACATAAAAATGAAATATCATTAGTGATCCCATAACTTACTAGCAGTGAAAGAAAGATTTGTGCATGCTCACCTTAATTGTTTTTCAACCTTCTTGTGTGGTTGGTGCCTCAATAGAACTAGGTCTTGGTTTTCCTTGTAAAATAACCATGGTAAAAATTCATAAATCTATATATTTATTGATTTTTTTGCCTATTTGTGAGGTTGGAGTCATAATTCCAATGAGACCAATTACTTGTGAAAATTTGTTGTAAAATTAGCTCAAGGGTTTATGGACCTTCTGAGTGATTGCAACCATTGATGAGTTTCACAGGTTTACATATGTTACTTCCATGGGACTGTGCATTTTGTTTCAAACTCTAGAGCTGTGGATGTTGCACATCTCACTAAGCTCACCAACCTAAATTCATTAAAAATAGGGGCAAATTAAATGATGGCATACAGGATAGTTCGAGACCTTTATGAATTAATACCACTTGTTGCATTACTGATTGGAGCTTTGGGTCAAAATCTTAGTCATCGTATCTTCCAAGACTCATGGTATAGGGTGTTCCATGATGGGCTCTCACAATCCATAACCTAAACCTTAATTTCCCTTTGGAAAATTGCAAGTATTGCAAGGTAATATATGAGGGATTCAAGTATTAGGATAATTGGGTACAAGGGTTCATTTAGGCCTCTAAATTCAGTTTTATCCATGCTATGAATCTATTCTCTTTTGTTGATGTGGTAATATTCACCTCCACAGGGAACATCATGTCTCTATATCAAATTGTGTCGTTCAGGCCCCAAACTTCCTTTTTTGATCACACAACCTAGTGCATATCTCAACTCCTTTTAGGTATGCAGTAAATTTCTCCTATGAGGGGATCTAATTTCTCCATAGTAATTGTTCCTCTATTCGGGCCCCTGAACTTTCACCTATATCTATAATAGTTTGAACTCCTACTTCAATTCCTTTGCAAATTGGGTAAATCAAGATTTCAGTCATTATACTTGTGACCCCAATGTTTGTAAACATAGACCGCCTGGGGCGTCGGGGACCTGATTTACCCACTAAATCTATTTTCAAAACACTGAGAGGTCATCTTTTGACCTAAATTGAGGGCGAGTCAACCCTAGTATCTTTTGGCAACCATTCCACCTAATAGTCACCTACCCCCACAACACATTAAAATAAGCATTTTCCCCATTTCTCTGAATTTTTAACAATATATATATCACTATACTCCTATATATATATATTTCTATGATTTGGGGAAGTTATCAGAAAAGCATCAAGCAGTGCCTCCAAAATCTTAATTTTTTTGTTTTCACCATTTCTTCCTGGATTCAAGTTTGAGAATAAATTATGTAAGTTATATATTTGACCTTGAGGGTAAATTCTTGATACCAGTTACTTTTATATCCAACTAATTCATACCTTCAAGGGGAATCAAATTACATGAAGCTCCTGAATAAAACATACAAGTGTGAACAAGTCTATGTTTGATAATCAAAGTAGTATAGAAGGGATCAACATCAAGTTGGGATTTAATAAGGGAGGTGCTTGATATACTTTAGGGGATTCCCCCAAATTTTCCAACGTGTGTGGAACTTACAATTCTTCAATAATAGGAGGAATATCAAGATTGTTAACATCTTTTCCCAGGGTCACTACCTCATTCCTTTTAAAAATCCCAATTTTTACTACACTGATTCTCGTTCTTTAAATGCTCAGGGACTCACTTGAAATACATGTTACATTGTAAAGTGAAAAGTGTATCTTGTGTTTAATTTTCATCTTATTTGGAGCCCATGATATTCAAAGAAGGGGTATACTATGGGTAAAAGTTGTAAATTGAGAGTTGGGGTGATGGTCTTTTATTGTGGTATAAGTGTTCTGTCATGGCTTGGGTAGGTCATGTACTTAGGTTTATTGGCATTAGCATGAAAATATAAATATATCGATAACAAAGCAAAAGCAAAATAAACTTGGGAGGATTACCTTTAGGATATAAGTAAGGAGGGGATTCTTTTGTTTGGGATGATGCCCCTAACCAACATTTTAACAGTCTAGGAATTTCAATTTAGATGAATATTCTTTCTCCTGAGATACCAAAGCATTCATTAAATAAGTGGATTATGGGTCCTCACTTAGTCTACTTCCTTGGCTTGAATGTGTTGGTTATGTACAACATCCTTTTAGTTCCCTTCTATATTACGCACGCATGCATTTGCGCGAAAATTATAATCCTAGACACATATCACACACTCAAGATTACTAGTAGAAAGAAAAGGAGATACCTATTTTATGTAGTCCTAAAAATAACATTCCTGGCACTCAACAATTCAGTAGAAGTAACACCTTGTTGTGGATTGTCAGGATATCCCATAATGCATGCATTACCAAAATTAGCATCATCATCATGCCTCTGTCATGTTTTGGTATTCATTTATATCACCACAAAAATTAAATAAGTTGGCCTAATTACATGGGAAAAATAAATATTGGAAAAGTGGCATAAAATTTCTCTCATTTGTACCTAGGTCAAATTTGAGGGGATCTTCTTGAAACTTTGTTATTTATAAGTTTCCTTTTTCAGAGGTAGTAAAGATTAATTTTAATGGGCCTTATAAAAATAATCTAGGGGTGGTTGGTGTGGGTTTTATTCTTAGAAAGGTAGATTACTTTGGGGTAGATTAGTCTTTTTATTTTGGGAAACAAACAATGAAGAAAAAGTAATGGATGATTTGGGAGGGTTAAAAACAAATAAATATAAGAGGTTATAGTGGAATGATTTTCTTTGATCATCATTAAATATCTTGTAAAGGGAATGATTCTTATATGGAATTTGAAAAGGTACTTAAAATGTGCTTTACAAGTTATGGAATGGTTTGAATCTATATCCTTTCAACATTATATCAGATATTACATTTGGTTTCTAGATCATCTAGCTAATATTGGTTCAAAATTGTGGATTCTCTCTCACATTGTTAGTAGTGATTCGTATGATTGGAATGGGATCCATTTAATCCTAGAGAAAGATGTTAGGACCAAGTATGGGAGGCATGATTTATTGGTTGGTTGTGGATGTGTAGGTACAAGATTTCAATTGTTGATGAGCTCTGGGTTAGATTGGGTTCTAGTTTTAACTACAAATGTAATATGATATGAAGTTTGTTTGCTAGGATTTTTTATTGGTTATGGGTTGTTAATGAATAATTCTATAATCATTATTACCCATTATTTTCTATGCATTGGTGAGGTGTTCTCTTTATTCTTTTCCCATGGTATTATGGGGTGGTGGTGTGATACTGTAGATGCGTGGGGGACTTATTGAGTATGATTGGAAAATTGGGTGATTTTTTATTGGTTTTGGTTGGAAAGTACATGGACATTTTTTATAATTTTTCTTCTGGTTATTTTTGCAAATGGGATTTGGTTTCTTTTTGTGGATGGCTTGGCAGTAATGTTGGAGTTAAGATATAGCTTTAGTTGTGGGTTGGTTGGGTTGTGGAAAATAATTTTTGGGACATGTTGAAGTCTACGATGTAGAAGAATGGTTATGGGTAGAGGTAGTCCCTTTTTATAATGATTTATAGGCCTTGTAATTTATGTCATTTATTTTTTACCCTTGGGGTATCATTGAGCTTATAATGCCTTTTTTTGAATAAATTTATCCTGGTTCAAAGCTCCAGACAAAAGCATTTCTTAATTAAAAAAATAGCTAGAGAAAAACATACAAACCTCTTGAAACAAAAGTGGGCAATGATGGTGTATTTACAACCAAGAGTGACTCTAAGATTATATTTAATGATATAAAAAAACCATGTTAGAAGGTTATTTTATTTGATTAAAATTATATGAGAGTTCACTAATCAGTTTGAATTCCCCAAAAATTATTGAAGAAATTATTTGAGAGTAATGTGACTACCTTACAAGAAGTGAGATTAGTTATTCCTCTCGAGACACTTGTCAAATTTGGGCATTCATCAAATAGATATATTATATTGAAACAAAATATCCAAGATCTTACTCACAACAATAAAATACAAATTGAAGGAGAAATATTAGAAAGTTAGTCTAAGAAATGATTATAATTTTTAGATCATTAAATTTTAGTTTTTTTACTAAGGTAACTTTCCCTTAGTTTAATGAAAGTGTTTATAACATTAATCTAGGTTTTATCTCTTAAAATTTTGATTCATTCATCATTAATGTATCTTAGAAATGGAGAATTTTCTCCTAATTTTATTTAAAGTTGATTTTTGAAATTCATACAAAATAATTATAATGGTATAACTTGCTATAAAATGGTTGACCTTGAATTTGACTGTTATAAGGAAAGTTTATTTTTCTTCAGAGAAAGGCACTCAAATAATCTTGAAATATTGTACATACATTAGAGTTTGGATCATTTTTTTTGAGAAAAATATTTTTAAGATTGATGCAGTAGTGTAGTCATATTAAGGCCATGTACATCACTTGTCAATATAATTTTTTTAGAATCTTATGCCCTTTGTCAAATTTTATGTGGCTTGTGAAAATTTTATGGTACCCTACCAAGCCTTTAAATAGATGTTGTGGATCACCTTCTCCATTTCTTGGTAATTATTTTGATGGAATGTTAATGTTTCTATTGTAATATAAATCACCAACACCACTAGTTCTCCATGCGATCATTTTAACAAATTTTTTACCTTGAGATTTAGGATTAGATGTGCTAGGATCATTGGTAACATATTTGAGATTTTTCATAGTAAGGAGATTAGATTCACACTCTTTTCATGAGTGACATAAGTGATCAAATGAGAAAAAATGGTGTAGATAACTAATTCTTGTAAAGGGGTAAGAATAATTTGAGTGAAGAGATCTTGGAGCTTATTACCAAATAGAATATTGTTCATCTTAGAAAGAAGAGTCTTGTAGTGTAGAATATAGTCATTGATGGGTTTTTTAGAGCATAGTTTTATCTTATATATTTGAGCATGTGAAACCTTATCCCCAATATTGATGGATAATTGTGCAATAAATTGATTATCTAAAGGGGTAAATTCCTAAAATGAATGAATGATAATATCATAGAGCCACTGTAAAGAAAAATACTCAAGGATTCTAGGAAAGAGATTGTAAAGTAATGTATAATTATAAGCATAATATAAGAAAGAAACATGGAAAGCATGAATTTTCTCTTAAAGATCACCTTTTCCATCATAAATAAGAAGCTTAAGAGTGAAATAAATCATAGGAAAAGGATAAAAATACACTTTAGGTGGAAATGGGTTATGTAGCAATTAGGTGGAGTCCATTCCTTGAGAAAAGGTGGAGGAATCTTATTATAATTGTAATATTTGAGATTGTAAACTATGAACAAGGATTTATATAGATTATTTTTTATAAGAAGAAGAATGAGAACCATTATGGGTGTGTTGGCTCCCAAATATGTAACAAATTTGAAAGGGATGAATGCAACAAGATTTGTCGATGTAGTGAGGTGCTTCCTCACCTAGAATGGTATATTTGAGATCAACAAATGGGAGGTTGGTTAACGTCTTACTCTTCAGGATTTATGAGACCTAGGTGATATACCCTAGAGAATTCTAAATGATTTCAAGTAATATAGATTGGTTAAGTATAGTTTAGTAGACCCAATTAGGTACCGTAACCTCTATGAACTCCTACCCAATTTACTATCACTTACAAGATATTCATAAATTTACCGAAGAATGGGAAAATGTTGCACTCAAATAGATGACCATGAAAAATATATCCATAATATATAAGTTAATTTATCTCATGAGCAACAAAATGTTTCAAAATAAAGCTTATAAACATGAATTTATAGTTATAAAAGCTGAAAACTTGAAGTATTTACATAAATGAATTGAGATTTTAGTATCAACATGGAGTGAAATGAATTTTTTTAACATAATACAAATGATTAGATGAACTGTGATCATTGAATAAATCCAGCGGGAAATGAGTTACCAGAATTCAGATAAAGTGAGCCAGAGATAACCAAATAGAACAATAAATTACATAATTTTTACAAATACTCCATTAATTTTAAAAAATTAAATATCCTACACGTACCTTTCACCACCAATTAGAATAAGAAATCATAGAATGACAATTCACTAATATTAAGGCTTTTGCAAACATAAGGTGAAATCATGCAAAGATTTTTGTAATTCAACACTTATAAATGTCTACACAACAATAACAAACACTAAATGACCAAACAATGATCTATTGGAAGCACAATGGACTAAGAGGGGGGAGCTGAATCATTCCTTTAAAAACCTTTTATACATCATTAAGATTCAACCATGCATTAATGAGATCTCAAAAATAAGCAACAACCATCCAAAAGAATATAAACATGAAGGAGTACATAAGAACACAAGATGTAAGTGGAAACCCTTAAACAAAAGAAAAACCACTGAATTTTTTTTTCTGATATTACACACAAAAAATACTCAATTGAATACTACACATCAAAAGAGATTTCTTCAGTGAGGTATTAACCCCACAAGGAGCACCAACCCCTAAACCCTTGTTGATATTAATCACAACAAGAGACTTGCATGAATATGAATCATCACACAATTTTTATTAGAATATAATTGAAGATATGCTACAACAACTCAGCTGATGGTGATCACAAGATTCAACTCAAATCTCCTTCAAACCCTACTTGTTTTGATCTCAAATTCTGACAAACATGACTTGTTTTGATCTCAAATTCTTGCACACAATCTCTCTAACATTCCTCAAAACTTCATACAATTAATCAGATATAAAACAATTCCTTCATACCTATTACAATCACACACATGGGTCATAGTTTTTCCCTCTCTCTCAACTAGTGAAAATTTGAATCAAGCTTCACTTTTATATGCACACAACCTCATAAACATAAAGGAAGTCGGACCTACATCATAATTTAGAACAAAAAAAATAGAACTATCCCAATACAATCATAAAAATATTCATAATGGTCCCATGTAGGTCGGTTATTCCCAAATGATCCAAACAAGCACAAAACTATCTTAAAACCCCATCACATGGATGGGCTAAAACCAAAAACACCATAAACATGATTAGTCAATCTTCAAAATTCATCACACATGTCAAATATGACATAAAAAATCATACATGGTTGTTAATTATCTTGGATCATTCAAATTATTCATAACTAACTCAAGAAGGATCATATCCTTCTCAAAATAATTGTTTCCGTGACCTTTTCTTCACCTTGGGGCCTCAAGATCACTAAAAAAACACTAATCTATGGCATGTAACAACTCATTGAAATCCCTCAGATATTTATATCAAATCCATGCTTTCAAGAGCCCTTGAAACATCCATATGTGCAAACCACACTAAATTTCCTCATCACTAAATTGAGCTTCCTTTAAAGTAGTTTTACAAAATAAAATGGTTCACACCATTTATTCCACTTTTAAGACCTCAAAAGGCCTTAAATAGGGACAAAATTCATCCATATTAACTCTCCAAGTGATAAAAATAATCAACCAATCCATCTCATGCCTCATCTAACTCAATTTTCTAGCCAGAGAAAATATTTCCTAAAAAATAATCATCCTTATTCTCAACAGATAAAGCTGGATGGCCCATAAAATATCATCATCATGAGACAAAACATATACCACTAGAAATATCTTAGGATCCTCTTTCTATAACATCTTACATTTCCTTCTAACTCTAAGTGGAAGGCCTCTAACCAAGTCAATTTCTAAAACTCTTCCACAACTACCCCAAAACTACCTTTAGATCAGTCAACATAAACATGGCACACTTTGCCATTTAAAATCACCACCATGATTTGGAATCATCATGGACATCAAGTAAAACTTCCATAATAAAAAATCTGTCAATTTATTTTTTAAATCCTTTGGACAACCTTGTACCAAACTATCTATATCACCACATGCTATATCACAAATTTATAGAAAGAAGGATTAGTATTATACAACAAAAAAAATCATACTAGCAAAAGAAATACATTCTGGTCACTTATGATCAATATATCTCCTACCACTTTTGAGCTAGGGTTTCAAGAACACAAAAAGTTGTTTACCTTCTTAAAATTCATTCATAAAAACCTGACGATGAAAACAAATCCATTAATTTTTTGAAACCTTCTTAACTGAATGAAAAATCATCCCTAAAATCCTTAAGGTCCCATGAAAATAAAAAAATTCATGGTGAGCATCAGAAATTGATTTTCAAGCTAGAAATCACCTTCTTCTCGACCATGTTTCACCAAAAACAACATAACTTGCAAAATGTTCTTCAAAATGACTCCAAATTTTTCGCACACCTCTAGGACACCCATGTGAACCATCTCCAATAATAAACATGGCTAAAATAGGTCTCCACCTTCTCAGCCCATCTCATTTGTGTGATTAACCCTTTAGGTTTTGCATGGTTTAGGCTATGATCAAATTTACCAACATTGTAACTCAACATGAAACCTCTCTAAAAGGCCCTAACATACTTGGAATAGCATGTATGAAATCCTTGCATGCTTCTATGAGCTATTATGGCTCTGTAACTCATCCTCATGCCTCAAAGAACCTAGACCAGGTCTAGATGAGCACCTGAAATTGGGTCTTCAACCTGTACTTGCACCCTTAAACTCATGTGAGTTCCTAAACACTCCCAAACAATTCTCTCCATGTTAATACCATGTTCTTCAAGCCACCAAGAAACTCCATTCATCATGTACTTCCACCTAGGCTAGCTAGGTCACCTTATTAGGCTTTCTAGACCAATCCACCCTCACTGAATCCAATCTTGCCACCATGAAACCATATGCTACTCCATATCATCATCCTACTAAGAATGATCTGACACATGTCCATCATCCTCTTTTTCATTAATGATATTTTACATCAATGACAACACCTAAAACTCAACATGCCAATAATCTCCCCCTTTGTCATTAATGGAAAACTATCTAATCTTCTCACCCTTTTTTACATTAATGAGAAAGATATACCTGTAGAAACTAATATTCATCTTTCTTAGCTTCAGATGATCACCCCTTGGTTGGAAGCATCAACCAAAATCTCCAAACTAGCTTAAAGACTTGTTTTTCTTCACTAGTACTATGTTTTGACCTCTTTCAAAGCATTTGATTACTATAGTAGACCTAGAACTGATGCATAATACTCACACACATGCCAACAATAATGGATAAGATCCAAAAATACCATGATTACCTTCATTATTTCTTATCTCATCTTGATAAGGATTAAAACCTACTTATTTCTTGTATAATATGTTCACACACGATATTTTAAACCAAGATGCCTAAACTAAATCTTCAATACTTTTTAGGCCAAATTTCACAAGCACTAGAAGCACACAAACCTCATGAAGCAATTCCTTACAACTGCCCTTGGATTCATACCATCCTATTCTAGTAGAAAACATAAAAACTTGGATTCTTACCTTGATTTATTGCCTTAGAGAGATATCAAACATTTCATCTCTTCCCTAAATCACCTCCACAGTCTTTCATAGTCTCTCCTCATGCAATTCCTCTCTTCTTGAGTCCTAGGCTTCTTTACCTTTGGAATATATTATCACACCTTTCTTCATGTAGCCATTTTAGATCACAAAGACACTTGTTATACCTATTTTTAGTTCACACTCAACTCCCCATGTCTTGAAAAACTCCTACATGCATGTATCACTATGTTTTTGCTCCTTAAGTATGCCAATTTACTCTTCTTGGAAAAATAACCTACTTAACTAGTTCATTCTTATCACAAAAATCACTCACTCTACAATGAAAACCTATAAAACACCTTACACACCTAATGGAGGATAAATTCAAACTCTCCATGTCCTGATGGGACATACCAGACTTGTGGTATACTGTTTCAGTTTACCATAAGTCTCTGTGCAATGACATTATGTATATTTCAACCAGATGAAATTTTCAAAGTATGATTATTTTTCCTTTCTAACCTTCTTTGTCTCCTAGAGAATCTAGATAAAAGAAACACCACCTCCCCTTACCTTTGAAAATATTCATAGTCCTGTAATTCAACCGTTTTCCTCTTTCTCATTCATGCTAATATTTTGCAACAATACTTAAGAATAATCATGATACATTTATCATGCCACATTACTCATATAACTCTGTGGCATGATCAAGTTATATGTAGTTCCTTTTGTTGTTCATTTGGAACACACATTTCATTGCTTTAACAACAAAAGGAACTACACATATACCTTGAAAACTTGATGAAATAACTTGACATGCCTTGAAATTATGCAAAAACTCCACAACAACATACTTAACACACCTAGCTTCCCCCATTTCCAATGCTTCATTTGGATCAATACACCTGTAAGAATCCTAGTAGAGGCATATGTCAACATGGTATATCTATAAGAAATAATTGAAGAGGTCTCAAGCCCTATTAGACACCTAGAAGTCACCTTCTTCTCCTTTCTTTTGATCTGTACTTTGAGATATCCCTTGTCTTGCAACCATAACATATCTTGAAGCAGCATCATTGTTCCCCTTAGGTTCCTATGACCTGTTTTTCCTTCTAGCCTACAATTAGGACCTTGAAAGCTCCTTATTTCCTTTGTAGGTCCATAACAGCCCCTAGCAACAAGTGCATTCTTGTTGAAACTAAAACATACTAATGAACTCTTTCCTTTGTGTCCTTAAACCTAACTAGGTGGATCATACAAATAATATCTAGCAATACAACCTCTCTCATGGAAATTGTAGCACACTATATTCTTATCTTTCTCACTCCTATTCTCTCTCCAAGGATGATCATCTCTAGAAAACCTCCTACACTCCTTATCCATATGAAAAAAAACCATTACAAGTGAAACAATAACCATTAAATGATCTCTCATTCCTTTAGGTATTAGGTTGCTTAATTGGTTTTGTCTTCACATTGTTTTTGGAAGTAGTATCCTTCTTTCCGTCCTTCTTTTATGGTTCTTCATTCTTTGTGCTTGTCTTGCATCTTTTCTTTTCCCTCGAGGTCATCACTAAACCCCAAACCTGCTCTATCACCTATTAATATTTTTTCCCAAGAAGATCACCAAAATCCTTTGTGATTTTCTCAAATTTATGAAAGGATTTATACTTCTTACCAATATCTAATAAATCTACCCTCAAAAACTCTATATCCTCTTCAAATTTTGTGCATTTACTCTTTTTGTCTTACAAACTAGTGACTAGAAACTTTACCTTTTCTTATAAAAATCTAATCATCTCATTTATCTTGCTTGTTTCAGACCAATGCTTCTCTTCTAGATCATGAATCTTATCTTTAAATCCTTTGACTTGAGATCTCAAATTCTTGCTCTTGTTTTCGGCATACCTTAGCTCAATTTGGATACACACAAGATCATCTTCAACATAATCATCTTCTTCCTCATAATATCTACAAGAAACTGATATGAAATCACTTAATAATGAATAACCACCAATAGTAGATCTCATGGCATATTTAGTTATGAAAAACACCTCATCTCCAACATATTAATGATAAGATTCAAAATCAGAATTTTAAACACCACTACTAGCATTAGACAAGCATTCCTCTTCCTTTGTCATAAAATCTCTTCTTCTTCTTGTCAAAATTTTTAAAACTCTTCTATACTTTACCATACTTTTGATACTTCTTGTCATTATCTCCATCATACTCATGTTCATGATGATCTTCCTTCTTGTGATTATGAGGACAATTGATAGTAAAAAGGGCCTACATTACCATAATTAAAAACATTTATAAGGAATCTTACTCTTTATATTTTCTAGAAACTAACCTTCAATATCCTAGCAACCATGGAAAATAACTCAACATCATCCATCTCATGAAAAACATCATCATCCTTAGTCTTTATGTCTCTTTGTCTTCTTTTTCAGCCTTGATGACTATATCCTTCTTAATAGGTTTTTCATTCTAAATTCTCATCTCATATACAATTAGGATTCCATGAAAGTCATACTATTTTCAAGAGAGTTCAAATCCTAGGATTCTTTAATGGCATACACATTGGAATCAAACCTAGGTGTTATAAATATCAAAACCTTTGGAATTACAACTTCTTCCTTCAAATTTTCACATAACCCTTTCATGGTGTTGAAAAATTTTTCAACCCTAAATTAATATGCAGTAATAGACTCATCATCATTTATTTTTTATTCCTTCAAACTGATATTCTGAAAGGTTCAAATCTTAGAAATTCTTACCTCTAAAGTCTCCTTCATACAAGACCTAAATTTTCTTTGATATTTCTTTTACTGGTTTATAATGCATTACCTTTACAATATTAGATTCACCTAGACCACAAATGATAGCATTCATAGCCTTTGAATTAGCACTACATAGTTTCTTGTCTACATTACTTGTTGGAGGAGTATCTGGAAAAATATAACCATCTTCCACACTTTTCCAAATATCAAACCCAAGGGACGTGATATGAGTCCTCATCCTTAGACTCCAAAAAGCATAATTCACTCCATCAAGCAATAATGGTGCCTTGCTAGTAGAAAAATCCACTTTGACTGACTTTCCATTTTTGTGTTTCAAGGATCTCCTTTCAAGTGATCAAACTTCTCCAAAAAGGACCTCACTTTGATACCAATTTTTGGAATTACAATGGACTGAGATGGGGGAAGGTAAATCAGTCCTTTAGAAACCCTTATACAATTTTCAAATTAACTTTCATACACCATTAACATTCAACCATGCACTAATGCATATCATCAAAAATAAGACAACAACCATACACTATAACATAAACATGAAAGAGTACACAAAAACACAATATGTAAGTGGGGAACCCTCAAGGGGAAGAAAACCCACTGATTTTTTTTTTCTGATATTACACACAACAAATACTCAAGTGAATATTACACATCACAAGAGATTTCTTTAGTGAGGCACTAACGCCGACAAGAAGCACGTGAACACCTTAAAAAATTCTTTATATTACTCACAACTAGGAGAATTACATGAATATGACTCATCACACAATATTTTGACTAAGTAATATCACTAAATATATACTGCAAAAATTTATTTGATGAGTGGTCACAAGATTCATCTCCAAACTCCGTCAAACCCTACTTCATACACACCTCCTTCTAGCTCACTCAAAACTTGAAAAAACATGACTTGTTTTGATCTCAAAACCTTGCACACATGATCTCATAACATTTCATCAACCTTTCACACACTTCCTCAGCTATGGAAACAATGCCTTCATACATGTTACAATCATGTGCGCACTTAGGTCGTTATTTTTTCCCTCTCTCTCAACTAATGTAAATTTGAATTCAATCTTCACTTTTATGTGCAATCCAAAACTCATAAAAATAAAGGAGGTCTGTCCTAAATCATGATTTTGACTAAAAAAACTTTTACAAATCCCAATAAATTCATAAAAATGTTCATAATGGGCACATGTAGGTCGGCCATGCCCAAATGCTCCAAACAAGCACAAAACTAGCTCAAAACCCAATCACATGGATGAGCTACAACCACAAAAAAAGATGACCATGATTAGTCAAGATCCCCCAAAGTAATCAAACATTTAAAATATGACATAATAACATCTTCCATGGTCATTTAATTAGTCTTTCACCAATCAAAAATATTCATAACTACATTTAAGAAGGCTCATATCCTTCTTACCAAATAGTTGTTTCCGAGATCGATCTCTTCACCTTTAGGCCCTCAAGATCAACCCAAAGAACAACTCAAGTATGGAATATAACCACTCATTGGAATCCCCTAGACCTCTATATTACATAAATTCATTCTATAGATCTCATGGAACATCTATATGTGAAAACCACACTAACTTTCCTCTGTCACCAGATTGAGCTTGCCAGAAAGCCATTAGTTTGACAAATTCAATTGGTGTACACCCTTGCTTCACACTTCTCAAGACCTAAAAATTACTTCAATATGGAATAATAGTAATCCCTCTTCACCCTATAAATGATATAAAGCAGTCAACCAATCCATAAAACATGTCTCATCTAACTCAATCTTTCTACTTAGAGAAAAGTTGCATTTTGAAAAACTAGAACATCCTAAGATGGATGACCTATCAAAACTAATCATCATTGATACAAACCATATACCATTATAAATACCTCTGAATATACTTTACATAACATGTTATCATTTTCTCTTCATATCTCCAGTGGAATGCCTTGAACTAGGTATATCATCTAAAACTGCAATCCTTTATCCTTCTAAGACTCAAGAACTGAGTTTGAGCTCAACTTACTCCATCACCTCCATAAAAAAATTCTAATCTTAAAAAAATATTGGAACACCCTTATAATTTTTTGTAAATACTTAGAATAAATTCAATAAGCATTGATCAACTCAGAACATATCATCCTACCTCATGAAGCTACTTAAGACCCTACTAGATCAATGGCATCCTCCAGATTTGAAGCCTCAAATAATAGGTCCATAACATTCTTCAATACATATAAAAAACACAATTTTTATATATCCAATTGGAAATATATATGATCCTAAATCACAACACAACTTTAATCAAGCCCTAACTCTACCTGTAGCTTCTGAAATTCCACTTTTACCACAAGATACCTCCAAAATTGCCTTTAAATCCCAGTCATCATAAATAAGGTAGATTTTTTTAATTTATAATCTCAAACATGATCTAAAACTATCATGGAACATCTAAGAACAAATACCAAGGCTCAAAAATAGTTTCAATTTATTTATGTACCTTCTTTGGATAACCTTTTCCTTAAATTGGACTTCTTTAGAAAGAAACATTTTCAGATGGTGGCTTGTCATGTACTCACATGCTATAATACATACCTTTCTTGGAAATATGGAAGAGTATTATAAAACATTAAATCATCATAATATAACAAGAAATTTTTTTGGGCACTTATTATTGATATATATCCTACCTCTTTTGAGCTAGGGTTTCAAGCACATAAAATGTTTTTTACCTTCTTAAAATTTGTTCATAAAAACTTGATGGTGAAACCACACCATTCCTTTTGTTAAAAATTCTTAACTCAATGATAGATAATCCCTAAAAGTGAAAATTTACCATGAAAATAAAAAACTTCATGGTGAGCATTAGAAGGTGAAATTGGAGCTGGAAATCACCTTCTTTTTACCATGTTTCACCAAAAACAACATAACTTACAAAATTTTATTCATAATGACTCCAAATTTTTATCACACTCCTAGAACACCCCAGGGAACCATATCTAATCATAATCATGGATCAAATATGTCTCTACATTCTCAACACATCTCATTTGCATGAATAGCACTTGGGGTTTTACATGGTTTAGGCTAAGATCAGTTGAACCAACAATGTAACTCAACATTAAACCTCTCAAAAAGGCCCTAAAATACCTGGAACAACATGTATGACATCATTACATGCTTACATGAGATATCATGGCTCTAAAACTCATCCTCATTCCTCAAAGAACCTAGACCAGATCTAGATGAGCACCTGAAACTAGGTCTTCAACTTGTACATACACCCTGAAACTCATGTGAGTTCCTAAACACTCCCCAAACATGATCTCCATGTTTCTACCATGATCCTCATTCCATCAATAAAATCCTTTCATCATGTGCTTTTACATAGGCTAGCTAGGTCACCTGATTAAACTTTCTAGACCAAACCAATCTCAATGAATCCACTCTTACCACCATGAAATGATTTGATAATCCATGTCATCATCCTCCGACACATATCCATCATCCTATTTTTCATTAATGAGATTTTACATCAATAAAAACACCTATAACTCAACATGCTAACATGATCTTCACCTCCAAAGATTCTTAACAAAAACATAATACTTTCTCAACATCCCACAATGCTTTCTTTTCAAACCAAGAAACACCATCGCTATTCAATGGGTTAGAAAAATAGAAAACATAAATGATTAAATATGATAACCATGTTTGATCGATAGCCAAAAGATTTAGATGGATAATTACTTCTCCAACTTATACAATTTCTCTTTTGTGAATGTGCACAAAAAAGGTACCCAAAATATTCCTCCAAAAATCATCAAATGTTAAAAAATAAACACTTGTTTGCATTTTGTGAAAGTAATTGAGAAAAAAATAGGAAGAGATATTGGAGCATGTCTGGATCAATTTCACCAAATCAACCTTGAAGAAACACGAGTTCTACCTTGAAATAATCCACATTTAGTAAAAATATGACCAATGAGAAAGCACAATTGGTAATTCGTGAGGGAAAACACATGTAAATCTAGAAGGTACGGGGAATTTGATGGAGGGAAAGTTGTCACTTGTGAATCAAACCAAACGCCACATTTAGATCAATATGAAATCTTAATTTTATTATTCTAAACCATTTTTAGGTCTCCAACATGTCATGGTGGATTATGGAGAGAATATGCCACCAAGAGTGCATCTTTATAAGTGACTGGGAAAAACTAGAGGACTCAACAAGTGATTTGAAACCCAATTGATAAAATTTCTAGTTAGAACCATCCCAAATTCTATCACTAATTGATCTTCAATTTATCAACAATGTACCCCAAAAGTGGAACCATTAGACCACTCTTTGAACAATATTTCCAATGGTACCAATCATTCTCAAAATAGATCACCGAGTCAAAATTTATGGCAAAAAACTAAGCCGCTTGTCTTTTAATCGAGGTCCACATTTTTGACATCCCCGAACCTTATCTTTAACTAATATTGGCTATCAAATTTAATCCAACAAAATACCTATGTTCCTAATAATGGGTTTCTATATATCCTTTTATGTTCTTGGGGTCTTATCTCACATTTACTTTTGCCTTGTGGGATTGCCAACCTCAGATTGTTTAACCTCGGGTTCATAGGGTTTTGAAAGCCTCAAGTATTTAATCCTTAACCACTTTTCTTAACCAATATGAATCTTTATAGCTCGTGATTAGTCCACACATGGACCAATCACTTATTTTTTTGTGCTCTAGGTTTCCTTGATATATCCAATATTCTCAGATTGGTTTGATTAACTTAGAAATCAATCACTATTTTGGGATGACATGGACCACTTGACCTTATCCAATTTTTTTTCCTAGCTCGAACTTTCAAGAGCTCGTATCTACCACCATTGGTCCATGTGGACTAATGAATTGTTATCAGGTTCACGAGATCCCAACCTTATGCCTTATCTAATTTGGTCAACCTTGAATTCCAAAATTTCATAGTGTCATCATTGGTCCACATGGACCAATCAAAACATTCTATGATCTCAGGCCTCCATTCTTTATTAGGGATTAAATCAATCTCAGTTTAGATTTGGTTTGAGCTCGGTTACCAAATTGACTAACTCACCTATAACTTCAACTTGCCTAGCTCGAATCACGATCATGAAAAAGAGTTATGTCATGGAGCCTTATCTCCATTTGAACATTACGACCATCCTATTTATAAAGTCAAACCCAATCCCTCTCCTTATGCATATGAGATTATTCCCAAGTGACAAAAAATGAACCAAGTGAACATTAACTACAAAGTATATTTTTCCAGCCCAATTAAACTTGACATCTTGTTTGATAAAGTGTTAGTGAGGAAATTTTTTAGTTGGGAAAATTATGTTTCTCTACCAACATTCATGGGGCTATGCCCCTCTGCATTGAATGGTGCAACTCCCATTATCTAATGTAACTAATCTAATCCTAAAATAAATGTTGTGGGTTAACTAAATAGGCTGAAGATCACACAGGGACACTCCACTAAACTTGTGGCAAAGTGCTTGTATGGGATACAAGGGAGGAAATTACAAGGATGAGGGGTAAATGTGAGAAATTAGGAAAGGAATGTTATTATTTTGAGTAGGCCAATTGTAGAGTTCACACCCAATAACCGAATAAAAAGGTTGATGTGACACACCTTTCCATTCCTCCCACCCATGCTACACTTAAGGGGGGTTGGTGTAGGATATAATTTTCCTCATATTTAATTACTTGAAATAAATACTTACCCTTGGTGACTCATCTTGCTTAGGTGTATTAAGAGTCATATGATCTATTATGACATTGTAGTCACTAAATCACGTACTTAATAAGTACATCTAGCCCCTAAATACTTCATTTACATGCATTATTCCTATGCAAGAGAGCCAATCATTAACACCACTTGTGTTTGTTTTGACATTGCATTTATATTTCTTATCTTCATTGCTCATTATTTCTGGACTCACGTCTTGAGGTTTTACATACTAGTCGACATCCTACTCTATCCTGATTCCACAATTTTATCTTTCTGGCACCCTATACAAAACCACTCGTTAGGGATAAGAGTGCTTGGGCACCAATTTTGTCTCTGGGAGATTCTATCCATTCTCTTTTTCTATTTTTTCAAATATTACTACTTTTTTTTTATTACCCTTAGTTCTCCTTTCAATTATTAATGATGAAAATTAAATGGAAGAATCGTACATATACATACCTTATTTAACTCTATAAAAGGGGGAACATATTCCAAAGTCATATACATCAACAAGGAGATAATATTTTATATCTAATACATCATGGAACACATTTTACAACTAAATAATTCAATACATAGGAGGGTCTATTTTGAATTCCATACCAAACATTGTCCATTAGAATAAAGTAGTATCCCACTATTTTTTTTGCGATAGGAACGAGGGAATCCTAGCTCAAAAGAAACTATTCCAATCACACACACACACACTATAAATATGTTGAGTCTAAAATATAGTGTAGTGCTTAAGAGATAATCACATTAGGGTGACAGTCGAGATCAATCTGATTCGAGCATATACATATTTTTATTCAGCTAATGTGCAATTGAGTATTTTACAAGTAGCTAGGGTTTAGTTTGTAGGTAAAAGTGTGATTAAGAAAACTGTTAGTGAACATGAGATGGCCTACAAAAAATAAGAATGACACGAAGTAACAAGAAAAGAACCAAAACCACATCTCATAGACACCAACACCTAGAAAATATACTAGTGTCCAAGTAGCCCTAGCCCATTCTAGGCGCTTTTTTCTTTGAGGTAATTATATTCAAGTTTTTATATGGAGCTTATATAGTCCAAAATATCTCTTTCCATCATGTTCAT
The DNA here is from genome assembly GCA_019776745.2 of Taxus chinensis. Taxonomy (NCBI): domain Eukaryota; kingdom Viridiplantae; phylum Streptophyta; class Pinopsida; order Cupressales; family Taxaceae; genus Taxus; species Taxus chinensis. The sequence goes on from CM034151.1 coordinate 114,228,630, forward strand.
TCGTCCAGACCTACACATGCAAACTGAGTCATTTTTATCTCTTGTCTTTCACTCTTGTTCATACTTCTTTAGCTATATATTTCATATTTACTGTTATATTTATCTTATCAAAAGTGTCCTTACTTTAGATTTAATTTTTATTAAATCATTTCGAGAACCCAATCTCTTGCATGCCCATTGTGAATCTCTTCTTTTATGCCCATTATCTGTAGTGTCATTTTTGGATCCCCAACCTATATAGAGATTTCCCCACCCACTTGTAATCATTATTCTACCATGGAAAAATCCATCAATGACAACAGTCTAATAAATTCCAAGAATATCCCTCTCTATGACATATAAGCATATAATATTGAAAATTCTTGTGATGAAGATACCAATGTTGATCAAGCTCAACTGGATTCCCTTACCAATTTCTACTCTGTAATGTGTGATAATCTAACCCATGTTCCAATATCCTAAATATCTATTGTCTACTCAATGTGCCCGTGCTAACACTACCCATAACAATATGATTTGTACCTTGAGACTCTCTACCACTACTACTCATATCCTAATTTAATCCTCTCCTTCCAATATTGTAATCCCCAACATTCATATGTCTATTCCTACCCCTTATACTCGTTATTATTTTCCTCTTATTTCACACATTCAGCCTAGTAATTTTTAGGCACACTTTATTTAGAGTCTCTTTATCATGATTTGCAAGAATTTTTTTTTCAATTGAAACAAACTACTTCTTCCTCTCAATCCCTTGATTCTTCACTTCTTCTTTACAATCTTCTTGCACCCTACCTACCTTATTATCCACTCCCTACCAATTTTATTTCACTAAAGTTTCCTCTATTCAATGGACACAGAGACCCTCAAGAGCACCTTAGATCATTTCATGTCAATTTCTTAGACCATGCATGTGATGATACCCTCTTGACCAAATAATTCTCTAGGAGATTACATGATTATGATTTGTGATGGTTCTATGACTTGCCCTTGCATTTTGTTAAATAATTTACTACTCTTGCTGATTTTTTATCTCATTTTTCTATGAATATTGGAATTAAAAATAACTTATGCAAAAATGGATAAAATTAAACAAGGATCTAATGAACATCTTAGTGATCATGTATTGTGTTATAAGAACAATCTTTCTAAAATGAAAATTTACTAGTTAAATCTGAATTGTAAGATCTATTTATTCAAGATATTTTTCCTCGTGATTTTTTATTACTATCATTCCTTTGACTATATATGCCATACCTTGAAGACACATGAGACTAAGCTACTTTCTTTGGGAAAATTGAAATATGGTTCTAATAATTCTAATCAATTCTCTTCTAAATTTCCAAGAAAGGTATTTTTAAAATCCAAGTTGAATGATGCTAATCCTATTTTTAATGTTGTTTCTCAACCTCCTAAGCTTTATCTCTAAGCCCCTTGGCACACATTCACTCTATTTCCTTATCCTCTGCGTATGCTATTGCCCCATCTCATTGAATGAAATATATTTTATCTTCCACCTCCTCTCAAGTATGATCCTAATAATCCCCATGGAAATAGTTTTTATGATCATGCATATTAGGATCACCATAGATGAAATGTCCATTCTATCAACAAGTGTTTAAAAATAAACCATTTGATTAAAGATATCATTGACAATAACAATATCCAGTTACATGAATCCACTACTTCCATTTCAAAATCTCCCAATGACAATGACATGTTGAAAATATTTAATGACCCATTACCTAAACATGAAAAATTATCCCATGAGTCATATTCCAATAATACCTACCGTATAGTTGCTCTTCCTACTTCTTCGGACCATCCCCTTGGATTCCTTGTTGGTGTTATTGATCTCCCATCACCTGCTATCACTTTCACTGATGCTTATTTTCATGCCTCATTCTCCCCCCATGGATTACATATCTATGAATGTGTTGGGCACTAAGCCATCAAGAATGTTATGGTAAATCCTACATTCAAGCATAATAATGTTCATTATCTTTCTTTCAGTCAATTAGATTCACTTTATCTCAAACGATGCACATGTCTCCCACTTATTATGGCCATGTTATTATACCTATTATTGTTGGGCCTCTTACTATTTCTATGTAATTTACTGTTGGATCTACTATTACACATTGTGACACAATATTAAGACTCCCTTGCCTCTGGGATGCCAAAGTCATGCCTTTTATTGTTCCTTTATGCCATAAGTTCATCCACGAGAACATCTTATTACTATTCGAGACATTACACCACAAACACCCTTATCCTTGGCTCTTCTGGCCATCCCATATTCAATTGCTCCTAGTCCACATGCATCTTCCCCTATTCATGATAGCTTCTTATCGTTGACACATCGTATGGTATCTCAAGCCATTTTTCATCCTGTAATACCTTTTTCACATCTATTTTATTTTTCTTCACACATGTATCCTTCTCATAGGCCTTAGTGTATTTGTAAATCACATATCCCACCTCATAGGGGAAACTCTTCACATACATCAAATGCTTCACATGCTCAATCTAGACATATTTCTCTCTCTTTCTCCACATGCTCGGTCTAGTGATATTCCATATACTTGGCCTCATGCACTCTCTCTCATGACCATCGAGTCCTAGATCATGTTCACATGTCTGGTTCTTTTACATTAGCTACTTGTGGGCCCTTGCCTAGTAATATCATTATATAGATCATTTTTGCATTTACACTTGGGGGTATCCTAATTCCCCCACACCACTTGATGATGTAATTTTTTTCTTGGTTCATACAGATAGGAATTGTGGGTGCTAGTATTTGACCTGGACACTCATTTCCTAGGGAAAAATAGTTACATAGAATTTTTGAACAGTTATATAGTTATTATCTTCTACATTCTCAACAATTACATAGTCATTTTTGGATTATAATCATCTACTAATAGGAACTAAAGTTAGTGGTATATCACAAATCACTAACTCATGAACTAAATCAAGAACAAATAAGGAAGTGACACCTAGGGCATATGCAGGACAACGATATTCCTGGAACAATGTGTCACTCGAGGTAAGTTACAAATTAGGTTTGTGATCATTTGCAGTGGAACTTATCTATGGGGAAGTGTCAACGGTTAGAGGGACAATCCTATGAGCTCTTCAAATAAAATTTCCCTCAGTGGAGACATAACACCTAAATCCAAATTTTAGCAATGGGATGTTTAAATCCCTCTTATGGCAATAATATTCCCAAATGCTTCGTATTATTCCAACCATATCCTAAGAAACAAGTCAACAAGTAGGAAAATTTTTCCACCCCTTTCACTTTCAACATTATAGGTGTACTCTAACCCATGGGTTTAGCTTTCTCCAATACACATTCAAATTTTACATATTGTTCAAGTTAAATTTTAATTGCATTTACCTATAACATTGACTACACTTGTTTTCTTTTACAATTCCTATCCTATCCCAACAACAAAAAATAACACTAGCAACCATGAATCAAATCTCAAACAGACTTTGTAAAAGATGAGATTCTAAGGAACTACATGCACACATCATTATATCTCCACACATGTAAAGGTCACCCCTAGGATCCTTACCCTTCCCTTCTCATATAAGTCCATGGTACACAATTTTTACTATTCCATTCGTCATGCTACAACATTCATATGAAATGCTACTGGGCATAATTGTCTTTCGAATCCCAAGGTATGATTTTATTTTCTACTTTATACTACCAAATCCTTATTTACCAACATAAAGTGTGGGAAAATGTAGTCACTAAATAAAAAATTTACTATGCACACCTAGCCCATAAATAATTCATTTATATGCATGATTCCTAAGTAAGAGAACTACTCATTAACAACACTTGTTTTTCTTTGACATTGATTTTATCTTTCTTATCTTCATTTATTATTGTTTCATGAATTACACCTTAAAATTTTACATATTTTTCAACATCCTACTCAGTCCTACTTCCATTATTTTATCTTTCTGGTACCCTGTATAGAACCACCCATTAGGGACAGGAGTACCTGAGCACTATTGTCCCCTATGGGTGCTTCTATCCTCGTTATCTCTTTTTATATTTTTTTGGATATTGCTTATTTATTTTCTTTGTTCAGATCACCCTTTGTTGGAATTTAAATTGTTAATGATGAAAATTAAATGAAGGAATTGTATATATACATGAATTATTTAATTCCATTAAGGGGGAAAGCATTCAAGAGGCATATAAAGACCAACTAGGAGAAAATATTTTCTATCTACTACATCAAGGAATGTATTTTAGGACTGCATACTTCACTGCATAAGAGGGTCTATTCTAAATTCTATACCACATATTTTGCATCAAGAAAAAGTAGTTGTAGCCCGTTATTCTATGTGTAATTAGCACTAGGGAATCCTAGCTCAAAGGAAACTAATCTAATCAAATACACACACACACACACACACACACACACACACACACACACACACACACACACACACACACACACACACACACACACACACACACACACACACACACACACACACACACACACACTAGAACTACATTGAGTCTAAAATATATTGCAACACTCAGTGAAAATCACATTATGGTGACATCTGAGGTCAACTAAAGCATAGGCATACTTTTATTAATCTAATGTGCACTTAAGTATTGTGTAGGTAGATAGGGTTTTTTTTACACTTATAGGTGTGACTGGGAAAAATTGTAGTGAAATAAGAGCAACAAGAAGTGACATAGAAAGAAAAAAAATCAAAAATATCCTATAGACACTAGTGCCATGAACAAATGATAACGTCGAGGCAACATTGTCCCAATCTAGGTGCTTCTATCCCTAAGATTGTCACATTCCAATTTCTGATACATAGATTACACAATCTAGAACCTACATTTCCAACCTATTTAGTAGTACAGACCAATAGTTATAAGATGACTCATATTTATCTCCTATATTTCACTCTTACTCGTACTTCTTTAGCTAGATCTTACATATTTACTGTTATATTTATCTGATCAACAATTTCCTTACTTTAGATTTAAATTTTATTAAACTAGGCATGTGTTATATGTCATAATGTGTACAAATAGGAGTGATTTTTAACTCCATGATAATATTCACATAATAGGAAGGGGAATTACACTCCAGGATATCAGAGATTCTGGTGGGAACTTTGATAAGATTCTCTTACCACTTCCCTTTGTTAAACTCAAGATTCCTCACAATTATGATCATAATTTTGTTGTAAGACTCAACTTGACCATTTCCCTCTGGGTAAAAGTCAGAATAATAGGTCAAGTTGATTCCAAACTAGTCACACATCTGCAAAATGGGAACATATCTGAAACACATAACATTATAAGAGAAATTCTTATTTGGCATACCAAACCTTGTGATGATATTAGTTTGTAAAAAGTACATCACTACTTTTTGGGTTTCATTCTTGGTCGTTATGACTTCAACCGATTTGGTGAAATAATAAATTTCCTTAACCATGGGATGAGGCATATATGCTTTGGTCTTAGAAATTTGAACATAATATATGATGACTTCATAACTTTGATCAAAGCATAGAATTTTTTTTCCAAATGTTATAATTTAGTTCAACATGTTGTAGAGATTTACTAAAAAATATTAATGTGTTGTTTATGCCCATCATCATTCTTTTTCATTAAAAAAAACATAGCATGAGGAGATGCAAAACAAAAAATTTGAAATTCTTTACTGTAACAAGGACTAGTAAGTACTAGAGCTTAAGTGCCTCTTTTACATAAGCAAATGATCCTTCTACCTCCACAATCCATTTGATCATTTAATTATTATTTAACATACTAGTAATATGAATGGTGATTTATGTGAAATTTGATATGAAGCGTATGCCAACGTTTATTTTCCCAAAAAATGATTGGATACCCTTTTTTGAATGTAGGATAGCAATAGCAAGGAAAAATTTAGATGTGCATATTTATAATTAGGAGAATATTATGAATTATGAAATATGAATTTGGCTATTTTGATGACCATGGCACTACCCACGTCTAACCCAAAAATTCCACGGAAAATAATCTTTCCCATGCGAATAGCCAAACAGATCTCCAATCCCAATGTATATTTTTACTGGATCATCATGTAATCAGTGGGCCCTGATTTCAAAACATTCTTGGGTTACCAAGAATTCTATGGAACATTTTTGGGAGTTTTTTTTGAAATTTGATTAAATTTGATGTACATACACACACACACACACACACACACACACACACACACACAAACATACCTATACATGTATACATACACACACACAGACATACATATACACACACAGACATACATATACATGTATACATAAACTAATCACTAATAAAATGATTTTTTTAAAATCTTTTTTGATTTTCCAATTTTGTAAATTTGCGAAGAAGAAGAGAAGGATTCAACATATTGCAATTTTATTATAAAAATCAAATAAATCAAGGTCTTATCGGCTACTATGTTATCGTTTACATCCTACAAAAACTTTGTGTAGGCAACTCTATTTAGTTTTGCTCTAATTTAAAACTTCTTTTCTATCATGTGACATTTTTTTATCTGATTTTATAAGTTAGGTTGTTAGCAATGCTATAATATATTAAAATATGTCATTTTTGATTTTATGGTACCCCCAATGTCATTTCTTTCCATATCACATGACACTGCAATGCCTTAGTTGATTTCATCTCATCATAGCTAACTAAAAAAATTTCCTTACTGGAAAATGGAAAGTAAAAAGAGAACCTTAGAAAAAGTAAGTACAACACCTCCTAGTACTGGCATACAAAAAATCACATCTTATTTTGAGAAACCATCTACAAAATCCCATCCTTCTCCTGTAAGACCAACATAGTTAAGGGATAATGATTGCATTCAAATTGAAACTCAAAATTATTTCATTGATAACTTGATGCATAAATTTTTTAATGATGATGAAAATGATATGTATCCCCTTGAAGACATCAAATTGAATGAATTTGAAATTGCATCATTGGATGATTTAAATTTACACTCTAGTGTTAGGACACCATCACCTTCCCAATTGAATATTAGATGTGAATATTATAAGAATCAATGAACTTTAAATTCCACCACGAAAAATACTTAGGGGACACCTATTTTTGGAAGAAAGAGAGAGGTAATAAAATGGGACTTGGGAAAGAATTTTAGGTTAGAGTGGTTTTCTAAGTTTCCATTTATTGAACTTGTTGAAAATGAAAATAAAGATGAACCTCCCAAAGAATGAAAATGTATAATCTATAGCTGGAAATCGGGTAGGGATAAGACAATGTAACTTAAACTGGATACTATTGAGAAGTATGTAGGAAAGATATATGAAAAAAAAATTATAGACGAAGTTGTGAAGAATGTTTCCAAATGGAAAATTGCGGATGATTGTTAACATATTACGTATGGAAAATATTTTGAGAAGAAAAATCTAAACAAAAAACATAGTTGTAGAGAATGTAGGGACAATTACATCTCAATTTATCAAGGTCATTCAAAATAGTCTTTGAGGTAAAATAGTTTAGCTAGCTAGTATTTTTCACATTCTATCACAAGGTCATCTTATAACAGATTTTCCTAAACAAAAGAAGATGTTGTATTTTCTTGGTGTCCCACACTTTCCTAATTCTCAGTGGTCTAAAAGTAGTGGTTGGGATTGGGAAAAATGCACAGCTATGGTTAAGAAAGAAGACTTAAAAGAGAAACTTAAGTATGCACGATACATGTCTTTTTCTATTGATGAGGTTACAAAAGTAGATAATATTGCCTAGTTTGTATGCATGTTTATATTTTTGAGAGTCATGCTAAATAATATCACTTATTTTTTATTAAAAAGATGAGATAAAACTCTAATGCTGAAAACCTTTTTGAATTGGTACTAAGATTATTGAAAGAGATTGGTGGGATGAATTATTGTACAATTGCAAAAAAGTTGTTATGTGTTGGGGTAGATGGTGCATCTATGATGCAAGGTCATCGTAATGGTCTGTGTATAACAATCCAGACATCTCATTTCATGTATATGATTGTTATTCATTGTATGGATCATAGAATGAATCTAGCATACAAAATAGTAAAAAAACTTGAACTTGTAGAAAAAGTTGAAGAACTTGTTCGAGAGGTGCATGCTTATTTATACCATAGTCCTAAAAGGTTCATGGAATTCTAAATATTTGAAAAATTACTGAAAAATGTGCATAAAATATTAAAATATGTTGACATAGGTGGATCTAATTGTATCAATAGATTCGTAGGGTGTACGATGAATATCAATCCTTATTGTGAGTAATGTGGTAGAATCACATGAAGTGGACAAGGCTCGATATTTGATACATGGTTTGAATGATATAGAGACATTGCTGATGTTGTGTGGTCTCCTTCCCATGTTGGATTAAATGCATCATTTAATTAAACAAGCTTAAGAAAAAACAAGAACTATATATTGCTGATTTTTCTAGTTTGAGGAAACGTGTTTGTTTAACAATAGAATATTTTTTTATCAATGAGATTGATGTTTCAAAGTTTGATAGTTCGAATAATTTGATAAATATTAGAAATCTAAGTAAATTTCTGAGGTTAATTTTTTTTGGTTAAGCATGTGCTTCTTTATGTGGATATGAGATACCAATGCACTTCTTTCAAATAGTAGTCGGTAAGGTTGAGAAGATAAATGCCACATGAATGCTCTTTGATAACATTGTATCATAAACAAGGGTAAGGTTAAGAGAAATTATAGTTTCACTACTAGAAGAAATAAGGGAACATTTTAGTAGGGATGTTTTACTTGAAGCAACGACTTTAGTAAATCCCACCTATTAAAATAATGTCCAAAATGAAAGATATTTGCAAGAAGATTACCATAAGAGATTGACTACATTGATTCAACATTTTTGTAAGCCTATTAATATCAATGGAATGAATGTTATATGTATTTTAAGAAAAGAAAATTTGATTTATCAATCCCATGAATTTTCCTCTACAATTATTGAGAAATTCAAATGTTTGGATAATCTCTTAGAGCGTGGAATAATAACCCAACTATGCAAAAAAAAGGGTTAAGTACTATTTTGTAGGAAACCACATGAGTTTTTCTAATTGGATGAGCTATGTCAAACACTGATTTTGGGTTCAGTTGAAGATGAGAGAGTTTTTAGTGCCTTGACCTTTATAAAGTCAAAATTTTGAAATAAGCTTGATAAAAATTTGGAAAATTGTTTGAGAATCTACACATCATGGTATGAGGTGAATAAATTTTCCTATGACAGGGCTTTAGAAATATGGAAGTCGATTAATGAAAAGAGAGGGGCTAATAATAATGCCAGTAATACAACAAATGACCCTATTGGAGACAGGGATGGGTCTATTGCACTAGTTGATTGTCAATGAAGCAAGAGAAATGGTCAAGAAAATGATAGAGATGATCCACCATCAATACATTGGAAGCTTCCATTTGTGGATATATATATATATATATATATATATATATATATATATATATATATATATATATATATATATATATATTCAAATAATCAGTACATTTTTTTGATAAAATCTTTTTCCTTATTTTTTATTTTCAAAAAACATAGTATCGTTTTGTAGTCTTCCGAATGAAAACTTAAAATACATTGATTTCACAATAGAAACCCATTTCATAAAAAACACTTATGTTTCTGATGCACCTAAAAAATATTAACATAAAACATTTTTTAGTTTTCTTTTGAACCACTATGTATTGAAATGAAAAATAATACTATTCCTCATTCAACTTGCTTTAGACATGCCCTTCATGAAAAAAATTGAAAAGTGTAACAAATGGAACAATTTTCAAAATTAAATTAATCTTACTTACATCATCCTCTGTAACATGTTACACTCTTCATATGTCGGAATTACATTTTTTTGTAAATTAGAGTGAATGACATGTAACTTTGTTAGTAATTCATAATTAAGAGTGGAACTTTCCTTTATTATTGTATGAAAATTTACTAATAAGGATATCAATGGTTTAATGAAGCCAAAAAGTTTATCTCATCTACCTTATCAGGAATTCGGTTCTTATCTTGCATCATTTGTTCTTTCATGTTCTTCTAGAATGCATACTTATTAATGAATTGGTGTATTTTTTCAAAAGGAATTTGAAAACCAATATTTGTGAAATCATCTACCTTTACATGTAGCTCCCATAACATTGTTTGACACTTATTCAATAATTCATGTGCTTCACCTAACATCATACACTTCCGAATGATAGATGATTCCTTTATTAAGGCATCAATCCAGTTTTTAATTCCTCTAGATGCCGGTTCGGTGTCGCTAAATTTGTTGATAGATTCCAAAAATTTCCTTATTATATCCTCTCTTGAGCCATCACTTTTCTAATATCAGTTATATATTTGCAAATATTATCAGATATTCTATTTATATCATCCATGAATTCAAACATTCTAATAAAATAATCTCTTTTTTGGTTTATTCCCCCCCCCCCCAAACTTTATCCCTAATATTAATTATTTCCTTTTTGTAAAATTCAAATAGTTTTCTGTTGGAAGAAAGTAGTCCCTTTTGTACTTTCACCAACTCATTTTACAATATTTCATTTTGTTTTCTCTCTTCCTTCTGTAACATTTCCTTGAGTTTTTGGTCTTCCTCTAGGCTATGTTCCTATTTCTGGCTTTGTCTTTCTCTTCCTTCAGAACCTCTTGCAATTCTCCAAGCCTTTGTTCTAAACTATTATACTCATTGTTTTCTATAACGTTTTATTCACTTATTCTAGTTCCACATATGCCTATTCATTCACAACAACTACAATCATAGAGGAAGATGATTTTATCCTCTTATCCAACTAACCAGTCTTATTAACTGTCACTTTTCTGTTTGCTTTCTCATTTTCTAGGTTTGCCTCCAAATTTTGAATTTTATTATTCAACTTATTTTTCTCTGTCTTACTTTAGAAATTATGTGTATACCACATCATTTTACCTTTTTGATGCATTTATTTTTTCACAAGGTTACATTCCGGTAAAATCCATTTGAAGGGTGGTTATTTCGTAGTCATTAAAATCCATTTGATCATCTAGTGTTTCAAATTTTGTAATGAAATTAATTGTATAAGTCAGATCATGAGCATAAATATAACACCAAATAACACAATATTCCAGAATAATGATCTCAATATGCAATTATAATAGCTTCGCCACTTCGAGGGGGAAACCTCCAAACCATACAATAATACTCAAATACTCCAATGATGCTGAAATACTACCTAAAATCCCCTATATATACTATTCATATGTTATGGCCATCACCAAGGCCAACCTACTAAGCATGAGAAAGTATAAATGATATAATAAAATGATATGGTAAGCCACAAGTCGGCTACTCATATCCTAATACAAGCAATAGGTGAAGGGCGTAGCATGCCCTTCCACTTCAAAGCAACATTGTCCCCAATGTTGAGAAGCTCTGGGTGCTGCTGCAGGAATGTCATATCTTCCCATGTTGCATCTTCATTGTCCATATTCTTCCACTTTATCAGGTACTCAGTAATAACCTGTGTCCTCAATCTTTTAGTGCATGTTTGAAGGATGCATTCATGTTCCAAGATGACCCTCCCTTCCTCATAGAGCTTAGGTAACACTGTTTGGGATGATACTCTCTGTCCAATTACTTTCTTTAGGTAAGAAACATGAAATACTAGATGTATTCTAGTTGATTGTGGAAGTTCTAATTTGTATGCTACAGTACCAATCTTCTGCAATATTTGATAGGGGCCATAATACTTCGGTGAAAGTTTGTTATCCTTTTGTTGTTTCAAAGACATTTACTTATATGGTTGTAACTACACAAAAACCCAATCACCTTCTTCAAAATGCCTTTCCGTGTGATGTTGATCATCCTGTTGCTTCTTGTGGTTTTGTGCCATGACCAAGTTCTCCTTGAGACTAGAGAGGACCTCTTGTTGATACTGAATGTGTTCTTCTACTGCTCTAACCCACGGTTGTCCTCTCAATGATGATGTGATGGATGGTGGATGGTACCCATAGAGTGCCGAAAAAGGAGACATTTTAGATGAAGTATGGAACTAAGTGTTATACCACCATTCTACAAGTGGTAACCATTGGACCCACCTTGCTTGTTTATCAGACATAAAGAAACAGAGATATCCCTCCAAACACTTATTTACAACTTCTATTTTCCCATCATACCGAGGATGATAAGAAGAGATATGAGCTAACTGAGTACCCAAACATGAGAATAAATCAGTCCAAAAATTACTAGTAAATATAGGGTCTCGATCACTTACTATAATCTTAAGTGTCCCATGAAGCTTCTGACTTGTGTCCATGAAGGCTGTTGCTACCATGCTTGCAGCAAATGGGCGTGCCAAGGAAAAAAAATGAGCATATTTGGTGAGTCTATCCACCACAACCATGATGACGTTTTTTCCATCAGATTTAGGCAATCTTATGATAAAGTCCATGGAAACCTCTTCCCACCGCTAGCTAGGAATAGATAGAGGTTGTAGATGACCTGGGGATCGAACTGTTTCACCCTTATTTTGCTGACAAACCATGCATTCTGCCACAAATTTTTGGACATCCCCTTTGAGCCCTTCCCAGAAGAAATCTTGTTTGACTCAATGATAAGTCTTCAAGAATCCAGAGTGCCCCCTACTGGAGAAGAGTGAAGCTTAGATAGAATCCTATTTTTAAGAGTGGAGTTCTTACATAGGTATAATCTATCTTTATATCATAAAGCATCCCCTTTCAATACAAAATTTTCAGACATGCTTGGATCATTCTAGAGATGATGAATGAGGTTTTGTGTGGTTAGGTCATTTCTCCATTCAGACCTTGCCTCATCTGACCGATCTTCTTGTAATATGGATATGGCACATAACAAGGCTGCAATTGAGTCATCTTTTTGCGACAATGCATCCGCAACTACATTATCCTTCCCTTTCTTATAGATAATCTCAAAACCATATCCCAACATCTTGAAGACCCATTTTTGTTGTTCTTCAGATGATAAATGCTGATCCATGAAGTATTTCAGACTATCATGATTTTTCTTCACTTTAAAGTGTCTTCCTATGAGATATGGTCTCCATTACTTTACTGCATGAAGCATGAATAGCATTTCCTTCTCATAAATCGGCTTGGAAATATTATTACCTTTGAATTGACAACTCAAAAAGGCAATAGGATGGCCTTATTACATGAGAACTACCCCCATACCCACCCCTGATGCATCACATTCAACAATGAATGTCTTGGAAAAATCTGGAGTAGCCAAGACTGGAGTGGTGCACATGGCCTCCTTTAGTTTCTCAAATGATTTGGTTGCATCCTTACTCCAATGGAAGGATTCCTTCTTTAATAAAGTTGTGAGAGGTGCAACTATGCTTCCATAATGCCTTACGAATCTTCGATAATAACCTGTAAGCCCAAAAAATCTTCGTAGATTCTTTACCTTAGGGTTTTTGGAACCTTCCACTCCATTATGGCTTTGATCTTATTAGGATCCAATTTAACCCATTCATGAGAGAAAATGTGACCCAAATATTCAACCTCCCTGAGTCTAAAAGAACACTTAGAGGGATTTGCATAAAGTTGATGTTGCTCAAGGGTCTCCAAAACCTTATTTACATGATGCAAATGTTCCTCCCATGTTTTGCTATAAATTAATATATCATCAAAAAACACTAAGACAAACTTCCACAGGAATGACTTAAAAATAGAATTCATCAAACTTTGAAATGTAGAAGGTGCATTTATGAGTCCAAAAGGCATTACTAGGAATTCATAATGGCCTTCATGTGTCCGAAAGGCAATTTTATGAACATCCTCATCCTTGATTATGATTTGGTGGTATCCCAAACGAAGATCAAGCTTTGTAAAATAAACAACACCATGCAACTCATCAAGCAAATCATTAATAACATGAATAGGAAACTTATCTTTGATTATGTAATTATTAAGTTCCCTATAATCAGGACACATGCACCACATGTCATCTATCTTCTGTACCAGCACTACTAGAGAAGAATAAGCTCTCTGACTATGGCAGATGTTTCTTGCTTCTAACATCTCTTGTACAATCTTCTCGATTTCACTATTTTGCACATATGGGTACCTATAAGGTCTAATGTTAGTCGGTTGACTTCCTAGTAATAACTGAATAGCATGATCATGATCTCTCTTTGGAGGTAAGCCCTTTGGTATATTTTAAAATACAACAGAGTGTGCATCCAACACTACTTGCATATCTGATGGTATAATGTCCTTAGAATGATGAGACTCCAATGAAAAGAGTGGTGCCACAAATCCCTTTGCACCCTTTTTTAGAATTTTGTGCATCTGATGAGAACTTACTATTTGTGGAGACTTTGCTCTTAAGCCTCTTATCTCAAAAGTCCTTCCTTCAGAGTGAAATCACATGAAAAGTCTTGGAAGTTCATCTCAATGGTTCCTAAAGTGGTAAGCCATTGAACCCCTAACACAATGTATGCTCCTCCCATAGAAATGGCATACATGGGACTATTTAGTATGTAATCTCCCATGGAAAGCTTAATGCTATGGAATTTTCTAGAACAAGTAATAGTACCTCCATCAATAACCATTACTTGACATTTAGGAGCTGGATAAATGAAACAGTTTAGACACACTACTAACTTATGATTGATGAAGTTGTGAGTACTTCCTAAATCAATCAACACTATGACCCTCTATGTTTTTAGGAATCCAACCACCTTTAGGGTTTGGGAGGTGCTAATACCTAAAATTGCATGGCAAGAGATCGTTGGCTAAGGATCTTCTGACTCCTCCTTTGGCTCAACCAAGACCTCTGACTCTACATCTTCATTATTATCTTCATCTTCACTAGGCCCATCAATGTAGAAAAAATTCTTTTTAGCACATTTATGTCCGGGTCCAAATTTATTGCCACAATTAAAACATAACCCTTTTTCTCTTTTTTCTTCAATTTGTTGAGGTGTCAATCTAACTGGCCGAGGGAGTGCTGGGGCCAAGGTGTTGTGATCTCTGGTATAAGTGAAATGTTTTCTCCTACTTGAAACAATTTTCTCCTCTTTCCTTGTTGCCATAATCATAGAATCTGAAACCTTATGAGGATTAAACACACGCACCTCATGCTCAATGTGATCCTTAAGACCCCCAAGAAATATGTCATTCAAATTCTCTTCAGTAATATTTTCCACCCGCAGAGAAAGGTTTTGGAAGTGATGAATGTAATCCTTAACAGATCCTTTCTATCTCAAATTTGCTAATTGGCTGAAGTAATTATCTGACACACTAGAACTGTAGTGCAATTGCAACTCTTCAGTGAAGACTGTCCATGTAACATTGAGACCACTCTTCTTTCTTTGAGCACATAACCATCGATACCAGATGGATTGGTCAGGTTTGAGATACAAAGCTTCCATGGTCACCTTTTGTCCTGATGGAATCTAATGTAGTTCAAAGAAATTCTCCATTTGGTTGATCCAATTGAGTGGATCCTTTCCATCAAACTTGCACATATCCACTTTTGGAAACATAGTACGGGCCTTCAGAGTGCTTGTATTTGGATTTTTCACACTCGAAGAACCAATCTGGCTCATGTGTCTATTATGTTGACTTAAGGATCCACCTTGATGGACATAAGTATGATTACCCATCATATGCGTACTGAATTTTTGCATGAAATCCTCCAATCTTTGTCCAATCCTATCCACATCTTCTTTGCTGGCTGTTGGTTGTCAAAAAGGACTTCAAGAAGAATGACAGTCAGGGGACAAGAAGTCCCTCCTCTTTAGTGGGAGAGGTTCCCTTATTCAAAAGAAAAACTTATTTAGATATGTAAAGAGCATAGTTTTACCATGGAACTTGGATATCATGAAAGTGTTTTTTAATAGATCATCAATCACAAAAGTACAGAGGAATGAAGACGTGGAAATGAGTAGAAAAGCATTCTCTAGAATTATAGATGACAAAATAATTCCTTATGCGTGCAAGAATATAGTGAATTGGAATAAGATCATTTGTACTTGAATTAATAAGATGAAATTTGAAAAGACACACAGTTCCATAAACAACATCTACAAGAATACAAAGCTTCTCAGCATAATGCAGACAAATGATCTAACAATATTCAATAGATAGCTTGTGAATAAAACAATCAGATGAACAAAGAAAGAAGATCCTTTTGTATTGATTGCTTTACTGTTTCTTACACTTTCAAAAATAAGCCAAGTTCCCCCCTTCAAAATGGCAAAGAGAGGCCACCATATAGTTTACAAATCAATTACTCTTGGTAACTACCTTTTTAAATAATGTTTAGTTAAAGGGCTGCTTAACGCAAAACCCCAACTAATTACAATAAATTTGAGATGAGGAAAGAAAGAAGGGAGAAAAGTCAGGATAAGAAGACAAGTGTTCATGATTGAGAAGGGCCCACTGATTTGAGGATCCACTGTCTAAACCTTTTTAACGCCTTTGCTATGTCTCTGCCACGTGGGACCGATGTGTTGGCAGTGGAATGGGTCCAAAATCCAAGGCACTTCTCCATCTATTTTTTGAATTCGACATGTGTATGATAATATTCATTGGCTTCTTCAATAGCTAACTAGAGAGAGAGGATTTCCTTCATCTTTTCCTTGGAGACAGAATCCTCTTTGAACAAATTATCTTTGACAAAAGCTCTGAATTGAGCTTTGATTTATTGCAAGGAGAGAGGCACGCTAGAGGTCTCATCATGGAGGTGGCAATGTATATCCTTGAAAGCAAATACCACCAAAGTCTTGAAGGCCTCACCCTTCTGCCAGCTATTTCTCAATTCTCCCAAAGCCTCCTCTAGCACCTTGATTTTTCATTCCACACTGTACACCCATGATTTCGACAAGTTATCCTTTACATCATCAAAGACCTTGCTTGCCATTAAAATATTTTCATCAGCCTGCCCCATGAGGCGAAGGTCTACTATACAGATGCTCTAGAGTTTGAGCTCTTTATCTATATTTCCAATGGTGGAGGAGAGTTTCTGTTGCAGATTAGTTACCTTTTCATTGAGTTTGATGGCTTCACCAATGAAATTCAATCCTGTGATGAGCATATCATCCACCATGGGCTCCATATCCCTTCCATAGATGGATTATCTATGTATATATTTGATACTCTGGACTTCTTCTTGGCTAAGGATCACAGGTGGTGGAAGAGTAGTCAATGGGGTGCAGTCTAAAACTTTATCTTTGGACAACACTGACTTGATGAAACCTGCAAGAACCTGAGCCAACTCTTCCAACTGTTCTATTATTTTTTTCCCTTTTTCCACTCTTCCAATGAATCTAGTGATTGTTTCTTGAATATTTTGAATCTCACCTTCAGGGGTGGATTCTCCAATGGGGATCTTTGAGAGCTCTAGATCATATGATTGCAAATCCTATTCTGGCTTGTCAACCTTGGGCTTGGCTATCTCCAGGAATTGCTGGCCCTGAGCATCCGATACTATTCATGAGGTTGTGCTAGAGTTCTTGGCAGGAGTAGGAGGAGTAGTACCCAATAAGGCTACCACAACATCAAAGTTGGGTCCTGAGATCCGAGAGGAAGACTTTGTCTTCCTACTATCAACGAAAGGTTCTACCCATGCAAAAGAGGAGGAGGAAAAAAAAGCTGGGGCAAGAGGACCGAGAGAAAGAGAACTCATTGTACTCAAAGTGTGCACTCTCGTTACCTCTAGTTGAGATATGAGTGGGGCACTCAGGGTTTCTGGTACAGAGGAGTCAATGGTGCTCAGAAGCTTAGTGCTTTGAACATCCTTTTCTTTATCCGTTGGGGCTTCTGGAGCACTTATAGAGACTGGAATTTCACTCTCCTCACTTTCAATGAGAACAATGATGTTCTCTGGTCTTGAGGGAAATTCTGAATGCTTCATCAGGGGATCTTCTTCAATAGGCTCCTTCTTGACTTCTTTGATTTTCTTCTGATATACTTGGGTGGATGAGGAAAGAGTGGAGGATGTAGGACCCTTAGTTGACGAGGTAGGAGGGGTCTGTACAGGTGCTTCCGAACTGGGTGTCAATGTATCCTTTCTTGGTGTTGAAAGTATCCTTGGAGGAGGATTCTCCTAAATGCCTTCTAAGCTCACTAACTCTCCTGTCAAACCAGATTTTGGTTCTTACTAGGACAGGGGCTAAGATTTCAGCCAGATCATCCTTCTCCTTTTTGAACCAATCCTACTTCCAAAGGAGTGTGTTTGAATAAGTTGTCATATTCATATGAAAACAGGTCAGAATTTTCATCCTGAAGCCCTTCAGGAACTTGGTCCAAGTTAAGCTCTTAAATCAGTTGGAGAGAAAACTGGCCATAATGCCTCCTCCTTGCCTCAAAATCATCAACACAGTCAGCCCAACAGTCTTCTGTGTCTGCCCTATGATGGTAATTTATTCTGAGGTTCTGCTCAATAAATTTATTCAAGTCAAAACAAGTTCTTGGCCTGAAGAAATGGACAGTGATGGGAGCCAGGCCTCTCTCTATGTTCTATGCATCTAGAGTCGTCTTACAGGTGTAGTTTCCCAAAGATATAGGGAAGTGCAGGCTAGTGATTTTCTTATCCCTGTAGGTTTTGTGTAACTTGTCCAATTGCCTACATATCTCGATCAAGGCCATTTTATCGTTGCAGAACATAGGAAGCTTGAGAGGGGTGCTCTCATAGCCTGCAAGCCTAATATAGGAGAATTTTTTGAACTAGATGATGTAGGCACCGTACTTCGATATTAGGTTCATGGCTTCATCAGAGAACCTCCTCGCTGTGTCACTCTCTAGAAGTCTTACAATGTACATGGTGAAAGCATCATTCACCCTCCTAAAGTTGCGATTGCTAGTGTCCAAGGCAAGGTTCATTTTAAGAGACCTCTTGGAAATCAGAGGTGGAGAATACCTGGCGAATATCCCTGGAACCGATTTTACGGGAAGGTGAATTTTTTGGGGGTTGTATGAAAAATTTTCGCTTGATTGTCAAGTGCTATGACAAAAGGCTGCATATGCACGACGGGAGATTTTGCTGTCGCGCGTCAAAAAAATGCAATGACACGCATCACTAGACCTATTTGACGCACGTCAACAAGGTTGTTGACGCGCGTCACTGAGGTCTAGTGACGCGCGTCATTGCATTTTTTTGACGCGCGACAACAAAATCTCCTGTCATGTGTCTGGAGCCTCCGCCCTCTGCTTTCTCATCAAAAAATCTCCGTGTCACGCGTCAACAAACTCTTTGTCGTGCGTCTGCTATGCATCAATATCTGTTGTACCTCCTTGTCATGCGTCAACTATCCATCAAGGTCAGATAGCACCCTCAGTGACACGCGTCACTAGACCTATTTGACGCACGTCAACACGGTTGTTGGCGCGCGTCATTGCATTTTTTTGACACGCAACAGCAAATATCCTGTCATGCGTCTACAGCCTCTGCCCTCTTCTTGCGCATCAAAAAAATCTCCATGTCGCTCGTCAACAAACTCTTTGTCATGCATCTACTATGCGTCAATATCTGCAATATCTCCTTGTCTGCAAACCCTCCTTATTGCACGTCAATAACTTACCCCCTTGTTGCGCATCTATAATACGGGATATATCATATTGTTGAAAAATGTGAAGTAGAAGTGTTCTACCTGGCGAATAATCTAGGTTTATATAGGGGATATTTTTCAAGGGTAGGCGAAGCCGACCCCTAAAAAAAATTAAAGTGTAATTTTTAGGCGAACAGGTCACTGACCCGTGCAAAAAAATTCACCTTTTCAAAATTTTCAAAAATGGAATATTCGCCATATTACGAATATTCGCCACTAAAATTTTCCTTGGTCCAAGGTGAATTGAGGATAGTAAGCATATATAGGGTCACCTTTATGAGCATTAATGTATGTGAATCCAAACCATTTCCTTGATGCTGCTAGGGTATACATCAGATATGAAGTCATGTAAAACTTCTTTGTTTGTTGTACATTGGATAGCTGCTCTGCTAGGTTCATGCTGATGATTTCTGCCTAGTTGATATTCTGAGTTCCTTCGCACACCATGTTGATAAGTTGGCACATCCAGAAATGGAACTCATTGGTAGAGGGTAAGCCCATAACCTGAGATAGTAGGATTATAAAATCTGACATCTCCTCATTAAAATCGACACGAAACAAAGCTTTGAATAGACAAGAATCCTTAGGGCAATGAAAATGGCAGCAACATCGAGCTTGGCAATGAGCTCCCCATGCACATTCGTTAGTTCACTCGAGTCGGGATTGAAATGAGTACCGCAAGTGAGGACCGTATCTACACATTACACTGAGATTAGGAAACCATCGGCAAATTCCAAGCCACTATCATGAATCATTTGTGCCATAGGAGTGGGATTTGGGTTTGTCATCCTAGTCTAGAAATCTCCAAAGTCCAGGTTTTGAACTTCAGTGTCCCCGATATCGGGAACGGAAGACTCGAGAAGTGAAACTTTCTCTTGACCTTGGAATTTAATCTTCATGTTGATAGCAATTTGAAAAACAAAGTCACAGTCTGAACTCTTGATGAAATTTCAGGGGAATCAGGTATACGCACAGAAATTCTGATTGCGAGGGTATGAGAAATTGAAAACAAGAAAGCAGTGTGCAAAAATGCGTAGGAGGGAAGCTTATTAAATAGCTGTTTACGAGAGAGAAAGATAATAAATGTGCATTAAATACACATCTACCAACTTGAAAAGTAATATATCTGGAAAGTGCGGGAAAAATTAGCCCGGATGGCCTTTGGTTCATTTGGGACACGAGGGACGCGAAAGAGCGACTCGACCGATGTGGGAAATGCGGAAAAAGAATGCACAAATGTTTTTAGGATATGAGGGATGAAGGTATGTGAAATGCACGATGTGGCCGACACAGGTGAAAGGTGAACATTGAGCCTGAGCAAACTTGTGTTATTTGGGACAAAAAATTTCGATGGGCCCGCGAGAAAACATATTTTTGGGTAAAGTGGCCGATCAACAAACAGGGAGCCCGAATGACCTTGGGACATCTGGGACAAAAATGTCTGACAGACCCGTAAATTACACAAAATGACTCAAAAGACAATTTTTTTCCGACTTCTTGACTTTTCCCTTTACCAGAACAATAGAAAAGGCATTAACTCAAAAAAATTTCAAGTTTGAACTTCTCAAAAGAGGTAGAATTTTGAGAGGACAACAGATGGCTCCTTCTGGGGATGACTTGGCTAAAGTCTAAAGAAATGAGACAAGGCAAGAACTCTCAGAAAATATAGGGGAAGTAGATCAGTGCCTTATCCATTGGGCCACGGAGTCAAAAGCAAACCAACACAGACGACAACACCCCAAATGAACAAAACAACAAAAAATAGAAGGGGAAACACACACACACGCTATATAGAATATACAAAGGACTTCCTAATCACCTATGACTTAAACAATTTCAGGTACTGCCCACTATAAGGAAGTGGGAGGGAAGAACCATCCATATAATCAAGGTAAAAAGAATTCTCACCATAAAAGTGCCTGATCTTGAAAGGTCCAAGCCAAAGAGAATCAAACTTGCCATGGCTGCCACGAGGTTCATGCCTTTTATCCCACAACAAAACAATGTCTCCAACTTTGAAATCCCTGGATCTGAATTTTTTATCAAACAAGGCCTTTACTTTCTATTGGTGAGCAGATATTCTATTAACAACCTTCAACCTGTCCTCATTCAATTTGTGAAGGTACATGATCCTTTTATCCAAAGAATCATTGAAACTGGTGTCTTCAATGGCCTTCATTAAATGTAAGGCTGGTAGTTCCAATGTTACGGGCAATTGAGCTTCCACTCCATATAATACCTGAAAAGGAGACATCCCAATGGCTCTTTTAGGTGTGACCCTATCTTCCAAAAGAGCATCATAGAGTTTCTTGTGCCAGTTCCTCTGAGATTCATTAACTAATTTCCTTATTATAGCCACCAGATTTTTGTTTGTTGATTCTGCTTGTCCATTCCCCAGAGGATAATAATCTGAGGAGTGAGCCAGGGAGATGCCATATCCATAACAAAAATCTATCATTTCAGTTGAAGAAAAATTTGAAGCATTATCTGTCACGATCTTGTTTGGCACACCGAACCTCACCAAGATGTTTTCTTTGATAAAACTACATACTACTTCTGAAGTGGTACTCTTCACTGGAATGGCTTCTACCCATTTAGTAAAATAATATGTGGTAGTTAATACATGGGTGTGACCAGCACTAGAAGAGGGGTTTAGTGTTCCAATGAAATCTAAACCCCATTGTTGAAAAGGATTTTTGATCACAACTAGTTTAAGGGGCAAAGAAGCCCACTTGGGTCTACCCACGAAGGTTTGACAAGCTTCGCATTTATCAATCCACTTTGATGCATCTTTGAACAAGGTAGGCCAGTAATATACTGCATGAAGAATCTTATGAGTAGTGACAGTTGATGAGTAGTGCCCTCCACATGCTTGATTATGAAAAGCCGAAAGCAGCGTCCTCTATTGTTCCTTGTCCACACATTTTAGAAATCTTCCATCTAACCCACGTTTAAACAAGGCATTTTCCCAAAACACATATTGGGCTGATCTTAGCTTAACAACTCTCCTCTCTTTGGCAGTCAAATAAGAGGGACATTCTCCATATGTGAGAAAGTGTGTGATATCAGCATACCATTCATCAATTGAGCCAAGAAACATAACGGTAGGGAGATCAACTTTATCCTTTGGTAACTCATGTCTAGCTCCCTCAGCGATGAGTTCACACAGGCCTTTTCCACAGACGAGCTTGGTTGTTCTAATGTCAATGTCATATTCTTAAACCCTGGCCACCCAATTTCCTCTCTTGAATCCAAAATCCTGTTGCATGAGAATGGACTTGATGGTTGTATCAGGTACAAATACTGTGGAGTGAGAGTTAAGAATGTAAAAATGAAACTGCTTGATAGCTTTAACCACTGTGAAAGCATGTTTCTCCATTATGGTGTATTTTAACTCATGATTTTTTAGAATGTAGCTCATAAATGCAATTAGGATTTCATGATTATTAGAATCTTCTTGAGTCAAAACAACAACCAGGGTGTTACCTATGGCATAACAATAGATAATAAAATCTTTACTGAAATCTGGACAAGCTAAGACGGGAGTTTTAGCAATATCCCTTTTAATACCTTCAAAGGCTTCTTTACCTTTAGGAGACCAGCCAAACGTCTGTTTTCCCTTCATCATTTGAGAGATATTCAAGGTTAGCTCTGCGAAATTAGGGATGAATCTTCTCAGGAAGTTAATCTTACCAAAGAAAGAATGCACTCCCTTCTTGCTGGTTGGAAGGGGAATTTTCTGAATAGCTTGAACTCACTCAAGATCAATTTTTATACCGTCTTTAGAGACAACATGCCTTGACAATTTTTCCTCTGTGACATAAAAGATAGATTTCTTAGGATTTAAAGAGATCCCATGGTTTCTACATTTCAGCAGAACCATTTCCAGGTGCTGAAAATGATCTACCCTTACTTTGGAAAAGATAGTCAAGTCATCAAGGTACACAACAATACACTTCCCTTTTAAACTTCCAAAGGCCAAGTCCATAGCTCTCTGGAAAGTGGCACCGGCATTAATGATCCCAAAAGGCATTCTTTTGTAGGCAAAGGTACCCCAAGGGGTAGTGAAGGTCGTCTTGTGTTGATCTCCGGTATTAACTTCTACCTGATTATATCCTGAGAAGCCATCAAGCATAGACAACATTTCAGATCCTGTTATAGCTTGTAAGACTTGATCCATCATGGGCAAAGGATAGTTGTCCTTTAAAGAAGCTTGACTCAGATTTCTGAAGTCAACACAGATACGAATCTCACCATTTTTCTTTCTAATAGGCATAATGTTGGCAATCCATGTTGAATGGTGGATAGGAAAAATGATTTTGGCTTTTAATAACTTCTGTATTTCCTGAAAGATGGTGTTAGCTATCTTAGGATTGTATTGCCTTTGTTTTTGCTTGAAAGGCTTAATCCCCAGTTTGAGAGGGATGAAATGCTGCATCTCCTTGGATTGAAAAGATTTTAGATCCTCATAAGAATAAGCAAGAACATCTTTATACTCCCTTAATAGATTAATTACTTTCTTCTTTTCTTCCGGCGTGCAACATTTCCCAATGTTCACGAGTTTAGGGTCAATGGAACTCCCAATATTAGTTTTATCAAACTCAGCTGATTTTTGTGATCTAGTAGAAGCTTTAGACTTCACATACTTGTCATGCTTGTCAAACAATTCTTCTAAACTCACTAGTCCCTTTGGAATCTTGTTCCCTTTGAGTTTGATACACCCATCTTGATCCATCTCTTCTTCATTGACATCTTCTTTATTATAAGGCACACTTTCACGAGGTAAATTGTCACTTCCTTCAAAGTACAATTTTTCAAAGTTATCCTTGAGTTCTAAGAAAGAAAGCAAATTCTTATCATCATTGAAACTTTCCAGTTACTTGCATTATCAGGTACACTGGGCCTATGGATCATTTCAATGGTAAACCTATCTTTAGAGAAGTCAGGATGAGGTATCAGCAATGACCCTAAGACTGCTAGTGAATCAACCATGGTGTTCTTCTCCCTAGGCACTGCTTTAATGGAGAAGGCGTTGAGAAATTCGATGGAGTCCCACACCTCATTCCTATAATGTTTCAACCTTATATTCTTTACCGGGAAAAGGTTTCTAACCTACTTAACAATCATCTCCACATCTCCGCGAGCTAGAAGATTCTTCACACCCTTTTCTTTTGCCACATGAAGCCCAAGAATGAGAGATTCATACTCTACTGTATTATTAGTATTTTCAAATTGTAACTTGAATGAGAAAGGACAAACCTTTCCCTCAGGAGACACTAATACTACACCGGCTCCAGAACCAGCTGAGGAACAACTTCCATCAAAATCTAATATCCAAACACCATTAGGATCCTTAAGTGATATTTTGGGAAGTTGGATCTCCTTAAGAGACATAATCATATAGTTGCCATGCCGCATATCCTCATAAAGTATTTGTGCTTTGGGATCATTTGTTTTTTGTACGATATGCTCAGACTGCTTCTCAGGAAACAACTTCTTCATTTGCCCATTAATAGGTATGAGGGCATGTGAGAAATCCATTTAAATTTCTCCTCCCACATCTTTACAGAAGTTCCTACTTAGCAGCATTCCATATGAAGGAGGAATGTCTGCTACTAGGATAGTGGCCAAAACCATCTTCTCAGGCAAAGTAGAAAAAAGATACTTGTGCATCCTTAATCCTTCCGACTAGGGGTACTTCCTTACTTTCCATAGAATAAAAAGACCCATAAGTGTGTGTGAGAGTTAGGCCTAAGGCATGGGCTACTTTGGCAAGCATCACATTGTCTGGTGCTCCTGAGTCTATGACATAGTTGCTGAGTCTATGGCCAACTATAAGGAGGGTTACATAGAATGGTTTGATCTTGTCATTAGGTGAGGTGTCAGAGGCTACTAGATTGGGTTGTGGTGTAGAAGATGGAGTGGGTAAGAGGCCTTTAGAGGTAGTTTTGGAATGGGAATTGACAAAGTGGACCATTTTGGCAAAAGCCTTGGGGTGGGTTTGATAGTACTCAGCCTCTGAGATTTGAACCTTGGTCTTTTTCATGTGATCAATGATATCGAAAGACCTAGAAGTGGACGAGCTATCCTCACTTGGAACCCTAGGCTTATTGGTCTTAGGATTTGAAAAAGAAGTAACTTTAGTAGAAGAATTGATAGGGATCACCTTGGGTGTGGATGTAATGGGGATAGGAAATCCTCTTTTTGCAATTACAGGGATAGTCGTTGGATGTTCCTTGGATCTTTTGGCTGGCTGCATCAATTTCTTCTTTTTGTTTGTCTGCTCTCAAGTCATGATAGCGTATGATTCGCTATTCATGTCTGCCACTACCTTTTCATAATCATCTTCTTCATCAACACCTTCAGTAGTGAAGAAATTAACTTGAGATTCCTCAAGTTCCTCTGCTTGTTCATAGACTTCTTCGACAAATTATTCATAATCTTCACTAACCTCTTCATCCTCCGGATCTTCAACTTCACAGGTTGCGTTAATAGGGACTTTAATAGGTGGTCCTTCAAGTGCTAGCCTTGTCTGAGAAGCAGACAAATGATTTCTGGGTTGAAAATTCCTCCTTGGAACATCTGCATAGGGGGCATGCTAATCCAATTGTTTCTTAATGGTGATGAGATCATTTGCAAGTTTTTGTACTAGTGGATCAGTATTAGGCCCAAGAGTGGAAGAGGAGGAAGGGAAAGACCTAGATTTAGAAGGGTCTCTTCTGAAATTCCTGGACATGATTAAATCATCTTCAACACTAAAAACAAGAGTTTGATCTTTGACCAATGTCGCAAGATTAGCTCTCCTCAATGCATAACTAACTTCAGGCAATTGGGCATTCAGGAAGAAGCATTTTTTAATTTGATCTACAGGTTGAGTATAAAGTGGGATTTTGTTAATCAATTTGTAAAATTGAGCCACAAATTCTCTCATGGGCTCTTGTGATTCCTTCTTTATTTGAGAAATTTGGGCCATCAAAGCATGCACATCTTCTGCCGGTTTGAAACGATTCTCAAACCTTGTTCTCATTGTGTTCCAGCTAGTGATAGCTCCGACCGGAAGGTGATAGAACCAATCAGCTGCATTATCTCGTAAAGTTTCAAAAAAAAGCCTCACTAAGACATCTTCATGTTCAACCCCCAGAACTCCACATGCAATTATGAAGGCCGCGATATGCTCATCAGGATGTACCTTACCATCACCTCTGAATTTGGGAAAGTTCTTCCAGTTACCTCTGGGTAACTCATGCAAAGGATGAGGAAGGGCGAGAGGCCTAACACGATGGCCCCAAGGCAATGGTACCACGATACTTGGAAAAATGTCTTGAAGGGGAACTGAAACACTAGCAAGAATCAGAGCGCGGAGATTAGGACCGAGTTGCTTTGAAGAAAAACCACCCATGGGGGTTCTACTTTTGACACGAGGAATGTTTATTGAACGAGCTCTTCTACTTCTTCCTATTGAAGGGAAGGGAAAAATTTGTTGTTCCAAAAGCTAAAATTAAGAATCTTCAATACCACGGGCCCTTCTCCTGTGAGTAAAACGCGGAGTCGCCAGATCAAAGGATGATTGATAAATGATTATGGAACTAGAATACGTCAAGAAATGATTTCCCCAGCGGAGTCGCCAAAAACTGTTGGTCGTCAAAAAAGACTTAAAAAGTAATGACAGTCATAGGAAAAGAAGTCCCTCCTCTTTAGTGGGAGAGGTTCCCTTATTCAAAAGCAAAACTTATTTACATATGTACAGAGCACAGTTGTACCACGGAACTTGGATATCATGAAAGCATTTTTTAATAGATCATCAATAAAAAAAGTACAGAGGAATGAAGACGTGGAAATGAGCAGAAAAGCATTCTCCAGAATTATAGATGAAAAAATAATTCCTTATGCGTGCCAGGATATAGCGAATTGGAATAAGATCATTTTTACTCAAATTAATAAGATGAAATTTGAAAAGACACACAATTCCATAAACAACATCTACAAGGATACAAAGCTTCTCAGCATAATGCAGACAAATGATCTAACAATATTCAAAAGATAGCTTGCGAATAAAAGAATCAGATGAACAAAGAAAGAAGATCCTTTTGTATTGATTGCTTTACTATTTCTTACACTTTCAAAAATAAGCCAAGTTCCCCCTTCAAAATGGCGAAGAGAAGCCACCATATAGTTTACAAATCAGTTACTCTTGGTAACTACCTTTTTAAATAATGTTTAGTTAAAGGGCTGCTTAACGCAAAACCCCAACTAATTACAATAAATCTGAGATGAGGAAAGAAAGAAGGGAGAAAATTCAGGAGAAGAAGACAAGTGTTCATGATTGAGAAGGGCCCACTGATTTGAGGATCAAATGTCTAAACGTTTTTAACACCTCTGCTATGTCTCTGCCATGTGGGACCGATGTGTTGGCAGTGGACTGGGTCCAAAATCCAAGGCACTTCTCCATCTCTTTGTCGAATTCGACGTGTGTATGATAATATTTATTGGCTTCTTCAATAGCAGACTGGAGAGAGCAAATTTCCTTCATCTTTTCCTTAGAGAAAGAATCCTCTTTGAACAAATTCATTTTGACAAAAGCTTTGAATTGAGCTTTGATTTCTTGCAAGGAGAGAGGCACACCAGAGGTCTCATCATGGAGGTGGCAATGTATATCCTTGAAAGAAAATACCACCAAAGTCTTGAAGGCCTCACCCTTCTGCCAGCTATTTCTCAATTCTCCCAAAGCCTCCTCCAGCACCTTGATTTTCCATTCCACACTGTACACCCATGATTTTGACAAGTTATCCTTTGGATCATCAAAGACCTTGCTTTCCATTAAAAGATTTTCATCAGCCTGCCCCATGAGGTGAAGGTCTACTATACAGATGCTCTAGAGTTTGAGCTCTTTATCTATATTTCCAATGATGGAGGAGAGTTTCTGTTGCAGATTAGTTACCTTCTCATTGATTTTGAAGGCTTCACCAATGAAATTCAATCCTGGGACAAGCATATTATCCACCATGGCCTCTATAGCCCTTCCATAGATGGAATATCTGTGTATATCTTTGATACTCTGGACTTCTTCTTGGCTTAGGATCTAGGTGGGGCCTAAAACTTTATCTTTGGACAACACTGACTTGATGAAACCTGCAAGACCCTGAGCCTACACTTCCAAATGCTCTATTGTTTGTTGCCCTTTTTCCACTCTTCTAATGACTCTGGTGATTGTTTCTTGAAGATTGTGAATCTCACCTTCAGGGGTGGATTCTCCCATGGGGATCCTTGAGAGCTCTAGATCAGATGCTTACAAATCCTGTTCTGGCTTGTCAACCTTGGGCTTGGCTATCTCCAGGAATTGCTAGCCCTGAGCATCAGATACTATTCGTGAGGTGGTGTTGGCTTTCTTAGCAGGAGTAGGAGGAGTAGTACCCAATAAGGCTACCACAACATCAAAGTTGGGTCCTGAGATCCGAGAGGAAGACTTTCTCTTCATACTATCAACGAAAGGCTGTACCCATGCAAAAGAGGAGGAAAAAGAAGGTGGGGCAAGAGGACCGAGAGAAAGAGAACTCATTATACTCAAAGTGTGCACTCTCGTTACCTCTAGTTGAGATATGAGTGGGGCACTTGAGGTTTTTGGTACAGAGG
This sequence comes from Taxus chinensis, assembly GCA_019776745.2. Classification (NCBI taxonomy): domain Eukaryota; kingdom Viridiplantae; phylum Streptophyta; class Pinopsida; order Cupressales; family Taxaceae; genus Taxus; species Taxus chinensis. Next base: position 114,257,919 of record CM034151.1, read on the forward strand.
AGTCAATGGTGCTCGGAAGCTCAGTGCTTTAAACGTTCTTTTCTTTATCCGTTGGGGCTTCTGGAGCACTTATAGAGACTGGCACTTCACTCTCCTCACTTTCAATGAGAACAATGATGTTCTCTGTTCTTGAGGGAAATTCTGAAAGCTTCATCAGGGGATCTTCTTCAATAGGCTCCTTCTTGACTTCTTTGATTTTCTTCTAATATACTTGGGTGGATGAGGAAAGAGTGGAGGATGTAGGACCCTTAGTTGACGAGGCAGGAGGGGTCTATACAGGTGCTTCCGAACTGGGTGTCAATGCCTCCTTTCTTGGTGTTGAAGTATCCTTGGAGGAGGATTCTCCTAAATGCCTTCTAAGCTCACTAACTCTCCTGTCAAACCAGATTTTGGTTCTTACTAGGACAGGGGCTAAGATTTCAGCTAGATCATCCTTCTCCTTTTTGAACCAATCCTAATATTCCAAGGGAGTGTGTTTGAATAAGTTGTCATATTCATATGAAAACAGGTCGGAATTGTCATCCTGAAGCCCTTTAAGAACTTGGTACAAGTTAAGCTCTTTAATCAGTTGGAGAGAAAACTGGCCATAATGCCTCCTCCTTGCCTCAAAATCATCAGCACAGTCAGCCCAATAGTCTTCTATGTCTGCCCTATGATGGTAATTGATTTTGAGGTTCTGCTCAATAAATTTATTCAATTCAAAACAAGTTCTTGGCCTGAAGAAATGGACAGTGATGGGAGACAGGGCTCTCTCTATGTTCTATGCATCTAGAGTTGTCTTGCAGGTGTAGTTTCCCAAAGATATAGGGAAGTGTAGGCCAGTGATTTTCTTATCCCTGCAGGTTCTGTGTAACTTGTCCAATTTCCTACATATCTCAATCAAGGCCATTTTATCATTGCAAAACATAAGAAGCTTGAGAGGGGTGCTCTCATAGCCTGCAAGCCTAATATAGGAGAATTTTCTGAACTGGATGAAGTAGGCACCATACTTCGATATTAGGTTCATGGCTTCATTAGAGAACCTCCTCTCCATGTCACTCTCTATAAGTCTTACAATGTACATGGTGAAAGCATCATTCACCCTCTTGAAGTTGCAATTGCTAGTGTCCAAGGTGAATTGAGGACAATATGCATATATAGGGTTACCTTTATGAGCATCAATGTATGTGATTCCAAACCATTGCCTTGATGTTGCTAGGGTATACATCAGATATGAAGTCATGTAAAACTTCTTTGTTTGTTATACATTGGACACCTGCTCTGCTAGGTTCATGCTGATGATTTATGCCTAGTTGATATTCTAAGTTCCTTCGCACACCATGTTGATAAGTGGGCACATCCAAAAATGGAACTCATTGGTAGAGGGTAAGCCCATGACCTGAGCTAGTAGGATTATAAAATTTAATAGCTCCTCATTAAAATTGGCATGAAACAGAGCTTTGGACAGACGGGACGCCCCCTTTTTAGGGTTTTTAAGCCAAGACTTCGCCACCCTCACCTTGTATTTTTCACTGTCCTGGTCGAAGAGGGCCTGTGCCTGGTTCTGAGAGATTACTGTAGAATTGTCCATTTTAGGAATCCTTAGGGCAATACCAATGGTGGTAGCATCGAGCTTAGCAATGAGCTCCCCATGCAGATTCGTTAGTTCGCTCGAGTCGGGATTGAAATGAGTACCACAGGTGAGGACCGTATCTACACATTGCACTGAGATTGGGAAACCAACGGAAAATGCCAAGCTACTATCATGAATAATTTTTTCCATAGAAGAGGGATTCGGGTCTGTCATCCTAGTCCAGAAATGTCCAAAGTCTAGGTGGTGAACTTCACTTTCCTTGATATCAGGAATGACAGACTCAAGCGGTGAAACTTTCTCCTAACCTTGGAATTTAATCTTCATGTTGATAGTGATTTGAAAAAAAAAGTCATAGTCTGAACTCTTGATGAAATTGCAGGGGAATCAGGTATATGCACAGAATATCTGATTGCGAGGGTATGAGCAATTGTTAACAAGAAAGTAATGTGTAAATATGCGTAGGAGGGTAGCTTATTAAATAGCCGTTTAGGAGAGAGAAAGATAATAAATGTGCATTAAATACACATCTACCAACTTGAAAAGAAAGATATCTGGAAAGGGTGGGAAAAATTAGCCCGGATGGCCTTTGGATCATTTGGGACACGAGGGACGCGAAAGAGCAACTCGGCCGATGTGGGCGATGCGGTAAAAGGATGCACAAATGTTTTCGGGACATGAGGGATGAAGGTAAGTGAAATGTGCGATGTGGCCGACACGGGTGAAAGGTGAACATTGAGCCTAAGCGAACTTGTGTAATTTGGAACAAAAAGTTTTGAAGGGCCCGTGAGAAAACATATTTTTGGGTAAAGCAGCCGATCGGTGAACAGGGAGCCTGAATGACCTTGGGACATCTAGGACAAAAATGTCCGACAGACCCGCAAATTGCACAAAATGACTCAAAAGATAGTTTTTTTTTTCTGACTTCTCGACTTTTCCCTTTACCAAAACAATAGAAAAGGCATTAACTCAAAAAAATTTCAATTTAGAACTTCTCATAAGATGTAGAATTTTGAGAGGACAACACTGGCCACCCTAGATTCAAGGTCTCTCAGGTTAAACTCAAGTTGGCTTACTTTATGGTCTATCGAAGTAAACCCTAACCATGAGGAATATATAGTTATATCTTCTATCTCCAACTCCTCAACTACTATCTCATCCTTTTATGGGGTTTTATTCATAGTGATGGGATTCTTTTTTCCTCTTGTGGAAGGCCCCATCATGATGCCCCAAAATAGTAGGATGTAGGGATCACGGTCAAATTTTAGGGTTTCAGATTTCAATAAGAATTATGCCAAATATAAAAAAACTTGAAGAAAAAACCCTGTTGGTTGGATATTTTGTCAAACCAAAATATGAGGTTCAACCACAGTATATGGGATAAAATCCCTCCTCAAAGACAGGTGAGGCTGCCTGCTTATTGCTAATCTAAAACACAGTAAACAATATATACAGTATTCACACTAATCTAACCATTGGGGGTTGGGATGAAATCCCGAAATCCACATTCACATGATTCAAGGATATTGCTTTCGTAAATGAACTAGGTTAGAAATTGTTACAATGAAAGAAGCACAGTAGAAAGGAAATGGGAGAAACGTATTTTCTTTCGAGTAAACACAGAGCACAAAATAATCATACGAGTTTTAGATCATAAATATAATGTCTGAGATAATTAGAAACACTAAGATTCTATGCAAAGAATAGCTTAAGGTCATGGACATAAGAACACTGTCTTAAGTAAGATATATTCCACAACACAAAGTCTGCCAAATAATATCAAATCCTATTCTTCAAAATGATTGAAAGAAAACAAAAAGTTTTTTCTCCTTTCCAATAGCCCCTAGATATTCCAAAAATTCTCGACCCTTTGGAATGCAAAAGCATCCCTTATTTATAACAAAAAGAAGTAGAGATAAAATAGGGCAGATCCTAAAAAGTAGCATTTTAACTAGAGTTTGGTTTTGCATGATTCTCACACAGGAGATCAAGTCAAAATATTGATTCAAAAATGTGACGAAACAGAAATGAAAAAGACATGTCAATTTCAAGATTGAAATGACATGAAACATTGGGACTTAGTCTGAATCGTCATCCTTTGCTACTTCCTCTTTTTCTTCCTCCAGCTGAGACTGTTTGCTCTGAAATTCCTGGAACTTCCGAATTATGCCTTGCATTTCATTCTCATCAGGCACAGTGGAATGATCATTCCAAATTTCGCAGGTCTCATGAATGTCACTGGCATTACTGGGAAGCTTTTTCAATCCTTTGCTGAGTTTCCTTAAGGCCTCCAAAGTATGCTCAACCCTTACAAAACGATCAATGATTTCAAGACCAAATCCTTGTATTGATCCCTGCTGAACAGACTCTCGAATTTGGTTGAAGATATCATCTACTGATAGGATACCTGAGTTCCCAACTAACACCTTTGGACAAATCTTCAACAACTCTTCTTCCAGATCACTTTTCCCATCGATCAATTTATCCCTTGATTCTCCTCAACTTGCTGCAGGCTTCATTGAGAATCTTTATTCTGAATCTGATGGCCTTGGTCAGCTGGAAATGCTTATCTGTATGTGGAAGAACACCTTCTTCTACCAAGAGATGTGCTGGGATTTTCTTTAATACATGGAGAGCTTCAAAATTCAAATCAAGCTGTCCAATCCCCTGAGAGAATTCTTCATCCATCTTCTCTCCCTCCTTCTGAATGTCCCCTAAAGACTGATGAACTTTCACCACGTCTTGAATCACTTCCTTCCCCTGTTGGAGCAACCTTGGATCCATTCATCAACCGCCCTTCCTTGTTTGGAAATCTTTTCAATTGTGGGCACTGATGAGAAATCGAATCCAACAGAAACAGAAGAAGGTGGTATGGATTCAAGGGGTTGTGAGAGTTTAATCAAAACCTCTGTCAATTGCTCCACTTTTCTCTTAAGCTCATCTCTGCTGTCCTTTGTTTCTTTCAAATTTTTGGCACAGCACGTTTATGGAATCCCATGCATCTTGTTGCGCCCCCTTCTGCTGTCACTTTCCCTAGAGCCACCCTGGTTATCTGATAATCAGAGGCTGTTACATCCTCTCTAGTTTTGTCAGCCGAGGGAGTGGCAATCTCTGCGAATTTATCTGCTGAAGCATCCACCAAAACCCTTGAAACTGTTTTGGGTTTCTTGGCTGATTTCACAGCAGAAGCCTTGAGTGAGCTGAAATCAAAGGCTGGTAGGGGTACAAGCACCTTCCTCTTCCTTGGAGTTTGCTCGAGTAGCATTGTGGCATATCAGAGGAAATTGTCCATGTTGTAGTAACTGGTATTCTACTCTCAAGAGGAGAAGATTCTACTATTGAAGGGGGAACAGTTGTTAATGTGGTAGTAGATTCAATAAAGAGAGGCACAGGTTGTGGGGGAGTGTTGGTGATCACTTGGGTTCCAGCAGAGAGGGGTGAGAGTCCAGAGAAAATACCGGCCATGCTTGAAGAAGTGGATGGAGAATGAGGAGGTAGGAGTGGTTGTTGAGGGGGAGGCGCAGATTCAGATTCCAAAGCCTGAGATGTAAGAGACAAGGTCTCTTCAGTTTGATAATCAACAAATGATGAAACCAGAAGTTGGTTTCCTCCTTCTTCCAAATTAATTTCTCCTATTTCTGGTGGTGTTGGTGATTCTGGCACATCCACCGTTTCAGCTGGAGAAATAATTGAAGAGATTTGTCTTTCTTTCCTCTTCTTGACAATCTTGAATTTTATAGGCGCCCTAAAATATCTCTTGTCCTTTTCCTTTTTGGAGGGCCCCGCTTTTGAAGCAGCCAACTTTGAAAACTCATCATCTTTAAAATTCATTCCCCAAGAGGAAAGCCATGCTTTGGTACGAGCAAGGATTAGAGCTGACCTATCTGTAATAGAGGATTTCTCGCTGGCTGACCAATCAATAGATGGGAAAACATATTGGTCTTCATTTAGTCCATCATAGGAAGGATCCAAAACACTTTCATTGTCACTCGTGCCTTTTGGAAAATCAGCAAGCTCCAGTGTTTTAATCTCAGTAATAGTTAATCTGCTATTATCTTTCCTGCGAATAGCAACCTCGTTACGCAGATCAACCAAATATCCTCTATGTTTGGCCTATGTAGATGTTGGGTTGCATATGCTCTGAGCACTCCTTGGACGTCAAAACCATCTCGAGGCTTCATATGCTTTTTCAATTTGTCCTAAAGTTCGCATTCAACATTTTTGGCCTTTATTACTGTTGAGCAAGTATATCTCCCAATAGAAATTGGGAAGGACACAGTGGCCTTATGTTTGCTTTGTTGGAATTTATGAAAATCCAACAGCTGCCTAACCAATCTATTAAGATCAGTCTATCCCCTGGATAGAGGGGTAGGTGAAAAGGTTCCCCCCGAGTACATGACTCCGTCCGAAGATATGTAAACTTCTTGAATTGTAAGAAGATACATCCCCATTTAGAAACTTCGGCCCAGCCTCGTCTGAGACTCTTGTCTTCCTCAGCTCTGGGTTGATCCTACAGATATTTTCATAGAAGAAGGCATCATTTACCCTTTGAAATGTTCTTTTAGACCCCTATTTGGTCAATTGAGGGAAATATTTAAAACCGAGTTCACCGTTCTGCTTCCTTAGTATCCAGCCCGGGATAGTTCTTCATCCCGGCTACTGCGTATGCGACATATGAAAGCATATAAAAAACTTCCCAGTTGATAAGACCGTTGTCATTTGGGAATCAATCTCATTGCTGATGAGAGTGCCCCAGTCAATCCCTTGCTGATTTTTCTTGATGGTGACCATAAATTGATACATCCATCCATGAAATACATTCGATTTGGGCAAGCCAAAAACCCGACTCAGCAGGGTGATAATATCATTGATTTCTTGGATGAAATCACTCCTGGGGATAGTCCTTGGAAATCTAGAGACCACCGGTTTGGCCTTGATCAGGAACTTTTGTTTTACATCCTTGATGCAGTCTCCCTGATTGCTGTCCCTTTGCCTTCTGAGCTGAATTGATGTTCAACTCCCCATATTCTTCAAAATTAGGCAATTTTAGGAGATCATCAAAGTAAAACTCCATCCAGTCTGATTACTACCTCACCAGACTGACCTTCACAGAACAAGAAGCCGAGTCATAACTGGATGCACAAAGCTAAAATGAATTCTAGACATTGGGCGGACATGGGAAAACCCGCTGCGAGAGGCAAGCCACTGTCAGCTATAGCTTTCATCCATGAAGTTTGGGAGGAACTCCTCACCCTACTCCAAAAATTCTTCCATGTCTATATTTCCGAGTTCAGTGTCTCTGATGTCATAGTTGCAATCAATGTATGATGGAGATTCCGGCTTCTTGAACTTGTATTTCATTCTGCCAGACTTCTCAGCCTTTTCCTGAGATGGACCAGGGTCCGACATGAAGGACGTTGAACGAAGAAAGGTTCGAAGCTCAGGAGATGTTGGCCACACTGAAAATCCCGATCTACTGAATATGCCGGAAGAACAAAAGAGTCCGACACGCTGAGGAAGATGTCAGAATATACTGAAAGTTCGATGTGTTGAAAATGTCAGAACTTCTGAAAAACCCGACACACTTGGTAATGCCGGAACTTTGGGAAAGCCCGGCACGTCTGATATTGTCGGAACTCAGGGAAAACCCGACGACGCTTGCGTTGATGACGGGAACTCTGGGAAAAAACTGACACTCACTATGGAGATCGGAACTTTGAGAAACCTCGACGCCTCAAACTTTTGATACACTTCAGGTCTTCGACTCTGCAAAACAATCTTCAAAACCCGAGAAGAAAAATAGGGTTTTTTCATTGAATTCCAAAACATGCAATCTCCTTTTTTTCATTCATGTTCCATGCATATAATAAACTTGGAAGAAATAGACCAAGTGGTAGTCTCATAAGAGATAAACCCTAGAAACTAAAACCCTTTCAAAATAACTCCAGAAAGAAGAAGGAAGGAAAACCCTCCAAAACCCGGCGAGAAAAGTTGAGAAGAAACCGCGTGCAATCGATCCGTAAAAAACCAAGAATAAAGAAGGGAGAAAGAAAATACCTTCAATCATAGAAATGGAAAATCGAAAACAGGCGATTCAATTGGGCAAGGCGAGCTGTCGGGTTTCGAAATAGGAAGAGCATGCGTGAAAAATCCACGAATTAAAAATAGAGTTCAGTAACAATGACGTGGAAATCCACGTATTTATAAGAAAATTGGCAATTAATACACTTGGGCTCAGCACGTGCCAATTCACCGACAACTCAGCATGAATGCCATGTCAGCATGTTTGAGAGGTCCGAAACTCGACACAAGGGGGACTTAGTGCAATTCGGGTTTCGGGTATATCGGAAAGCATGAGGCGTAAAACATGTTTTAGGTAAGGCATGTTTCCGATGCACCGGAGGTCCGAAAACCTGATTTTCACAATAGGAAGCGGGTTTTAAAATCGGGTTTCGGAAGACACAAGACATAAAGCATGTTAAAACTCATGTCGAACTGTTGGTAAAAAAGCTGAAAACCTGAAATGCGCTAAAAGAGGCCATAATGCAAAATCAACTTCAAAAATTTCGTATGGGTTATCTAATCGTTTTTTCGTAAACTCAAAAACAGAGATAACAGACCTCATATTCACTGGAAATTCTATCTATTGACTTGTTTAAGTCAGACACGAAGAAAGAATTTTTAAATGACAGATCTAGGATTGATGAAATTTTTTTTTGCATAGAAGTCACTCAATGCTAATGAAGGCATATTCATATCTTAGTCCAAGTATGAAAATGATGTGTTGAAGAGATTCAATATGTTGAAAAACAATCCAACAAAAACAAAAACCACGCTGTTATGGGTCTCAAAGTAGAAAAGAGGATAAGGGATCGAATGCTGATCCAACATTGTACAAAAGACTTGTTGGAAGTTGATGTATTTGATGGAAACAAGACCAAAAATCATGTATGGAGGAGTCTCAGTAATCTCAAGGTTCATGGAGACTCCTAAATAATCACACCAGCTTGCAGGAAAGTGGTATACTCAGATATGTTTCTGGTACTACAAATTTGGGAATTTGGTATCAGCATCTGATGATTTCAAATTAATGGGATACATAGACAGTGATTGTGTAGGTAAAATTGATGACAGGAAAAACATGTCCAGATATGTATTGCATTTTGTTCAAGGAGCAGTCTCAGGGAACTGAAGAAGCAACACCATTGTCACTCTCTCGTCCACAAAAGCAGAATATGTAGCAGCCACGACAAATAGTTTGTCAGGCAGTGTGGATGAGAAGAGTTTAACAGATTTAGAACAATATCAAGAAGAAACAACATAGATTTCTCGTGACAACAATACAACAATTTCATTGTCAAAGAATCATGTGTTCCACAAGTGGAGCAAGCATTTAGGGAGATTGTATGCATTTTGCAAATAAAAGATTTGGGGGAGTGTAAGATTTGGATGTCCAAGTCCTTGGATCCTATTATATCTAGGATTCACTCCATAGACTCTACGAGTGAAGATAGATGGTGACGTAAGCCACTTCAAGTGAAATGGCCGGTTGTTGGAAGCCCTGGCGTTATGCATCTCAGATTTGCCGATGGCTTGCTTCTTTGTCTCTTCGTATTGATCTTACCCAGTTTTTGACACTGAATTAAAAAAGTGAACTTGAGGAATCAGTTTAAACTTTAATATCTGTGAATTCGTTTCTCATGCACCAAGTTCTAGGCATGTGTTATCTTGTAATGCTCCTCGTCTCCGGCTATGAATTGCATATTTGCATAATTGCTTGGGTAGTCAACTATTCCTCAATTCATATATTACCAAACGATTAAATAAAATAGAAAAGCCCTGTTTCATATTTTCTAATTACCTTGATACTTCTGTTGTGGCCTCCAAGAATTGTCCTTCACACAATATGTCCACGCTTCTCTTGATTCACGATGCAATTTTTTTTTCTTTTGATTCTCCATGTAGTGCCCAGCAAACAACCCCAATAAAAAAACATAAAAAAAAAGAAATGCAGCAGTGTTAGGAGATTTATGGTGAGTGGTTGGAAGTGGCGTGAAGGCATGGGAACCTGTGAAGCACATGGGCAGGGAAGTGGTTGGATCAGTGATGTAGCAGAGGAGATGTGTGGGGGGAGAAGACATGCATTTGTCAGATGTTGTAATTGAAAATGCAGTCTGCAGGGTGGATGAGCTTGACTCCACAACTTTTATTAGCATTTCCCTTAAACTGCGTGACCTCCTAGCTCATTCTAAAACAAGTGATTTGAAAAACCATTTTGTGCATCCACAATGGATAAATGGATAAACAAATGATGAATATTTTTCGTCCTATTGTACTTGTAAATGCTCTGTTAAATAGAATACAAACTGTGGAAGCATAAAACAAGAACATGAACTGTTTGGAAGAATGCCTCTTGTTGAAATAGAAGTGAAGAGGCATTCTTCCAAACAGTTCATGTGCTTGTTTTATGCTTCCACATTTTGTATTCTATTTAACAGAGCATTTACAAGTACATATGACGAAAAATATTCTATCATTTATCCATTGTGGATGCACAAAATGGTTTTCAAATCACTTGTTTTAGAATGAGCTAGGAGGTCACGCAGTTTTAAAGGGAAATGCTAATAAAAGTTGTGGACTCAAGCTTCACTCCTGCAGACTGCATTTTCAATTACAACATCTGACAAATCCTTGTCTTCTTCCCCCACACGTCTCCTCTGCTACATCATTGATCTAACCACTGCCCTGCCCTGCCCATGCGCTTCATAGGTTTCCCATGCCTTCACGCCACTTCCAACCACTCACCATAAATCTCCTAACACTGCTGCATTTCTTTTTTTTTATGTTTTTTTTTTTATTGGGTTGTTTGCTGGGCACTACATGGAGAATCAAAAGAAAAAAAAAAAAATTGCATCTGAATCAAGAGAAGCGTGGACATATTGTGATGTGGAAAAGGACAAATTCTTGGAGGCCACAACAGAAGTATCAAAGGTAATTAGAAAATATGAAACAGGGCTTTTCTATTTTACTTAATCGTTTGGTAATATATGAATTGAAGGAATAGTTGACTACCAAAGCAATTATGCAAATATGCAATTCATAGCCAGGAGACGAGGAGCATTACAAGATAACACATGCCTAGAACTTGGTGCATGAGAAACGAATTCACAGATATTAAAGTTTAAACTGATTCCTCAAGTTCACTTTTTTAATTCAGTGTCAAAAACTGGGTAAGATCAATACGAAGAGACAAAGAAGCAAGCCATCGGCAAATCTGAGATGCATAACGCCAGGGCTTCCAACAAACCGGCCATTTCACTTGAAGTGGCTTACGTCACCTCTATCTTCACTCGTAGAGTCTATGGAGTGAATCCTAGATATAATAGGATCCAAGGACTTGGACATCCAAATCTTACACTCCCCCAAATCTTTTTATTGCAAAATGCATACAAATCCTAAAATGCTTGCTCCACTTGTGGAACACATGATTCTTTGACAATGAAATTGTTGTATTGTTGTCACGAGAAATCTATGTTGTTTCTTCTTGATATTGTTCTAAATCTGTTAAACTCTTCTCATCCACACTGCCTGACAAACTATTGTCGTGGCTGCTACATATTCTGCTTTTGTGACGACGAGAGAGTGACAATGGGTTGCTTCTTCAGTTCCCATGAGACTGCTCCTGAACAAAAATGCAATACATATCTGGACATGTTTTTCCTGTCATCAATTTTACCTACACAATCACTGTCTATGTATCCCATTAATTTGAAATCATCAGATGCTGCATACCAAATTCCACAATTTGTAGTACCAGAAACATATCTGAGTATCCACTTTCCTGCAAGCTGGTGTGATTATTTAGGAGTCTCCATGAACCTTGAGATGAGACTCACTCCATACATGATTTTTGGTCTTGTTTCCATCAAATACATCAGACTTCCAACAAGTCTTTTGTACAATGTTGGATCAGCATTCGATCCCTTATCCTCTTTTCTACTTTGAGACCCATAACAGCTGGTGTTTTTGTTGGATTGTTTTTAGCATATTGAATCTCTTCAACACATCATTTTCATACTTGGACTAAGATATGAATATGCCTTCATTAGATTGAGTGACTTCTATGCAAAAAAAAAATTTCATCAATCCTAGATCTGTCATTTAAAATTCCTTCTTCGTGTCTGACTTAAACAAGTTAGATAACCCCTACGAAATTTTTGAAGTTGATTTTTGCATTATGGCCTCTTTTAGCAAATTTCAGGTTTTCGGGTTTTACCAACAGCTCGACATAAGTTTTAACATGCTTTATGTATTGTGTCTTCCGAAACCCAAAACCCGCTTCCTATTGTGAAAATCAGGTTTTCGGACCTCCGGTGGAACATGCCTACATGTTTTACGCCTCATGCTTTCCCCGATACCCGAAGTCATTAGTCCTTTGTATCGGGTTTTCGGAGCTATGTAAGCATCTAAACATCTCATGTTTATGCCTCGCTTTCCGACCCGAAACCCGAATTGCACTAAGTCCCCTTGTGTCGGGTTTTCGGACCTCTCAAACATGCTGACATGGCATTCATGCCGAGTTGTCGGTGAATTGGCACGTGCCGAGCCCAAGTGTATTAATTGCCAATTTTCTTATAAATACGTGGATTTCCACGTCATTGTTACCGGACTTATTTTTAATTCGTGGATTTTTCACGCATGCTCTTCCATTTCGAAACCCGACAGCTCGCCTTGCCCGATTGAATCGCCTGTTTTCGATTTTCCATTTCTCTGATTGAAGGTATTTCTTTCTCCCTTCTTTGTTCTTGGTTTTTACGGATCGATTGCACGCGGTTTCTTCTCAATTTCTCGCCGGGTTTTGAGGGGGTTTTTTATTCTTCTTCTTTCTGGAGTTATTTTGAAAAGGGTTTTAGGTTTTAGGGTTTATCTCTTCTGAGACTACCACTTGGTGCTATTTCTTCCAAGTTTTATTATATGCATGGAACATGAATGACAAAAAAAAAGGAGATTGCATGTTTTGGAATTCAATGAAAAACCCTATTTTTCTTCTCGGTTTGTTTTGAAGATTGTTTTGCAGAGTCGAAGACCTGAAGTGTATCGAAAGTTTGAGGCGTCGAGGTTTCTCAAAGTTCCGATCTCCATAGTGAGTGTCGGGTTTCCCAGAGTTCCCGTCATCAACGCAAGCGTCGGGGGGTTTCCCTGAGTTCCGACAGTATCAGACGTGTCGGGCTTTCCCAAAGTTCCGGCATTACCAAGTGTGTCGGGTTTTTCAGAAGTTCCGACATTTTCAACACATCGGACTTTCAGGATATTCCGACATCCTCCTCAGCGTGTCGGACTCTTTTGTTCTTCCGGCATATTCAGCAGATCGGGATTTTCAGTGTGGCCAACATCTCCTGAGCTTCGAACCTTTCTTCGTTCAACGTCCTTCATGTCGGACCCTGGTCCATCTCAGGAAAAGGCTGAGAAGTCTGGCAGAATGAAATACAAGTTCAAGAAGCCGGAATCTCCATCATACATTGATTGCAACTATGACATCAGAGACACTGAACTCGGAAATATAGACATGGAAGATTTTTGGAGTAGGGTGAGGAGTTTCCTCCCAAACTCCATGGATGAAAGCTATAGCTGATAGTGGTTTGCCTCTCGCACCGGGTTTTCCCATGTCCGCCCAATGTCCAGAATTCATTTTAGCTTGTGCATCCAATTATGACTCGGCTTCTCGTTCTGTGAAGAGTCAGTCTGGTGAGGTAGTAATCAGACTGGATGGAGTTTACTTTGATGATCTCCTAAAATTGCCTAATTTTGAAGAATATGGGGAGTTGAACATCAAGTCAGCTCAGAAGGCCTGGGACAGCAATCAGGAAGACTGCATCAAGGATGTAAACAAAAAGTTCCTGATCAAGGCCAAACCGGCTGGTCTCTAGATTTCCAAGGACTATCCCCAGGAGTGATTTCATCCAAGAAATCAATGATATTATCATCCTGCTGAGTCGGGTTTTTGGTTTTCCCAAATCGAATGTATTTCATGGATGGATGTATCAATTTATGGTCACCATCAAGAAAAATCAGCAAGGGATTGACTGGGGCACTCTCATCAGCAATGAGATTGATTCCCAAATGACAACGGTCTTGTCAACTGGGAAGTTTTATGCTTTCATATGTCACATACGCAGCAGCCGGGATGAGGAACTATCCCGGGCTGGATACTAAGGGAAGCAGAACGGTGAACCCGGTTTATAAATATTTCCCTCAATTGACCAAAAGGGGGTCTAAACATAGAAGGAGAATAGTCGTAGTGAGAAAGAAATATTGTATGGAAGTGTATGTAAAAGGAAGCCATCAGTTTAAAGGTGTGTTGAAGAAGCCATTAAGAGGTGTAATTGTAAAGTTTCTCCCATAGTATTGGTTGAAGGGAAGTGAAGTCAATAACACTTGAAGTACCTCATGGGTGAGATTGTAACAATTTCATGTTAATATTATAATTTACTTTGATATTTCAGATTTTTCATCATTCCGTCTTATCATAGTCGATGGTATTCTTGTGTTATGTTTGTTGTTTTGTTTCCAGATTACATCCACCAAACTAAAGGCTGTGCATTAGTAAATAATCATAGAACGAGGAGTTCCCGGTGAAGAATTATCATAGTGCCGGATTGGTGATGACAGTCGTAAGACAATCAATGCCATAATGGCTGAAATAAAACAATATGCACACAAGACAAAGCATAGTGAAAATCCCGCAAACAATGGAAACAAGAGTAAGCAAACATTAGATAACCATGGTGGAAAATAGGTCTTGTAAAGAAAATGATGCACATGAGGCACCTGTTAGCATGTGAGAAAGATATAAAGTATGTCAAAGTGTTTCAAATCTGATATAGTAATGTGATATATATAATAATTAAACAACAACACCTAAAATGTGTACAAATATGGATGCCCCCAGGAGCCACTGTGGGATTGGTAATAGGTATTTTTCCAAGCATCCATGTTGTGTGTGTCGATCTATAGAATCTACAATCACAACTAGAAGGAAAGTGAATGTGCATGTGTTTATGATAAATATAATGACATACAAGATATCTATCTAGCATGTGTAATAAAGTGTACATGTAAGCATAAGTGAGTAAGAACTATGTGCAACCAAGATATGCAACATGTTGTGGATGAGATAAAATAGAATGCAATACTAGTGGTAGGGGTAGCGTGCCCCCAGAGTATGGATGTATACATGAGTGAAATTTGGTTCATTTATAAAATACCCCTCTGTATTCAAGAATGAACCATATAGCAAGATTTTTCCATCGGAAAATTGTTTGAATGATGTGTTGTATGTGAAAAAGAGATACTAAATAGAGCACAGAGTGTAAATTATAGAATAATGTCGAGTGATTAATATTAATTGTGAAGTATAGAATGTAGAATTGTGCGAAAGATTGTGTAGATAGCACAAAACGTGGATATGATGTGTAAGATTGAGTGATTGATAAATAAGCTCATCATGCGATCCTAGAATGATTGATCATAGAATGTGTGAATAAGATTGTATAAGGTATTGATTGTGAAGCATGGAGCGTAAATTATAGAGTAGAGTTGGATGATGCGATAGCTATAAATGTTGATTGATTGTGAAGACCAACCGTAGAATGATGTGAATGTGATTAGGTGAGGTTCAATTCATATTTAGACCCTCAGTAGTCTAGTACGAACCATGATATTAGAATTTTTCACCAGGTAAAGATATGTGTGATGTAGAATAGAGTATCACAATGCATGAATAAGATGTGCTAGAATGATGTAGATTGTAGGTGTATAGTGTGTTGAGAAAGATTTGTGTTGAATGGGATGAATGTGATGATGTTTACTATGCAACATAAAGCACGTATGACCCAGAGTACAAGTATGGAGAAGAATTCAAAAATGTGGATAGTATAAAATATGTAAAAAATGTAGTATTAAAGTGTGTATAATGTGTAGGTGTAGAAATCATGAAATGTGTATGATGTGTAATAGATGTAAGAAGAGGATTTTGTAGATGAGTAATATGTGTAGAAATCGTAAAGCACGTATGATGTGTAGTATAAGTAAGAAGATGATGTCAAATATGTGTAGAGTGTTTAGAATGTGTAGAAATCACAAAGTTCAAGGATGTATAATAGATGTAATAAAATGATGTAGAGAGCACACAATATGTATGATGTGTAGGAAGAAGATGTTGTAGGTTTGAGATGTGTAGTGTGTGAGGTTCATGTGTATAGTATTCCCTCAATATTCAAGTGTGAACCTAGAACAAGAGTGCATCATAGGGTAATACTGATAAAGGAGTGTATTAAGATGTGTGTCATGAATTCTTATAGATGTGAAATAGGATGTGTGAAGTGCGACAATAGAAATGAAGAACTCATGATGATACTATCAGAGGGGGGGAATCATGGTGCCCCTCCCCGTGTGTGCAATGAAGAGCATGATCATGTAATATCTTCTAGAATATCATCACTGTCATGGTCAAAACCATATTGAAAGGCAATAGAGACCTGGTAAGCAATATTATCAGGTTGATCACGTAAAGAGCCATTGATGCATAAATTGTACATGCCCGTAGCATATTCCTCATTCATGAAAGGAGGTAATTGGCATCCATGTGCATACCATCGAGTAAGATTTTGTGTGTAACCAAGAAATGAATCATTGTAGATAAATAAATGATAAAAGGGAATAGAAAATGAGATATCAATATAATCAGGGTCTAATGTGCCCCCGATGTAATCTAGACAAGATTGTGTAAGTGTAAGTGGATAAGAGGAACGAGATCATGCAAGGAATATTGTGAGATGAAAAACTCAAAGACCATAAGTAGTAGTAATAGTGATAAATCCATGATATAGATGAGGATCATGACGTGGAGGATAGATATCCTTAAAAGTGAAACCGAGTTTGTCAAGCCATGATGTGTAAATATAGTGGGATCAAATGGAATATTCTCCCAATAAGAATCATTGATTAAAAGTATACATATAAAGGGAGAATGTTGTAATGGTGGATGGACATGAGAGGGTGAGGTAGGTGGAATGACTTCCGATGCTTGGACAGGCCCCCCGATAAAGTACCATAGTATTTGTAGTAGCAGGAGGGGGTGATGATGTGGATGGAACAGCATCTGACATGTAAATAGTAGCTTCTAAGTGAGGTGGAGAATTCTTATGTTGTGGTTCTTCATTAATAACAAATGGTGGAGTAGGAAGTGTAGTGGTGGGATCATAATCGTAATATTTAAATGGTTCACGATCAATGGAAATAGTGTATTTAAAACCCTCATGTAATAATTTGACACATTGCTACACTATAGAGGGGACTTCTTACATGACATGAATCCATGGTCTACCAAGTAACCAATTATACAAAATTGGGAAGTCCATGAAAAATAAAATTTTATTAAGGGTTTTTGGCCCAATAGTAACAGGTAAAGTGATACGGGCCTATTCATGGATGAAGGGAACCATTGTATCCATGAATAGAAAGAGATGAGGGACTGATATTAGTATTTTAAAGACCTAAATACTTAACGAATGTTAGAGTCCAATTGTTAAGTTCAGATCCATTATCAACTATAACTTACTTGACACCAATATTATGAATGCACATTGCGATGTAAAAAAGGGGGTCACTTTCAAAAGAAACAAGACCAGCGTGAAGATTACATTTAAAATCAATATGCTAATAAAATGCATCTACAAATGTGTTATAGACTAATTTTAGATGAACTTCAGCAGGAATGCCAGTAAAAGTGAAGAGAGTGATGATCTTAGCCCTTAATTTAGGATGGAGCAACAAGAAATCATGAATGGAAATATCCATGATGAGAAGAAATTAAAGATATGCAATGTGAAAGAAAGATCCTAAGCATGTTCGAAGAGGATTGGTTCACCAAATGATTTAACAAAAATAAAATAATGGGAGATAGATTACTTTTTTTAATTATAATTTGTGTTATAAAAAGCAAGATATGATAGTAAAGTACAGAAATATGACTCAAGAAATAAGAAATGAAATTAAAACCCTAAGTGTAATGTAAGGTTAGAACACTTAGCTGATTTCACAAATATTGTGATAGTGTGAGAAGGTGGAATACTGGTAGAAAATTAACACAAGAGGTTATGAATGAGACCATAAAAATGCATAAGTGTTGGAGGAGCAGGGACTAAGGCACTTGGATTGGTACTGGGGAATCTAGGCACTAGGATCCCCTCCTATGCACCAGGGTCTATGCAGGAGGTCCAAAAATGAATTTTACAAGATAGTTTGTTGATCTGAAACCCTTGTCTCCTATCATTAGTATGTAGCACAACTCCCACAGATGTCCTCGTTAACCCACAATGAAGAGATCACCTATAAAACCCTCAAAAGAACATCAAATTCTAAAAAATAAAGATGTAAAATGAGGGGTTAGATTGTCCTCAACTGTAAAATGTTTGATCTTACGACTGAGCATTGAACTACATCTCAAACCCAATGTAGATTTTGTGTGTGTGCGGAATCATGCCCTAAGAGGCTTTTTTGTGTGTCTTAATTGATAGCAAGAAAAGTATCTAGATGTAAAAATATGTAACATATGTGTGCATGGAATAAAATTAACTTCCCTCCTATGCATGTGATGCAGAAAACCAGCCCTTGTCCCTTGTTATGGTGTGAGATGGATGTAATGATGCTCTTATATGCTTGATGGGTGAAACCTTAGGTGGTGATAGTAAGTTCTTAGAGCTTGGTCCTTTAATTTGGTCACATAACTTTATATTTATATGTTTCTCTTGTTCAAATTTCATAATTGATCACTAAAAGGATGACCCCTAAGAGATAGGGATTCCCAATGACTAGAAAGGACTTAAAAGAGAGAGAACTAAATACAAATAGGCCTAGGGAACCCAAAGGGGATGAGGTAGGGTGCTGGTGTCTTGGCTGGGAGTTGGTGTCTAGAGATAGAAAAGGTAGAGTATGAAGGGTCAGACTGGGTAGTGAGGTCTGTAAGACTAATAGAGATACTAGGAAGGAATCGAAGAGGCCAAGTATAATGATGAATTAATACTTTTCTCTCATGAGAAGCATATGAATAGTTATATGTGATTAGGACCTAGTAATATACCCAAAGTGTGTGATTTAGTGTCTAAATTTAAAAAAAAAAAATCTACAATTTTACTTTGGAGGTTACTGCTTATAGCCCTTGTGTGTATTTTGGGTGTCAAGGAATAGATGCAATAGATGTTTTGTTAAGGTTTTAAGCACATTTTTTTTTAATATTTTAGGGATTATTTGGTAGCATCTGTATGAATTTCGTATCAATGAATGCAAATTCCTCTTTGAATAGGTTATGTTTTCTTAATCTTTGTCCTCAGGTACCTTGTGTTTTTGTAGCTATAATTCTGCAGGTTGTGTGCCCAGGCTGAAGCATATGAGGGTAAGCAGGACTCAAAAGCAATTTTACATTTTTGCAAAGTTGTGAATTAGAATTGCATGTTCGATCCCCAAATTAGAATATTTTGGGAATATTACTTCACTTGTTGACTTTTCTAAAAATTCAAATTTAATGTGAAATTACAACTTACAAGTCTATCCTTGTGGCCCAAAAAGGAATATTTGGTGCTTTTATCTCTATTTTTTTGTGTTCTTATGCTTGGAAAGGGTTTAATCTTTTATTACATAGTCATGAATATTTAAAATCTAGTGGCATGTAAAATGTAACCATACACTCTGAGGACCAAATTTTACTTTAAAAACATCCAATGGTGACATATAAGGATGATAACTCACTCATCACACATGTGGCACAATCTCATTCATCTTAAGTTACGTGTCTTTGAGGTTTCCTTGAATCCTTTGCAATGTTGGGATGCTTCCATGTATAAATGTGTATGGATACGTGATACAAAGTATGTTTTTATTAAGGTGATTTAAATATTCTTCATTTTTCAATATATTAAGATTAATGACACAATCTCTATTCTAGGATGAAGGTATGATACGTCCACATTTCAAATGGAAGTCCCCAGAATAGGCCTATCGAAGTGATAATTGTAATCCACTTAATGGAATTTGAAAAGTGACTAAAATTGACATTTACAGTGAAAGATATAATCATGTCATGCTACTGCATGTGAGGTGATGTTTAACATCCACTGTATTCTGGAATGCATACTACAACTAGATGATGGATAGATTCATATAAGTTGTGGATCGTGAAAGACTAGGAATATTCATTTTTCCAAGTGTCATCCTGCATTTGATTCTTTTTATAAGTAACATTGTATAAGCCTTCACTTTAAAATATTTCAATATTATGGTTTAGGTTTAAGTGTTTCCATAATCCAAAATTTCAAGCATGTCTAACTTTACTTCCAAACAATCCAAAAATACAACCCCAATCCCATATGCCAACTTCTTAAAATCCCTAGTTTTAATGATGAATATCATGATATTTAGGATCCTATAATTTGTAGAAGAACCTCACAACTTAGATACTCATATGAGAATAAGGAAATAATCCTTCAAATTTATTAGGTTGGACAACATGAGGGGTTAGATTGTGATGTGTGATGCTCCATGAGATTTTACCTTGCCATGATTTTGTCATGCTCTGTGCCCAGACTTATGATGGAAAAAAAAAACAATTGTTTCAAACACCACTGAAGAAGAAATGTTTTCCATTACGAAGGAAAATCTTGGTCATGTGTTAAGGATTGAAATTAAAGAATTAGGAGCCATATTCATAAACCTAGAAACAATTGCTAGCAATTATCATGCCACCACTCAAAATTCCAAATATTTTTTTTGTGAAAAATAACACTTGATGGGATGGTACCAAAAGGGAGGCCTCCTTATACAATTGTGATTTTTAAATCATGGATTAGGGATACCATTTCTATGTTATCATTTTTCCTTGGATTTGATAGTGATGAGAAATTGGATGGAACCATCCTTGAAATGGTATACAATATCCATTTCGTTACTCCACCTTGTACATACATATTTGTTAAGCACATTACATAATCTATGTATAAACAATTATTAATAATCAAAGAAGGTTCCAACACTAAGACCTTTAGGTTCACTACATGTTTGTGTTATTTATTTCTATGGAAATTTATTGAATGGTTTGTGAGAAACAAGATTGCAATTCATGCCTACAATGATGTTGAGGTCTAACCAAAATTGTTTCTTATATTAACAGAGTGGACCCTAAAGATTAGGATGTTCGATAAATGAAGGGACTGCAATCAATTTTTGGACTACTTTTGGGCTCAAATTTATCAGGAAATTATAAAAACTACAATGTTTATATTGCATATGACCTATAGATATTGCACTCAACTAGGATCAAAATACAATTGGATGACTGGTACTTCATGTAGGAATATATTGTACTACAGTTTTATGGATCAGGAGTACAACCTTACAAATTTCCAATACATGTGACAAAGAGTGATTTTGCCTTAGAATATATATAGAAAATAGAAATCACAGATAAACTATATTTTATTACTTATAAGAAAAGGAGCATATTTCTTTCCTTACCATTCTCATGTGAAGGGTTCACATTTAAGAGAAAATAATTTAATGTGGCACATGAAATTTTATATATTTTAACATTTTTTGTTGACCCTCACTATTCGTATGACCCGTGTGATGTGATTAAAGAAAGGGTAGTGGTGAACAAGAAAGTTTCCACACAAAATTCAACACGAAAGTAAACCCTTGTTATAAAAATTGGAAAACAAGAACTCTTGTAATGAAATAAAAAAAGTAATGGATGAAATTTATATTGAGAAAGGAATTAATTTTCAAGAGTTGTTAGTAGAAATTTTGGGATAACATCCACAAAAAGAGGTAGAGACGACAATCAATACATTTGAATATGAAATTGTTTTATGCAAAAGTTTCTAAAATTCCTCTTGTAAAAACATGCCAAAGCATCTAGATGTTTCTTTGCAAGTTAAAAATTGGACAAGGTCAAAAATAACTACCTTTTGGTCTATAAGGAAAGACATATGTGATCCAAAATTTATTTCAAAGTATGATTCTATTCCAGAAGATGTGGTTTTTAGAATTTTTGGAATGAAGTGCATCTCACATAAGAAAGTAGTGATAACCAATCCAAATATGAGGAATAAGTATTAGTGGAATTACGCATTCCCTTGCATGGGGATATAACTCTTATAAACCAAGTCTGAATGAAATCACGAAACAAACATATACTATAGGGGAAGTTATAGCCTAAAAGATGGGTTTAAATAGTGGTGGTTTTGGTTAGACAGTACAAGGCATTTGGTTACCATCAAAGGTACATCCTAGACGAGGTTCCGATAGGTTAGGCCTTATATCTTGGGAGAAAGGACCATGACATACAAGAAGTGGTAGTCCAATAACTTTTTCTCTAGATTTGAATCCTCAATCTACATTTCAATCACGTGTTTAAAATTCAAGAGGAGTTGACAGAAAATATGTTACTACTATTTTTGGTTGTATTGATGGTAGTAGTAGTGGTCAAGAAGTGTCATAACAATATATTATTCAAAAGAGGCCAATAAAAATAATGCCTACTGGACAACAAGGACATGAGAAGAGGAAAAATACAGGGATATATATAGTTACTTTTGCATAAGGTATCATTTCCGTAAGGTAATTAATTACAGAAGGTAGTGCCACCCCTCAACAAATTTATAATCTATAGGGAAAGTCATCCAAAACTTTAATTACTCTTTCTCCATTCAACCATTTAATTCCTCCCAAATCCTCAGGTTTTGATTACCAAGTTGAGTTTTCCCAAAAATCAAAAAGAGATAAAAGAAAAAAAAATGCTATTAGCTATTGTAACTTCATATCCTACCAAAATTATGGTATTACCTACATATAACCTAGACACAGATACCATGGAATACATGTATGTTGTGCCCAAATTTGCTACGCCCTTAACCTATTACTTGTATTAGGATATGAGTAGCCGACTTGTGGCTTACCATATCATTTTATTATACCATTTATACTTTCTCATGCTTAGTATTTCATCCTTGGTTATGGCCATAACATATGAATAGTATATATAGGGGATTGTAGGTAGTATTTCAGCATCATTGGAGTATTTGAGTATTATTGTATGGTTTGGAGGTTGCCCCCTCGAAGTGGCGAAGCTATTATAATTGCATATTGAGATAATTATTCTAGAATATTGTGTTATTTGGTGTAATATTTCTGCTCATGATCTGACTTATACAAGTAATTTCATTACAATTGGTATCAGAGTTGTGATCTGGGCCAAAATTAGGGCAAAAACCCTAATTTTTTGTTTTTGCCATATAATGTGAAAAAAAGTGAATTGGTGGGAGATATTTTTGCCAGAGTTGTGAACATTTCAAGTAAGTTTTCCTGAAAAATTTTAGACTTTTTTGATTTATTTTGAAAAATTTATTAAGAATTTAGTGTTTTTCATAAAATTGCTCCCTAGGGTACAAATTGTGAAATTTTTTCAAATTCAATACTTTTTCAGAAAGAAAAACAAAATTTATTTGGGGTTTGTTATCTCCGTTTTGAGTTTACGACAAAACGATTAGATAACCCATACGAAATTTTTGAAGTTGATTTTGCATTATGGCCTCTTTTAGCGAATTTCAGGTTTTCAGGTTTTACCAACAGCTTGACATAAGTTTTAACATGCTTTATGTCTTGTGTCTTCCGAAAACCCGAAACCCGCTTCCTATTGTGAAAATCGGGTTTTCAGACCTCCGGTGCATCGGAACATGCCTTACCTAAAACATGTTTTACGCCTCATGCTTTCTGATACCCGAAACCTGAATTGCACTAAGTCCCCTCGTGTCGGGTTTTCGGACCTCTCAAACATGCTGACATGGCATTCATGCCGAGTTGTCAGTGAATTGGCACGTGCTGAGCCCATGTGTATTAATTGCCAATTTTCTTATAAATATGCGGATTTCCACGTCATTTTTACCGGACTTATTTTTAATTCGTGGATTTTTTGTGCATGCTCTTCCGATTTCGAAACCCAACAGCTCACCTTGCCTGATTGAATCGTCTGTTTTCGATTTTCCATTTCTCTGATTGAAGGTATTTCTTTCTCCCTTCTTTGTTCTTGGTTTTTTACGGGATCGATTGCACGCGGTTTCTTCTCAATTTCTCGCCGGGTTTGAGGGTTTTCCTTCCTTCTTCTTTTCTGGAGTTATTTTGAAAAGGGTTTTAGGTTCTTAGGGTTATCTCTTCTGAGACTACCACTTGGTGCTATTTCTTCCAAGTTTTTATTATAATGCATGGAACGGAATGATAAA